>KQ961919.1:8738-21142 GCA_001563735.1 Leucoagaricus sp. SymC.cos | reverse complement strand
GAATAACCTCTCTATTGATTTATCTCCCCATGAACTTGCATTACAAGCTGTAGTTTGTGATTTAATTAATATACCTTTATCCCTATACCACCAATTCCATTTCTGCCTCTTCAGTGGAGGGTGGTGAACTTTCTTAACATCTATTCTGATGATGCTCATACTGCTATTAACTTCCTTTCTTGGGAGATTGATATGCTCCCTGCTTTTGTCTACATGGGCAGTGACTTTCATTGTCACTCTGAGGTGTGGGACCTTTTCTGCATGCTGCACCCTCTTGTTGCACAATGCCTTTTGGAGTTTGCTTCTGACATTGGGCTCGAGTGGGCCTGTCCTTCTAATCTGGAGCTGACACATGTACCACACAATCCTGATCTTTATGGATCTGTGATTTCTTTTTTTTTTTTTTAACTCATAAATTTGTAACGTGGTGTGCAATAGCAGTCCACACCTGGGTTATACCTGCCCAGGAACTGTTATAAAATACATGCAGCCATACAATACTAGCTAGAACAGAAAACTGAAAACCTGAAAAAGCATCTGCATAGTACAATATCAACATTTCACCCCTCCAGCCAAAGCCAAACAGTACTACTAGATGGAATTGAGAGAGAAAGAATCAGTGATTGCACTGGTACCAGAAAGCTCCCCTATCCCAATGCTTGTCCTCCTGCCTCTGAGAAATCGCACCTGATGCAGCCATCTGCTTCTGCCAGTTGCGATTAGCACATTGTGCCAACCACTCCCAGTTGAAACAGTGCCACCAGTATGGGCACCTTTGGTTGCTTGCACTGTGATCCCCACTACAGTTCACACAGCAGGTGGTGTGAGGGCATGGGGCTTCCTCCATCATAGCTAGCACAGGGAGGTTGGCTGTGGGGTTACCATGACAACAACCAGTGAGAGAGTGATAGTTGGCCTCAGAATGAGGACCAGCACAATGTGGGCAATGAGGTGCCTGAGACTTGCAAGCACAGGTAGAGTGGCCCCATCGCCAGCAATGCTGGCACACAGGAACACTGGCATGAGACTGGGCAGGCCTCACAGGACATGAGGCTGGGCCAAATTGAGATGAAGAATTAATCAGGTGCTTGGCAACAGCGCCTGACTGAGATTCAATGACATTGAACCAGACTGTAGCCAAGTCCGCATGCTGGGAGTTCCACATAATGCAAGGGGAGTTAGCAAGAACAAAAGAGGGGGCCATGTGAGAATACTTCATGACCTCCCTGATGTAGCCTGAATCAATGTAATCCTTAGACCCAGGACAGAAGTAGGGGATATCCACAATCTTAAGATAAGACCAGGATGTGGGAAGAGCAGCCTGGACCTTGTGGCCCAAGTGCTGATGGATAGTGGCAGTGATTACCTGAATCTCCTCAGGTGATGTGACTCAGGAAGTAAGGAGGGAGATTCCCCCATAAGCAGTGACACAGGAATTGACCCGAAGGTCAATCTTAGCCAGAGAATGGTTGGCAACACCAACCAGGGATGGGAAAGAGGAGGTAGCAGGGACCAGCTCACACTTGATGAGGACTTGACACCGGGAAGGACCAGCAATAGTAGTCTTGAGCTTTCTACATGAAGGCAGGGGTGGAATGGAGGCCTGATGCATTGTAATGATGCAATCAGATGGAAGGTCAGGCATAGTCTTGGCCAAATTGACCAAGGCCATGATGTCCTGAACAGTATTGGCATACGACCACTTAGGGGCTGGAGCCGAGGAGGGGACAGGGTGCTTTGGAGACCTAGGTGGCCTGGGAGGAACTTGAGGGTGGGGAGCTGAAGGACAAGCAGTGGCCTCAGATGGAGGTGCATGTGTAGAAGAAGAGGGGGGAGGTGCTGGATCAGCTGACTCAGCTGACCCACAGATCTGGGGGCCTGGGGGTGGCCAGGGGATGAGTGACTCAAGCACCCTCTTCAAAGTGGAGGAGGGACCAGAGCTGCCAGACCTGAAGAAAGGGAACTCATGCCAACTCTTGGAAATGAAACTGCTCACAAGCTGGCTAAGCTTAAGAGCAATACAGGCCTTATCATCCCCAACTGCCCAGGGCTTATCACCCCAGGAGTTGAGCACAGCAGAGATGTCATTAAGAGCTCCCACAAGATTGCAGGAGTTGTCAGTGGTAGGAATGTCCTTACCAGGGGGAACCCCTGAAGAGTGAAGTGACAGGCAGGGAGCAGGAGTGGGAGTGAACACCAGTCCTGGTTCCACACCAGCAGAAACCTTGTAGGAAGTGGGGGTAAGAGTACTCTCTGGAGTCTGAATAGGAGCATGAGGGGCAACCCTCAGTGCATGGGGAGTAAGGCCTGCCTGAGAGGCCTTGCAATAAGCATGCTTGCTTAGCTGAGGAGTTGAAGGCATGGGGGATTTGGGCTCAGAAGGAGCAGGTGTAGAGGGCAATGACATCTGGGTGTCACTCGCACCAGCAGTGAAAACTTCCTCATATCCAGTGTCTCCAGCCCAAGAGAGATGCAAAGGGCCAGCCTGACTACCACTGGGATTGTCAGACATAGCATACAAAATGTATTTCAAAATACAAATATATTGATGATGACAGTACATGGGAAAGAAGGGCTTGTATGGATCTGTGATTGACCTTGTCTTCACAGGACCTTTGTCAACTGCATCTGATCTGCCCAGATTGGATCTTGACCAACATGGACCTTCAGATCATATCCCAATCTCCACTCTGATTCCTATCTCTAAAACTGAGATTAGAATTACTTGCATGGTGATTCCAAGAGAATCTTCAGAGGAGTCCAGGTTTCTGATCAATCTCACCTCTGGTCTCAGGTCTTTGGATTTCCAGAATCTTTCTTCTCCCAATCAGATTGAGGTTGTAGCCATGGCTGTGGCTGAGGTCTTTTCTTCTGCATGGAATGCCCATACAAAGGAGGTTGTTGTTACAGGACACTCTAAGCCATGGTGGAATGACAAGTGCTCCAGTGCTATTGCCAGGTATTGGGCATCTAGGGACTCTGCTCATTGGAAGTTATTTCATGTGGCTACCTACCAAGCTAAACAGCACTTCTTTGATGCTTGCATTGAGGAGGTTACTACTGAGAACTGTAGGTCTTGGGATCTTATGGCCTGGGTAAAGCCCTGCCAACTCCCACCTTGTGAGGCCATCTCACATAAGGGGGAGTCATGCCATGATATGGATGTCCTGTGGAGGGTGCTTGATCAAACATACAATGCTGCCTCTGGGCAGCCTTGTGATGTGTCCATATTGGAGGAGTTGGCCCCATTGCCTGAATGGGACTGGGTCCCCTTTTCTGCTTTGGAGATGAAGGAGGCACTGTCTGCATATTCTTCGCATTTGTTGCCCAGTCCAGACCATGTTATGTGGGTCCATTTGAAGGAAGTTCTTGTAGATGACATCATCCTTGGGAACTTTCTTGTACTGGCTAATGCCTGCCTTTCAGTCAGGTGTTGGCCATCTTATTTTAAGGAGTCAGTTTCTGTGGTTATTCCTAAGCCTGGAAAACCCTCCTATTCTATGCCCAAGTCATTTTGGCCAATTGTGCTCCTTAACACACTTGGGAAGTTGATTGAGAAAATGCTCTTTGTGTGTCTTCAATTTGACAGCATCAAGTATGGCATCTTTCATTTGAATCAGCTAGGCAGTATTTGGCAGAGGTCAACTGAGGATGCTGGTTTATTCCTTACTCACTTGGTTAAGGCTGGGTGGGCAAGGGGTCTCAAGACAAGTGTTGTCACTTTTGACATTGCTCAGTTCTTTCCATCTTTGAACCATGATATGCTCATGGTGATTTTGTCCCAGCAAGGGTTTCCAGCCAATGTATGTTGGTTCTTTGCCTTCTATTTGGTTGGGAGGAGGACAAAGTATCTATGGAACTCATTCTCTTCTGACTTTTATTCCATGGATGTGGGTGTCAGTCAGGGCTCTGCCCTCTCCCCTGTCCTCTCTGCATTGTACCTTGCTCCTGTGATCAAGATATTTGACCTCAGGGCATCACATTTAGAGTGTGATGTTCTGTCCTATATTGACAATGGCTCCCTCGTTGCTCAGGCCAGAGAGTTGGCGGACAACCTGGCACGCTTGTGTAGTGCATATGGGTTTATGTTTGAATTATTTGTGGCATTTGGGCTTGTGCTAGAGCATAACAAGTCCAAACTCTTTCATTTCTTGTGTCATAAGGGAGATGATAATCTGTCTATCAACCTGGGATATGCCCCATACACTGGTGATTCACCTTTATGCCCTAAGACCTTTTGGAGGTACTTGGGCTTTTATTTTGATTGGCAGCTCAACTTTTGTGAGCATGTCTGGTATTATTCTACTAAGGCTATCTCCACAGTTCATGCCATGGGGATGCTGGGTAATTCACTTAGGGGTCTTTCTCCTAAGCAGAAGCATTTGCTTTACAGGTCTTGCATGGTGCCTATGGCCATATATGGCTTTCATCTCTGGTATCATGGGCTGCATCCACATAAGGCTCATCTCACCTCTCTTATGAAGATGCAGTGGTGGGCTGCTATCTGGATTATAGGTGCTTTTCACACTTCTCCTACTGGTGGGGTTGAGACATTGGTGGGCCTTGTCCCCATGCACTTGCACTTGAAGAAGTTGAGGGCCCAGGCAGTGTACTGTATTCTCACTCTGTCTCTGACCTATCCTACCAGGTAGTTCCTGGGGACACAGGAATTTCTGGGTACCAATCCCTATTGGTAGCATTTTACCAGGCTTGGCTGCTCAGTTGAGAAGGTTAGGTCTGCTGTTGTTGATATACTTTCATATCTAAGTGCTCCAGTCACCTTGGAGACCTTTGATGCTGATGCTTTGGAGGCTTGGCCAGGGCAACAGTTACTCAACTGGTTCTCAGACTGCATTTGGACTGTTGAGTTTGATCCTAAGGAGGATGATGTCAATGTATCCCATATTTTGGATGCAGAGCTTGATCAGGCTCTGGATCTGCAGGACAGTGTTGTTGTGGCCACTGATGCTTTGGTGGGTTATAACAGGGCTTATTAGACTGTCTTGGCAGCCTGTGTCTGGCATGATGGGAGGCTGGTTAGGCAGTCTCATCAGGCCACTGGCAGGGTGACAGCTCCCAATGCAGAGCTCCATGCCATATAGATGGGCATCTTTGCAGCCACGGCTTGTGAGGGCACTTATCATGTTGTTTTGTTCACCAATCATCTGGCATCTGCTCACTATGCAGTGGACCCTTCAGTTGGTAGTGGGCAGGCCCAGGCTCTGCTTGTTTGCCGCTGTCTTGCCATGTGGCTCAAGAGTAATCCCTCCTGCACATTTGCATTGGTACAGGTTTGCTTCTCTTTGGAGTGGCCATTGCATCACTCAGTCCATTGTTTTATGACAGACCCTGCTGGATGGGAGTTGGTGGGGGAGCATCCCTTCACCACTCTTAATTATCTTCATACAGCCAAGGCTCAGGCCTGTTGTGAGGAGTAGACTAGGCAGTTCACTTCTACAAGCTCCTCCAGGAGAGACTTTCTGCACTTCAAGGATTTGAATGGCAGATGCTTGATGCCCACCTACCTCTCTGGGGGTATGTGGCTTAAATTCTTGCATGATTCCCCACTTTGCTCTCATGTGTACAGGGTGGTACTCAATCATGCACTGATCAGAGAGTTTAGATAACAGTTTAAGCTTTCTGATGATCATTCTTGCCCTTGTGGGTCTGCACAGCTGCAGACTCACAAGCTCATTTTAACTAAATGCTCTGACTTCGGTGATCCCTGGCTCTTCCCCAAGGTATGGGAGGAGCTGGTTCACTTTTGCAAGGAGAACTCTAGGGCATTCTCCTTTGCACACCTTCTAGGAGGATAACAATGGCACAGCCACCTTTTGGTGGTTGCTGGGTTCTCTGGGGATCTTTGTGTTCTTGGGGGGTCTGGCATTGGCTGCTGATAGGGACTGCGCTAGTTTTGCTTTAGCACCTGATGCTCACAGGCTGCAGCATTGGGCATGAGGGCTTCTGCCTGTTCTTCATCCACCTTTGGGTATAGGGAGGACTTATTTTCAGTGTAGACTGCCATGTTCAGCTGAACTGTGGGGGATTTTGATTCTCTGTAGATAATTGTAGCATACTATTGTAGTTATTGTGACCAGACTGCTATCATGCTAGAAATACATTGCTTCTTGATCCAGTACTCCCACCTTCTTGGGTGGTAAACAAGTGTCAACATCACCATCATCGTCATTTATTGCCAGCACAGTCTCATCTGCCCCATTGATCGCTGGATTAAGAGTACTCTGCAAACATGGCTGACCCCCTAGCCCTGCTGTCTGGTTTCCATAGTGATTAGTCACTCGAGTGCCTTCATGCACTCTTGTCTTCTGATCATGCCCCTCCCTCAACTCCTTCCTCCTCCTCTGGGCCTCCCCAGGGAGTGAGTGACATGGACCTTCTTCTCGACCCTGGCCATACACCTAGGATGGCCACTAGGACTGACTGTGCTGCTTGCCACCAAGGCTGGTGCCATAGTCCCCTTTCCTCGCATGTCTCTTCCAGGACAGTATCTCCTGAGGGTATCTCTCTCTTCACTTCACTTCAGGACCCTTTCCAGGGGGCCTTATCCCAACCAGCTGTCTTATCACAGCCTAGTGCCCCTTTGGGGCCATACTCTCTTGCCCTGGATAATGAGTTGGTGAACTTTGAGGCAAACTTTGAAGTGGTTAGGGTGTCCCTCAATTGCACTCTCAACTTCTTGAGGCATGTGACTGAGCATGGTGTCATTTCCCCCCCTCCTCCCAGGTTTGGCTTGCCTATTACTGGGTTTGCTGAACTCACTTCTATTGACCCATAGGGCAGTCTCTTGGCTGACCCTGCAGACCCTTCACATGCCACTGTGTATGACATGGTGGCTAGCTGGTTTGGCCCTCCTGTGTTGTCAGAGGACATTCCTATGTGTGAACCTACTGCCCCTCCTGTGGAGATTGTCTTCCCAGAGGTTGTATGAATGGATGTTGCCCCCCCTCCCCCTAGTGTTCCTGACCACCCACCTGAGAATGTGCTGGTTGGTGAGCCTTCAGGGACTGTTCCTGCTCTGCCTCCTTCTAAGCCTCAGGGTTTGAGGAAGGCTAAGGTGAAGAAAGCAACTGAGAAGTGGATCCTTTCCAAGAGCCCCATGCCTCCCATTCTGTCTGCTTCTAAGCCAGGCACCCAGTCCTTCGTGGCTGCCACCTGGGCTGTCCCTGCCTCTGTCATGGGTTCTTCTGGTTCTGTGGAGAACCTGGTGCATATCACCAGGTCTTTCTCTAACCTCACTCCATCTGCTATCATGGCTCTTCTCCAGGTGGATATAGCTGCTGCTGCATCTGCTGCTCCTGCTCCGGCAGCTGTGGTGGGCACTAAGCACCCTATCACACCTTCTGCTCCTGCTCCCCCTGCCAAGAAACCTAAGGCTACCACCAAGGGTCCTAGCAGGAAGCAGGTTCTCTTTGTCCTGGATGACCCTAATGCTAGGCCTAATCTTGAGCAGATGCCTCATCTGCTCCACCAGTACCTTGCAGACAACAAGGTCATCGGGCTCTGGGTAGAGTCTGTGCTTGTGGCATATGGCAGTTAGTCCATTTGACTCACCAATGTCCCCTCTCTTAAACAGCTCAATACCATTCATCAATGGTTGGGCATTCACTTTTCACCAGTCAGTTCTGAGGCATATCTTTCTGTATCAAAGAGCTTTCTTAAGCTCATTGACATTCCCTTTATTTGCCAGGATAGTTCTAGGACCACCTCCAACCAGGTTGAGGGGGTTATGAGGGCATCCAACCTCTCTAACCACTTTATCCTTGTGGGCCCCCCTTGGGTGGTCTGCAATTCCAAGTCATCTGACACTGCAATGGCTTATTTCAAAGTCTGGGATTCCCAGAGGAGCACTCATGCTGCTAACTGCATTCCCTTCAGTTTGGGCATTGGACCTCCAGGATTATGGAGGCCAATGCCAACCCTGGGGCCTTCCTCTGTCAGCGTTGCTGGCAATGGGGGCACTCATCTCAAACCTGCAAACAGAAGATGCCACAGTGTCCTCTGTGTGTGGAACCTCACTACTGTGATGTGCATCGTGCATTTGCTGGTTGTTGTAAGAGGAATGCCTGTCAGGGCATCCCACCCACTCCTACTGGCCAGCCATGCCTGCACCCCCCTTGCTGCCTGAACTGTCACCAGGCACATACTACTGACTCAAGGTAGTGTCTGTTCTGGCATCACTGGTTTGATAAGGACTGGATCCACCACCAGTATCAGGAGGTACATCATTGCTCTGATGTTCATCGCTCTACTTTTTCTCAATGCTCATTGTCTCATGTCTAGGGGCCCCACTAGGTCTGCTGGAGGTGTGATTGGGAACATTCAATTTTTTTTGCAGAATGTCAATAGGACTTATGCACATGTAGACTATGTACTTGAGATGCTCAAGGACAATTTTGATATTTTGTTTTTCCAAGAACTGCCCTAGAGAACTATTAGACAAACAGTGTCGATGACCTCTGAGGAGGGAGATGACATCATGGGGGTGCCTAAGCACCCCAACTGGCTCTATATGGTAAGACTGCCTACCAATAGGCAGAACCCCTGCATCATGGCTTATGTCCACAGGTGCTTGGCTGTGTTGCACCTCTCCATGTGGAGGGACATCATTGATCATTGTGATCTCTTCATCCTGTCATTGTTCACACCATATGGGACAATGAACCTTCTTCATATCTATTCCAACAATGCTCATACAGTGATCAACCTCCTTGCTCAAGACGTTGATCAGCTACCTGCTTTTATTTACATGGGAGGTGACTTTAATTGTCACTCTGAGGTATGGGATTTGTTCTGCACATCACACCTACTTGTTGCCCAGCACCTCCTGGAGCTGGCTTCCGATGTTGGGCTCGAGTGGGCCTGACCTGCTAATCCAGGGGTGACTCATATTTCTCACAACCCTGATCTCACTGGATCTGTGATTGATCTTGTTTTTACAGCACCATCTGTATCTGTATCTGATCTACCTTAATTGGATCTTGATCTACATGGGCCTGTGGATCATGTTCTGATCTCCACTCTGCTTCCTTTATCTGAGATTGATATAAGGGTTTCACACATGGTAATCCTGAGAGAGTCCCCAGAGGAATCTGGGTTCTTGATCAATCTTGCTGCAGATCTTAGGTCTCTGGACATGGGGGACTTGTCTTCTCCTGATCGGATCAAGGCTGCTGTATCTGTAGTGGCTGGGGTCTTTTCCTCTGCATGGAATACTTATGCAAAGAAGATTATTATTATGGGGCACTCTCAGTCATGGTGGACCAATGAGTGCTCTGCTGCTATCACCCAGTATTGGGAGTCTCGTGACTCTGGTGACTGGAAGATTTTTCACAAGACATCCTATCTAGCTAAGAGGTGTTTCTTCAATACTTGCATCTAGAAGATCACCATTGAGAACCAGAGGCCATGGGATCTCATGGCCTGGGTGAAGCCCTGCCAGCTCCCACCATGTGAGGCTATCTCGCATCAGAGAGAGTCATGCCATGATATTGATGCCCTGTGGAGGGTGCTTGATTAGACTTACAATGCTGCCTCAGGACAGCCTTGTGATGTCACAGTGTTGGAGGAGCTGTCACCACTTATGGAGTGGGACTGGGTCCCTTTTTCAGCATTGGAGGTGAGGGAGACACTGTCTGCATGCTCTTCACGTTCTTCACCCAGTCCAGACCACATTACATGGGTCCACTTAAAGGAGCTTCTCTTGGATGATGCTATCATCAGGAAGTTCCTGTCCCTGGCTGATACCTGCCTGATAGTTGGGTATTGGCCCTCTCATTTCAAGGAGTCAGTTTCAGTGATTATTCCTAAACCTGGTAAACCCTCCTATTCTACACCCAAGTCATTTAGACTGATTGTTTTGCTTAATACACTTGGGAAGCTTGTTAAGAAGATGCTGTCCAGGTGTCTCCAGTTTGATGGTGTCAAGTTTGGCATCTTTCATTCAAATCAGCTTGGTGGTATTTGGCAGAGGTTGACCAAGGATGCTGGTTTATTCCTTACTCACTTGGTTAAGGCTGAGTGGGCTAAGGGTCTCAAGATAAGCATTGTTGCTTTTGATATTGCTCAGTTCTTTCCTTCTTTGAACCATGATATGCTCATGGTGATTTTGGCAAGACAAGGTTTTCCAGTGAAGGTATGCCAGTTCTTTGCCTCTTATCTTGTGGGGAGGAAGACCAAGTATCTTTGGAATTCCTTTTCTTCTGGTTTTTACAATGTGGATGTGGGTGTCAGGCAGGGGTCAGCCCTCTTCCCTGTCCTCTCTGCTATTTATCTTGTGCTGGTGCTCAAGAATTTTGACTTGCAGGTATCACACCTTGAGTGTGATGTTCTCTCTTATGTGGATGATGGTACACTCATCACCCAGGCCAAGGAGTTGGCTGACAACCTGGTGCACCTTCATGGTGCATATGGGTTTATGTTTGATTTGTTTGTGGCGTTTGGGCTTGTCCTCAAGCATGACAAGTCTAAGCTCTTTTATTTTTCACATTGAAAGATAGATGATAATTCCCCTATTGACCTGGGGTATACCCCATATACAAGAGACACTCCTCTCCATCCCAAGCCATTCTGGCAGTATTTGGGCTTCTATTTCAACAGACAGCTTACTTTTCGTGAGCATGTCTGGTATTATTCCACCAAAGCCATCTCTATGGTTCACATCATAGAGATGCTTGGGAACTTGCTCAGGAGTCTTTCTCCTAAGCAGAAGCAGCTGCTATACAGGTCATGTGTAGTTCCTATTGCTACATACAGCTTTCATCTTTGGTGTCATGAGCTACATCCTCATAAGGCTCATCTCACCTCTCTTAACAAGATGCAGCATAGGGCTGCAGTCTGGATCACAGGTGCAATTCACACCTCTCCTATGGGTGGCATTGAAGCATTGGCAGGCCTCATCCCTATCCATTTGCATCTTAGGAAGTTAATGTCCAGGGCAGCATACTGGGCTCTCGCTTTATCACCTACACACTCGACCAAGCAGTTGCTTGGCATGAGGCAGTTCCCTAGTACCAATCCCCATTGATACCACTTTACCAGGCTTGGCTGCTCTGTGGAGAAGGTCAGATCAGCTGTGGTTGATACCCTTTGGTATCATTCTATTCTAGTCACCCTGGAGACATTCAAGCCTGATACATTGGATGCTTGCCCAGGTAGGCATCTTATGGATTGCTTTGGCAATTGCATCTGGGTTGTTGAGTTCAACTCTAAGGAGGAGAATGTCAACATCCAGCACTTGCTTGATGTGGAGCTTGGAAGGGCTATCATGCTCGATGACTGCATTGTAGCAGCCACTGATGCTTCAGTGGGTCATGACAAAGCATTCCAGGCAGTTTCTGCTGCTTGGATTTGGGCAGGTGGGATGCTGGTGAGGCAGTCCCACCAGGCTGCTGGCAGAGTGACTGCTCCCAATGTGGAGCTTCATGCCATTTGGATGGGCATTTTTGCTGTATGCACACAGGAGGGCACCTATCACATTGTCTTGTTCACTGACCACCCTGCTTCAGCTAGGCAGGTGGTGGATCCTTCTGTTGGCAGTGGGCAGGCTCAGGCTCTGCTGGTCTACCATTATCTGGCCAAGTGGCTCAGGAATGATCCCTTGTGCACCTTTGCCTTTGTACAGGTTTGCTCCTCATTGGAGTGGCCCTTGCATTACATGGTCCATTGCTATGCGATGGACCCTTCTCACAGGGAGTTGGTGTTCTCCCTTCATGACCCTTAATTATATTTGTACAGCTGAGGCTCAGGCTTGTCACGATGAGTGGACTAGGCAGTTCACTTCTTTGAGCTCCTCCAGGAGAGATTTTTTACACCTCACGGATGTGGGGGGTAAACAGCTGGTGCTCACTTACCTCTCAGGGGGTATGTGGCTTAAATATTTGCATGATTTGCCTACCTGTGCACAAGTGTGCCAGGCAGTTTTGAAATATGCTCCTATTGGGGAGTTTAGATGGTGTTTTAAGCTCTCTGATAATCATTCTTGCCCTTGTGGGTCTGCTCATTTGCAGACTCATAAGCATATTTTGACTGAGTGCACTGATTTCAGTCCTCCTAAGTGCTTTCCCAAGCTCTGGGAGGAGCTGCCGGAGTTTTGCAAAGAGAATCCTATGGCATTCTCCTTTATGCACCTTCCTAGAGAATAAGAATGGTGTGGCCACTCTTTGGCGGTTGCTGGGTTTTCTGGGGGTTTCTTTGGGCTCTTGGGGGGTCTGGCATTGGCAGCTGATC
Organism: Leucoagaricus sp. SymC.cos; assembly: GCA_001563735.1. Classification (NCBI taxonomy): domain Eukaryota; kingdom Fungi; phylum Basidiomycota; class Agaricomycetes; order Agaricales; family Agaricaceae; genus Leucoagaricus; species Leucoagaricus sp. SymC.cos. The sequence continues at coordinate 8,896 of KQ961919.1, read as the reverse complement.
AGGGCTGTGCTAGTTGCTCCTTAGTGCTCACTGCTCACATTGTGCGGGGGTGAGGGCAAGGGACCTTGCCTGCTCTCCATCCACCTCTGGGTGTAGAGAGGGCTTATCTTGGGTGTAGGCTGCTATATTCAGCTGAGCTGGGAGGGATTTTGGTTCTT
>KQ961918.1:17860-31034 GCA_001563735.1 Leucoagaricus sp. SymC.cos | reverse complement strand
TTTTTATGCATGTCTTTGTCTTCTGTTCACATCTTTAGAACTTTTTGAAGCTACTCATCTATTTCAGGAGAAAGTGCATATAAAAATGCATAATGTGATTGATACATAATGGTTGAATGAGCATAAGAATTCAGCAAAATAAATTACATGTGCAAGGGTTGAACCCAAATCCCCATGAAATTGAGCATATAACCCTTTCACCATAGTGCCAAACACAATTTTAAAGCAGAAAAACATTATATGTGCCATTGAGTAACAGTAGCCTCTCAGCTATTTGGCTACCACTACGGTGGTCACTGCAACAACCTACAATGTACTTAGAAATTCCAAAGTTCTTCTCTGTCTTTCAAATGTTCTTTTTGGCTGTCTTTTCTAGAAAGACATGAAAATTTTAAAAAGAAAGGTACATAGTTTTTGAAAGACAATGAGGGGTCTTTTGGTCTTTCAAAAGACCAGAAAGTACCCTCCAAAGTTTTTGGTTAACTGCTGATGTGAGCCCAACAACTTGGATGTGTAGACCGTCTGAGTCATGGTCATCATCCAGAATATTCTTTCCTCTACCATGCTTGTATCAAGTGTATATTGTTATGCCCATTTATGATGAAATCTGACTACTGATTGCCTATGGTTGTGATTGGACTTGCAATCACAGTGACACTCAAAGGTAATCAGCAAACATCCCAGTAAATGTGACCAATCCTAAAATTTTGTTTGACTATATGCAAAGTTTAAGATCCTGTCTTTTGGTTTTGACCAGCTGGGGATACTCACCCTAAAGTTGGCTGTATGGTCAATCAGTTTGTGTGTGATCAGATGTAGGCTTAATTCCTACCAGTTGTGTGCTTATCAATATTATGCAGTCCTGGGTTCAAACCTGGCCTAGGTCAGATAAGCATGATTGCTTAGCAATAATCTGGGTGACACTGAAATGAAGGGGCATAGTCTGGATGGAGCCTGGGTGGTTCTGGTTTGATGCAGTTGCTAGCACTCTCTGGGGTTTAAGCTGGCTTCCAGTACCTGCCAGGGAGGGTCCTTGAAGGGTAACCTGACTTGTCAGCTGTGCCTTGTGTCATGCACTAACAGTCACACTGTAATGGTGTGGTATATGTGTGTGCTCTGTTGAAAGCAGTACAAAGCATAGTGCAGTGCTAGGAGTAAGACAAACTAGTCACTTACATTGAAGACAGTAATGTAGAGCTTGAAATATAAGCGAGTTTGAGAGTAGCTAGATAGAACTCAAGTATAGTGCAGAGAGGATAGAATTCACTAAAGAATGACAAGGAAATTGTACTACTTATATACTGAAAGGAAAGTGTATGCATAAGTGATAACGATCTACCTACAATAAAGTGCATGTACTGCTACAGTGAATAGCACAATAAGCAGTTGCTACAGAGTCCTAGGATACAATAATGCATGGTATAATACAGGAGTCCATGAGCTATTGTTCATCATAATAATATGGGATACCCTAATGGTACATACTAATGATAGATTAGGTGCATAGAGTATTTACTTAATTCAACACTCTCCCTCACTCAAGTGTCGATATGACAGTTAAGTCAAGCAGATCTAGACTCAGCATCTTTTTGATTGATTTTTATATCCCATTTCTCAATGGCATATTTTCCTCTGATGATCTCAAGGCTGTAGGCATCCCTAAATTTTTTGAATTTTTCATAGCCAAGATTTTTGGTAAGAAGATCAGCAGGATTATATTTCCCTTCAATGTGCAAGGGTGCAATCTTTTCCTCATCGACTAGATCTTGAATGTAGTGGTAGTGGACATCAATATGCTTTGAGCATTTTTCTTGTGCAGGGTTGGAGCTCAAGAAGATAGATCTCATATTGTCACTACAGAGAGGAAGAGCAGGAAGCTCATAACTGAGTTCTCCAAAGAGATTTTTAATCCACATCAACTGGCATGAGGCTTCAGAGAGTGCTACATACTCAGCTTCAGTAGAAGAGAGGGCTATGACTGACTGATGGTGTGAAGTCCACATCAAAGCACAGGAGCTGATGGAGAGAAAGTAACCAGAGGTGCTCTTACAAGTACTAGGATCACTTTCAAAATCTGAATCCAAATAGCATATTATACCTTCTTTCTTAGCACCATCAATAGTCAAGTGATATTCTCTTGTTGCCAAGAGATAGTGACAAATATAATAGGCTTTCTGAAGATGATCCTTGGAAGGATTTGCAGTGTGTTGAGACAACTTAATAATCACAAATGCAATATCTGGGTGTGATCTGATCATCAGGTATAAGAGGGACCCAATCACCTGCTGGAATGTAGAATGTAATTGGGGATCGATAGGGCCATCATTAGGAAGCGGCTGATAACCAGCTGGAAGAGGAGTTTGAGCTGGAGCAGTTTTAATGCCAAAATGCTCAAGAACTTTGTTTAGATAGCTGACTTGATCAATGAAGATCCATCTATTTTTACAATTGCAAACTATGTGCATGCCAAGAAATTCCTTTATTTCTCCTTGATCATGGCATTCCCAATGCTTCATGAATTGAAGCTTCTTTTCCCAAAGGAGGGTGATGTTCTTACCCATAAACAGCACATCATCAATATAGACAATCACATAAACATGCTCTCCAGTCTTTTTATCAAGATAGACATAGACACCGGCATTGGATTTGCATCACTTAAAGCCAAACTCAAGCATACTCTTAGTAACTTCTCACTACCAGGCTAAGCCAGCTTGCTTAAGGCCATACAATGTATAGTCAAGTTTCCACACTAGTCATTCTTTTCTAGGAATATGGAATCCTTCAGGTTGTTCCATGTAGATTTCTTCATCCAATTTGCCATATAAATAGGCAGTTCTAATGTCAACAGACTCAATGTTCATATTTTCAAGCACAGTGAGTGTGAGCATGACACGAGTCATTTCATAGTGAACAACTGGAGAGAATAACTCATCATAGTTGATTCCTTCGACTTGAGAGAAATCATGTACAACAAGTCAAGAACAAAGACATCTGTCAGACCTTTTGAGGAAGACCCATCTATTTTTGAGGAAGACTCATCTATTTTTGATTGCTTTGCGATTTGCAGAGAGTGGGACTAAGCAATACACCTGATGCTTCTTCAGGGCATCAAGCTCTTTCTTGCATACATTAAGCCATCGAGTTTGTTCTTCTAGCAGCAACTTTTTAAGGTCAGCAAAGACTTCTCATCTGGATATTTTACTGAATTCTGGCAAATATGCAGTATTTAACAGCATTTTCACACAATTTACTCCCCCCTCTTTCACAATACAAGCTATATCTGCTTCAGAAGCAGAATTATTGCCATCTTTAGGAGGTGACCAGTCATGTTGAGATTGCCTTGGAGACAACTCAGGATCATCAGAATCCAGATGAGATTCTTGAGGTAAACCAGTTTTTGGGCCAGTAGGCACATGTGAAGTCTATGGAAGTGGAACATCAGTCTCTGGAGCAGGGCAAGGTGTACAAAATGTAAATCTGGGATTACTTTCCAGATCTATTGCAGGGCAACAAAGTCAAGCAGACCTGTGAGGTTCTTCTGGATCTGGAGACAATCTAGGTACTTGTGTCTATGAATGTGAAGGCATACGACCACTAGGGATTTGAATTGTGAAGGGCTTAATTGGATTGCCATACCTGTTATAAGTAGGCAAGGGTTCATCATCCATCCTTATTTCAGGTTCTGTCCATGGACTTGTCTGTGGGTACTAGTCAGGGGTATGTGACTGTTGCATGGGAGAATCACATGTCAGAGAGGGAGATCTCAATCTGTGCAGAGTACTATAACTCAAAGAAGTAGTCTCATGGGAGGATTGTGAAGGAGCATCACTAGGTCTATGAGGTGGTAAAGCACTTGGACCAGGTGCTGTGGAAGGTGCTGGAGGCAGAAGCGGTCTAGGCATAGGATGTGAAGGACCAGCTGGAGCAGGAGCTGGAGTGAGAAGATGCTGCAGACAGCTAAGCTGACTCAGTCTCAGTCTCTGTGGAAGGTCTATAGGGTCTTCTGGAACAATATCATCACCTGAAGGTGTACTAGGAACTGGTGGAGGAGGTGGAGCTTTTTTTAAGTCTCAACAAGACTTTCTGGCACAATGAGAAAACCACTCTTTATCAAATAATGCTGTGGGACTGACAAAAATAGAATTATTGTGTGTGTGTCTCATAAAGCGATATGCTTTAGAGCCATGCTCATATCCCAGGAAGATCATTGGTTCTGATCTTGTGCTTAGTTTATTTTTGCACATTTTCTCAAAGATAAAGACATATATGCCACAGCTAAATACCTTAAGATAACTTACATCGGGCTTTTGCCCAGAAGCCATTTCAATCAGAGTTTTCCAATCAAGACATTGAACTGGAGTTCTATTGTAAATGTGAACAGCACATACTACTGTGAATTCCCAAAGATTTTCAGCGAGGTAAGCATGGAGTCTCATGGACTTGGCTTTTATGACCAATGTTTGGTTCAAGTATTCAGCACATCCATTTTGTTGGTGCACTAAAGATACAGATGTCTTGTGAGCAATTCCAAACATGCTCAACAGCATTTTAAATTCCTGTGATAAAAATTCTCCCCCCTGATCCATTCGGAGTTGTTTAATCTGGAGACTGCTCTGCTTTTCAATAAGTGCTTTAAACTCTTTGAAAGTGGCTAATATCTCAGACTTATGCCATAGGAAGAAAACCCAGGCATGAGAAGAATAATCATCAAGAAGAGTGAGATACTACTTCTTCTAATAATAAGATTTGGTCAGGAACTCAAGGAGATCAGTGTGGATCAATCCAAGATATGCTGGATCACACTTCTCAGAGGAAGAGAAGTTCTGCTGGTGCATTTTGCCAAGGGCACAACCAGGACAGATAGAATCTTTGCTCAGAATCTTAATGTTAGAGAAGCTGGAGGTATTTTTGGAACAGTGCCTGAGAACATTTCTTGAAGGATGTCTGAACTGACAGTGCCAAATGTCATAATCAGCATCTCGCACAGTCATTGCTATGTTGATCAAAGATCTAATGATGTTGCAATGTACCCAATGCAGACTTTCCTCTTTCTGTCATGGTTTAGCCACTAAGAAGGTACTACCTGATTTGTCAAGAATACAAGTCTCTTTTTTGCTCACTTTGACTCTGAAACCTCATTGTATAAAAGTGCCAAGGGAGAAGAGGCAATTTGCCAAACCTGGAATGTGAAACACTGGCCAAAGGGTTTTGGTCTTTAATGAGCCATCGATCTTGATCTCAATTAGAATAGACCTACATCCAATTACATTTAGAGATGTGGCTTTATTCACAGTTTTGCATATACTGAAGTTACTGGGAGAATATTCAGCAAAATCCTCTATGAATGGGGTAAAGTGGTGTGAAGCACCAAAATCTAAGAGTACATGATCATCGAACTTATAATTCCCACATGAATAACAATCATAAATAATTTTATTCTCAGAGTCATCTGCGATCATACAAACATGATGTAATAAATCAGGCATAGATAGAACTTGTTCAGGGCAGTCCTGATCATCATATAAGCTATAAATATAATTATCAAACAAGTCTATTATATGCGGTCCATGAGAGTGTTGAACTCCATGTGTCTCCCAAAGGGACAACATTGATAGGCAGGCTCCTGCATCAGGCCTTGGGAGCAAAGACGCTTGACCTCAGCACATTGACCTTGGATTGTCCCATCGTCCAGGCCGTAGTTGGGACTGTGAGAGAATATTAGGAATAAGCATATGAGAGAATAATTTAGATACACACACATAGGTGTCATCACCATAGTCTGACACATCATCCCCAAGCAATATCATATCAGCATCAGGGGCAGAAGTCAGAGGAGGAAGCATATTAAGGGGTGATTGAGGAGGAGGAAGTGAGACAGCAACTGGGCATGGCAACAAGGGAGCACTGAAGAGGAGAGAAGAGGCATGTGTAGCAGCTGTGGGGACTGATGTCATAGCCCCAAGTCTCTCATCCCACAATTCAAGCACTTTCTGGCCAGCTGCCTAATAGCACATCTTCTTGAACTTGAGCCTCTTGATGAGAGACTCCCCAATTAGAGTACTGAGGCATTCTGCCAGCAGGCACAGCAGAACAGTAGACTCAAGTGTTTGTGATACCTTTGTGTCATTAACCTTCTGATGGGTCAAAGGACCCAAGATCTTAGTGGGAGAAATGATGGCCAGCATAGTGACCACAAAAGCACTGGAAGTGACATAGGTATTGTCTGGACCAGACTGGGCAGCAATGGTGGGCGATTGGATCTCACCATCAGCAATGTTGGCCTGTTGGCCCTTGCTTGCTTATGTGGCTTTTTCTTCTTATTACTAGAATCCTGTCCAGAAGGCTGTTGGTTCCTGGATTGCAGTCTAGGATTGGACTTCCCCTGCTGCTGGCCTTGTGGCTGTTGCTGCTGCTGGCTACCCAAAGGGCCAGCACATGACTGCTGCTGCCAATTAGAGTTTGATGGACCCTTATACCTCATGCCAGCTTGTGACATGTTAGCCTCATTAGCCTTGATTTGGAACTGATGCTGCCACTGTGTTAAAATAGCAGCCCAGACAGAAGCATAATTGATGGTTGTGATTGGGTGAGTTTGAAGATAAGTTGAAACAACATATGACCATTCTTGAGGTACCACATTTAGTAAATTTATAACACAAACAAATTCAGGGATCCAGATCAGAGGTTGAGACCTCTCTAAATGCAAGTAAGCATTCTCAAGCAGTGCAAGCTGCAAGGATGGCTCAACATTAGAATCAATATGAAATGATACTGTGATTTGATAGTCAGCGAAAATAGTTGCAGCAGAGTGAGTACTGAAAAGAGTCATGAGATGTTGCCAGAGAAGCCATGTAGTAGCCTAATTGTGGTGAAGAAGATAACCGGAGAGTCAGTTATTGATCATGCCATGTGCCATTCAATTCAGAGAATTCCAATTTGCCTGAGCTTCAATAGAAGCCATGGTAAAGATAGCCACCTGAGCAGGAACTGCAGGCACTGTGGCAGTAGTAGCCTGTGCCTGAACTGCAGGCTGGTCAATGACCAGTGGTAGAAGTATGGTGGTACCATCCACGATATTGAAGGCAGTGTAGTTCAAACCAGAGAGAGTCATCATCGAGAGAATGTTCTCCATCAATTCAGACCACTTGACTCAGTTTTTCTCCCCAATCAAGAGAGCAATACTAGAGAGGAGCGAGAAAGTAGACATTGTGATGTAAATAAAACCTAAATCAGCGAATTGTCCAAATTAATGAAACAATGCAATTATAGGTCACCAGACCATATGCCTAAGTGCATAGGGAATAAAGAACAGGCAAGTTGTAGAGTATGGCAGGGACACTGTCAACAACTGACAACAAGTTCTGACTACCCCAGCATATTGGCAAGTGTCCAGGACATCTCAGTAACAACACACTTGGTGGTCAGGGCCCATAACCTGTTGAAAGCAGTATAAAGCATAGCACAGTGCTAGGAGTAAGATGAACTAGTCACTTATATTGAAGACAGTAATGTAGAGCTTGAAATATAAGCAAGTTTGAGAGTAGCTAGATAGAACTCAAGTATAGCACAGAGAGGATAGAACTCACTAAAGAATGACAAGGAAATTGTACTACTTATATACTGAAAGGAAAGTGTATGTGTAAGTGATAACAATCTACCTACAATAAAGTGCATGTACTGCTACAGCGAATAGCACAATAAGTGGTTGCTACAGAGTCCTAGGGTACAATAATACATGGTATAATGCAAGAGTCCATGAGCTATTGTTCATCATAATAATGTAGGATACTCTAATAGTATACACTAATAATAGATTAGGTGCATAGAGCATTTACTTAATTCAACATGCTCTGTCCAAGTCCAATATATTGGCTAATAGTATGGTGCTCCCTTAGTAAAAGAGCTTAATCAGGGACATATCTTTGGCCATACCTAAAATAGGACATGATAAGTGAGGGAATTGGGATAAAAACAATCTGATCCATGTGAGACCATGTGCTTTGGGACAAGACACTCTCTACCCATTTGGATCCAGTATGTCTGGTTGAACTCCATAGTTCAGGTCATTAGTAGGCATAACCCAATCTCTGGATCTTGGCAACACTGATGTGACCTTAGAATCAATCTGGTAGTGGTGTCTGCAAGGCATAGAGCCCAAACAGTTATAACCACAGTAATCAGGCCTATAGGGGCATAATGAACCAGCTGATGGATAATGGAAAGGGGTAGCACCTAGACTGTAGCCATGTGACTAGAGAACACCACACAGGCTCAAGAGGACTAAATCCTATGCCAGTCAGCCTGGTATAGTTAAAATAATCAGGTTCTGGCTTAAGTTGATTCCATGTCATACAAATATGTAAGGATTTCCCACAAAGGGCCCCCTAGATGGGCCAAAGCTGAGCTTGCTGCACAACATTTTGCAGTTTGCAAAGCTATCTCTATTCCTGGCATCGATCACCTTCTTGTTGTCACTGATCACATTCAATTGTCTAAGACTCTCTTAGACCCTTCTATTCACCCTAGCCAAAATTACTCATTGGTCACTGTCAATGCTCTATGTCCTTGGCTAAAATGGTCTAGATCTCAGTCTATTCAGTTCTGGTACATTCCCTCCAAATCATCACAATGTGATTGCAACTCTGCCCCTGAAAAACTCAGCTACTCATGCTGCTTACTACACAAAGTCCATCTTATGGCTAAAGCTAATCATTGACATGCTGGGTTGCATCCTAACATCTCCATGTCATATCTTTGAAAGAAAGTTACTGATTCTTGCCTTAAAGAATGACAAAATACTTTTCTAAATGATCACCAATATCATGGATGGTTGTTCCTTATGCTGCATAGCAAGTCTTTTAAGGGTGGACCTATCCTTTCTCAATATCACAATGGAGGTTCTTGGCTCTGAGAACTTTGTGCCTCATATTCCATTGATACTAGTGATCTATCACACCTGGTCACTAACTTCAATGTCGTCACATGTGCTACACATGCTATTACCAACCACATGCCTATCAGTTCTTATAGAGCACAATTCTTCCCTTGTGAATCTGTTAGATATTGATGTGGCTTCCAATATGAAACACATGAACACATTGTCATTGGGTGTCTGCTTTATGTCAGAGAAGACATTCCTATCCACACACTAAGTCAATTCATTGACTTCCTTACATACAATCCCAGGGCTTTCATCTTCAACTCAGATATACCCTGACCATCTTTGCCTTCCATGCCTACCTTACATCAATATGCTGGGTTGTGACTTAGCATCTCCATGTCTCCACCTCCACTTCCACCTGTTTCAGTTGCTCTGTCTCATATGCTGGTAAGTGACTTTGATTGACTATAGACTATCATTTCTTTTGTTTTTTCCTTTTTTCATTGATAGTATTACTGTTTCTTTTATATTTCTGGTAGTTTCGATTACTCTCCACTCATCTCGAGTCTCATCATTGTTCTACATTCTGTATATGGATTTTCCTAGCTAGCATTTGTTTGTAGTTAGGTGCAGACTGTGATTGAGCACCACATAATAAATTGTTGATTTTTTTTTTAAAAAAAAAAGATACTCACCCTAAACTTCACCTGACAGTCAGCTGGTATATCAGGTTTGGGTGTCCTGAGTTGCCATGAGAGATGGGGTGATGTGCCACCAACACACATCAGTGTTGTTTCAGCTTGGACTACGTACTTGTCAGTCAGCCACTTGTTTATAATGTCTAACACTTCTAGATCCGTCTTCGTTGTATCATCGAACCCAGGTATATCGACTAGAACAACTCAATGAGCTGGGTACTTTTTGTGTTTGAGGCACGTAACTTGGACTTTGGCCATCGATGTTTGAGTTTCTTATTCTCCTGTTTCTCTTTCTGATCGGTGAGGAGGTCGATGAACTACCAGACGTTCATTAATTTGCTGAGGTATTGCATTTATGCATAGCGACCAGGATGTACGAAGCTCTTTCTGACTCCAATGGGACCCATAAACCTAAAGTTGAAGTTGGTCAATAAAAATTGGAGACATGACACCAGGTTAAAAGAAAATGACATATGCAATGATAATATCATCCTGTCTTATTCCAGTAAGACCTTCCATGACTTCTGAAATCTCGACCTCAGCAGGCATCTTGAAAGATATTCAGAAAGAGGTGAGGTTCGGATTTAAGAATCAATGACATCTACCAAGGGTGCCTTGAAGAGCCAAAGGGAAGAGAAGAATTTGAACTGTTATTACTGTCTATGGGAGTGTCATACGAAGTACATGAGGTGCTGGAGTGCTTTGGTCTCCTTCTGAACACATCATGAACACGAGGTTGTCTAAATATCGAATACCCGCAGCCCACATTGAGCACTTATGATTAAACACACTGTAATATGATAGTTTCTAGGCTCTTCATCAGGATACTTACATTGATTCGGGTGCTATGTGTGTAAAACTTGGACAACACAACAGGCCTCCTTGATTGAGGAAACCTATGCATATTCTCTCACTGAGTTGCTCCTATTCTTCTTCATGTAGCTTAACTGACCTTGTCGTCCTCTTTAGAAATAGAATATTAATATTCAACCTGACCCCCCTGATGAATTGCCTCTGTAACCCAATGGCACAATGCTCTGGATCATCACTGCTTAGTCTTTCCAGTGGAGAAATTCTTCGTAGAATTGGGTGTGGTGTTCTCTGCCAGTGAAGAGGCAGTCACCAAGCCAAGTGAAGGAAATAGCTTGGCAAGTAAACTCTCTGAGTCCGCAAAGGTCATGGTGTAGTGTTGTTCAGAGTTCTCTCTTTATACCATTGTCTGTGAATGTAGTGGATTCCGTAGCAGTATATTATTATTGGATTATATCCCAATCTTCTCTGGATCTTCACAAAGAAGTTGATGAGGTCTAGCTAATCCCACTCGCCAATTCTCTACTTTCGATGCTGGATTTGGTGAACCTACAAGTGAGTAAGTTTTGTTAGAGCATGAAAAGGAGCATTCAATTGAAGAAAGAATTTGGGCTAAATCACTGATACTCATCAACTTCGTTTGCTGTAAGAATAAAAGAATGCTAGGTTATAATAGTTAAAAGAATGGCTTCTGTGATCTGCATAGTGAAACTGAAGGATTGAGATGAGAATTCGAGGTTATTGGCATTATCATAAGAATAAGTTCTCCTCACCTTACAGCAGTGATGCTCTATGTGTTGCTTAAAAACTGCATTTGACTTTAGTTTTTGGTCAATTAGAACCAGACTTCCCTACTCAAGTCATTCCTTATGTGACCGAGAGAATTTTTGTGGCTTCCAAGTTAGCAAAGTCAAGAATCCCTGGCAGAGGGAACTGTGATGCAACAGGGGGAACATACAATACATCAATATGGGTACATCGGTGTGCCATGAGCCCAGGAGTGGGTGGATTCTTAAGTACTCCTGTAAACATGGCATGGATTCAAAGCGTTGGATTAATGACATCTGTGGACAACAATGATTGCTACTAAAGAGAAGTTGCCCACAGCAGTTGCCATAACCATTGATTTGCCTTGCTATTCCTTCCCTCTGTCAGCAGAAGCCTGCTCCACACAGCTGGGGCCAAACACTCTTGGCAGGCTCATTGGTCTTTATGATGCAAAGCATTGTTCCATTGGCCCTTTCACCAGCCTCATGCCCTGTATTGTTGATGTCTGTGATAGTTGCTGTTGCAGGAAAAGGTAGAGGTGGCGGTGTAGGTTTCCAAGGAAATTGAATTAGAATATATTTGTTGACTGGTGGATTGTCATCTTCAAGATGATCTTGAGCATGATGATTGTAAAGAAATTGCGAGGTTATGAGTTGAATAGGGATAGCACCCAGGTCTCAGCATTGAAGAGGAAGTGGACTGACGATATGCTGCTAGTTGCCACAAGGTTACATCCAGCATGAGCAGGGTTTGGGAAGACTAGAAGGGAATCACACATGGATATGCGGCAGGAGGCCATTATCCATTGGAATAACTCCCAAGACAGTTGCGCTCATTTTCACTTTTCTGCCATAGTAACATCAGCACCTCGAAAACTAGGTGATGTCCAAGTCTATACAGTCTATGGAGAGACTGATGTTGAAAGCAGAACTCTGGAGCATAGCGTAGTGGAGGGATAGACTGGTTAAAGTCACTCATGAAGACTTAGTGGACAGCGTGATAGAGAGAGAAGCAAGAGATACTATAAAGAACTTGCAGTGGATGTGAGCATTAGCTACAGCAAATCTGAACTACTTAATATAATCGAAGTACTCTGCTATATATACTAGTAGAAAAGTAATGAGAGGCTACCGCAAGTTATACTTCTAGTGAATGGCATATAAAGAGCAGTAAGTAAAATGAATGGGGTCTAGGGCTCATAAAGGAGGCCATAGTATAATCAGAAACATAAATGTAGGATACCACTTTTAGTGATACATGTGCTACTAATAGATGTGTAGAGCGCTTAATTCAACACTCCCCCTTGCTCAAGCATCAGGCAATAAAAATCAGCGGCTGAAGAAGGCGATTATTAAAGTATAAATTTATATCCCACATTTCAGCAGTATGGGTTTTGTTGTTGCAAGAGGCTACAAAGAGCGCTAAACTGTGACGAGTAAGTATAATGCGAAAGCACATATATATAAACTCAAAATTTAAAATTTAAAAGCTGCAACTGATTTTTCAGGAGCTATGAGAAAGAGAAATAAAGCTACAACCAGTTGGTTAGATTAGGAGCTATGAGACGAATCTAGCGAAAAGATTTTAAACAGGGTGCTCTTTGGGAAAGAATTCGAGTGAATGAGATGAAACTCAAGGACACTACTAAAAGTTCTAAATTGAGGAGAGACCTGATGGACTTATTTGAATGCCACCTATTACTGTAATCGCAATAAATGCATGCTAAGAAATATTTTATTTCCCATCTCAGCATATTCACATGATTAAACCTTGGATTTAATGAGGTGGTATTCAATCCTCAATTAAGCTAGTCAATCAACATAAACGAGTGTGTAAAAGCTCTCAAGTAAATGGAGACATTAAAATTTATAGACATTTAATTGGATTTTCATCACTCTAGTCACATATTTCAGGACGAGATGACTTGCTTAAGGTTGTACAATGTTTTGTCTTTTTCTGAATCATTCCAGAGGATAAAAATCAACTCAACAGATTATTCTATGTGAATATTCTCATT
>KQ961917.1:13349-24063 GCA_001563735.1 Leucoagaricus sp. SymC.cos | reverse complement strand
CATACAAGTTTGCTCCTCTTTGGAGTGGCCATTGCATCATGCAGTCCATTGCTTTGTGATGGACCTGGCTTTCAAGGTGCCTATAGGGGAGTCCCCCTTCACAACCCTTAATTATATTCATATGGCCGAGGCTCAGGCCTGTTGCAATAAGTGGACCAGGCAGTTCACTTTGTTGAGCTCCTCTGGGAGAGACTTTTTGCACCTTACTGATGTCAAGGGCAAGCGTCTGACACCCACCTACCTCTCTGGGGGTATGTGGCTTAAATATTTGCATGATTCACCCACCTGTGCCAGGGTTTGCTGGGTGGTGTTGAACCATGCACCTATTGGGGAGTTTAGACAACAGTTTAAGCTCTCTGATGGTCATTCTTGCCCTTGTGGGTCTGCTTGTTTGCAGACTCATGAGTACATTTTGACCAGATGCTCTAACTTTGGTCCCTCTTGGCATTTCCCCAAGATGTGGGAGGAGTTGCTTGAGTTTTGCAAAGAGAACCCTAAGGCATTCTCCTTTGTGCACCTCCCTGAAGGATAAGAATAGTGCAGCCACTCTTTGGCAGTCACTGGGTTTCCTGGGGGCCCTTTCAGGGTTCTTGGGAGGTCTGGCATTGGCGGCTGATGGGGGCTGTGCTAGTTGTTCCTTAGCGCTCACTGCTTGCTTGATGTGGGGGTGGGGGCAAGGGACTCTACCTGCTCTTTGTCCACCTTTGGGTGTAGGGAGGGTGTATTTTGGATGTAGGCTGCTATATTCAGCTGACTTGGGAGGGATTTTGGTTCTTCATAGAGTAATTGCAGCATACTATTGTAGTCATTGTGACTGGACTGCTATTGTGCACTGGTATATAAATTTTTGAGTTAAAAAAAAAAAAAAAAAAAAAAGAGCCCTTGTAATCCCTTTGAATATAGTTCCTATCTTCCAGACCTTGTCCCCAATGTTAGAGTTAACCTCTGACCTCTGGATATGCATTTTGACCTCCAAAGCTTGTCCCTCTATGTTAGAACTATCATCCAAACTCCAGATATATGTCCTGGCCTCTGGAACTTGTCTCTCAAATGCTGACCTCTGGACATACATCCTGACCTCCAAAACTTTACTGTTTAGCTCCCTGTACTCCATCCAACATCCCTGGTACTTAACAGTACTACAAGAAGATTCAAGAACTTTGTCACCTAGTTCTTTTCTGAGCTGAAGATCTATTAGCTTTTGTCATTTCATCTGATCTTTCTCCTCTTCAACAAGTTTGAGGACAAATGAATCAACATGCTGAGATCTGATGAGCACAGGAGAGGCTGAGGTAAAAGCTGATTACTCACTTCTCGCAGTTTTTCTGTAGTTTCAAGCATGACATATGTGGATGACCATCTGATAGGCATGTCAACCTGAAGCTGCCAAGGAATGCCAACACTGCTTGTAATCTGAATGTTGAAGAAGATTTGTTTGCATTTTCTTGACAACTGTGCCTACAGACTGGTACAGTTGGGGACATACAAAGACATCAAATTTGGTCCTACCTAAACAAAAGTTTTCTGAAGAAAACCAACCTCAGATTCATACTCAGCAACCTCACAAGCATCTAAAAAACATTTTTTGAGATTTTTCCCATGACTTTTTGTGTGTGTCAAATTTTTTGGCCAATTTTACAACAATTTTTGAGACAGATATGTAGCTATACTGAAGCTAGAATCTTTTTTTTGTGGGATCCACTGAATTTAGTCACTTATTAGCCCATATCCAGTTTGTTAATATAAACAGTAAAGGCCACTGCCTACTTCTTTGGTCATGTGAACTGTTAACAGTCACATTGTGAGTATGAGAAATTTTCAAAATTTCCATTTAAGGCATGTGTAATTTATTTATTCTGCCTTGCTGACCACTCCAAACCATAATTTTCTTCTTGGAATCAGATATGGTTCATCAAAAGGAGTTGATTCCGCTATTTTTCATGATTTTTAGGGTTTTTTTTATGGCACACCAAATCTTTGAGTAAAAAAATCCAAAAAATCAGCAAAATAGGGAAACCACCTCATTGAATCTTGTTCAGAAAAATCAAATGAGCATGTTTTCACTCATGTTAGTATTCTCAGATGTTTGTGGCAGTGGGCAAAACTTAGTCAAAAATTTGATGTCTTTGTTTGTCCCTAACTGTAAGCCACCTAACCTTCCCACATTTGGCTACTATTTAGTGGCAATGACCTGATCAGGTGATACCCACTAAGTTGTGTGAATTTTGCTTATTTCTCTTACTCTTGGATATAACTCTTGGAGAGGTCAACACTTCATGCAAGAGTAAGGTCACACTGCTATTCCACTGTCCTGCCATCCTGCCTACCACTGCTAGGTACTGTCCCACCATCCCTCCCATCACTGCCAGTAAGATAGTCAGCCTGTCAGTTATATGAGACCAGTGGGAATATCAAATAGAAAGATGTATGACCTTGTGGCAGGATTCCACATGACAGTGAAGAGTCATGCTCTTGTTGACAAGGAATACAGGTTTAACACTGAAAAAATAGGAGGTTAGGAAATAAAGGGGAGAAAGCCTAAGGTAGACACTCACTGGGAACATTTTTGACACTTCTGAGACTTCTTGCCCTCATTCACCATGACTGTGGAAGAGAAGTGATTAATATCTTGAGTGGACTGCTTTCAGCTGTTAGTCATCCTGATATCATCAATATCTTGTACTTCCACATCTGGCAATGGTGATCGAGTATTATTGTTGCATGAACCTGATCAATAGTTATTAGTCAAAGCAAAGTAATGTACTAGAGCTAGTAGGCCATTGCACAGCATAGCAGATCCAAGTTCTTTCAGATTCAGATGTCAAAAAATGATGAGATACTCACTGATGAGTCATGACTAGAGAATGATGATGGGCAGTTATTTTCTAGAATATGTAGCTTGTGCCAGTGCCTTTCTGTTATTGTTTAGACCTTGTCATTGTTGTTTGAGCTTCCCTGTCATTGCTTGGGCATTGTCACTGTGTTTTGGCCTCCCTGTCATTTAGACCTCCTTGTAGTTTGACTGTCCTGTTGTTTGAGCTTTATTTTTTGGTGTTCCACTGTTATTTCCACCTTGCTATTGTTGTTTGGGCTTCTCCATTCATTTAGACCTTCCCATTGTCATTTTGGCCTCCCTGTCATCATTTGGGTGTCTATTAGGGTGTGGTCAGAGTGAGTGCACTGATGAGCACTGGTATGAGTGGAAGGACTGTTGGCTTCAGCTACATTCCCTTTGAGCTGCACCTCCTACCCTACATCATCCAAGTATTTTGAAGCAGAAGGGTGCAAGAGAACAGACAAGGGGATTGGGCAAGCATTAACTTAAGTCAGTCAGGCATACAAGGGGGTGCACAAATCAATATTCAGACTAAAGGTACAAGCAACACTAGTTACTACTAAATAGACAAAAGCACATCAGCTGACAGGCAGAGCAACACTAAGTACAGTAAGCGACATTGCATTGTAAGTCAGATGAGCAGAGTCAACATAACCAATAGTGTGAGAGTGTGAGTAAGGCAAGGGGTTGGTAAGTGAAAGGGTATCATAAGCAGAGATGTAAAAGGAAAAGGCAATAAAGTAAAGGGAATGACTCAGTGACAGGTGTGACAATGCTAAGTCAGAAGGCAACAGCACATGTGAGCATCCCTTCTTTCCCACATACCACCATCACCTTGGTTTTGGTTGTGCAGTAGTATTCACTATGTCCAACAACAAGTCTGTGTATATATGTAGTTTGAAGAATTGTCCTTGGGATGAGGATGTTGAAGTTGAGTCAGAGGCTGAGATGTCAAGCCCCACTCCATTGCAGAGGGGCAACACTGAAATGGCAGGCCCCTCTACTCCTTGTGCATCAGTCCTCCCTGCTGGGCCACCCAATCCCATTACGCCTGTCCCTCACAAGGGCAAAGGCAAGAAGAAATGTAGCTCAGTTGCTGCTGAGCTCATGCCCTCTCTGGCTCATCTGGTGCCCTCTGTGTCACACCCATCCACTCCTGCTCCCCCAGTCTCTCCTTCTCTGGTTATTGGTGGTTGTTCTCCAGGGGTGAGTACTTTTGCTCCTTGTCTCCATCCTCTGTCTGCTGCCTTCTGGCTGTCTGCTGGTCCCTCCACTAGTTTGGTAGATAGGGTCACTTCTCTTAATGACTCACTTGTGGCCTTGGCTAGTAAGCCTTGGTCTGACCCACAGGATCTTATGCACTTTGCATGTGCCCTGTCTGTTATAGTGGGGCATATATTTGCTGCTCAAGAGCACATCTTGCCCTTTGACAACTCTTCTAATGTGCCCACCTTGGTTTTAGCCTTGCATGACATGCTTTCTTGTGATGTCCCACAGCATCCCCCTCCGATCCATGGAATAGCTGACTCAGCTGCTCCTCCTCCCTCTGCTCCAGTGCATGGTCCTCCCTCTGAGGCTACTGCCCACCCTCCTCCAGCTCCCAAGCCCATTCCTTCCCCCTGGCCTGCTCAGTCTGCCAAGCATCCCCCTCCTCCCTCCAGTGTCAAGTGTAGTTACACTGACACTATTTGTGATGTGATGTCTTTGGTCAATTTGGCCAAGATAGTCCCTGACCTCCCTTCTGATCACATCATTGCAATACATCAGGCTTCCATCCCATCCGCTACTCCTAAGTAGAAGATCAAGTTGACCATTCCTGGTCCCTCCTGGTAGCAGGTCCTTATCAAAATCGACCCCCTCCCCTCCTCTTCACAGTTCCCAGCTTTGGTGGGTGCTGCTAATTGCTCTCTTGGCAAGAGTGACCTTCAGGTTGACTCTTGCCACTTCACATATGGGGGGATCTCCCTCCTTATATCTCATGTTGCTTCCCAGGGTGAAATAGACCTGGTGAAGGCTGGTGTCTCTTACCTCCTCTCCCTCACTGAGGGTGGATTTGAGGCCACTCTTCCATGCTCACAGTCTTATCTTAAGGTCATGGATGTCCCTTTCTTCAAGGTGGATGGCCAGCAGGTCACTGCCTCTGACATTCAGGCAGTCATGGGAAAGTCCCACATGGCTAGCCTTTTCCCTCTTGCAAACAGCCCTTGGGTCATGCACAACTCCCAATGCACTGATACCACCACTGTGTGGTTTGATGTTCTTGATTCCCAGTCTGGTGCTACTGCTAAGTGCCTGATTGGTTCTTCATTCCAATTTGGCCCAGCCTCATGCTTTGTGCATGCAGCCTGCTCTCACTCTGGTGTCCCTCTGTGTCAGTGTTGCTGGTGCTGGGGACACTCAACTCATGCCTGTCACTCTCAGGCCCCCCGATGCCCCCAGTGTGCTGGCCCTCATACTGAGGCTGGCCACTGTGACTATACTTCCTGCTATAGGAGTAACCTCTCTGCTAAGCCACCCCAGGAACTGACCCCCATGGGAGCCCCATGCTCACATGCCATGTGTTGTGTGAACTGTAAAGGGGATCACAGTGCTTCTGACCAATGGTGCCCATTCTGGCACCACTGCTTTGACTGGGCATAGTTGGCTGAAAAGTTGGCCCCCTCAGACTTGTGGGAGGCATTCCAGGAGATTTCCCAGAAGACAGCAGAGGCTGACCACAAGGGTAGGTGCATACTTGGCTGTCACTGCTGAAACTGAAATATCGACATAGGCTGCGATCCGAATTTAGTAGGTAGTATGCATTTGTGGGATGCTGATCACAATGGACTTTTATGTAGTTTCGACCTGTTATATGTTTTGGTAGTTGTTTTTGGTTGTACACCTGTAATAGTACCCTCAGCTACTAACTGGGAACTGGACTGCTATTGTGCACTGGTATATATTTTGAGAAAAAAAAAAAAAAAAAAAAAAAAAGACAGCACATGTGAGGTGGAGATGGGCAGAGAGTGCAGAGGACAAAGGCAGTAAGGAATGGACTGTAACAGTGTCCTCCCCTCACTTGGACTTCCTTGTTGTTGTTCAAGCCCCCTGGTGGCCCATCTTTATTCAAGCTGTCCTGTCATCTTTCATCATCTGGCATGCCATAGGCATGTTCAAGCATACCTGTACCTGTAACCCATGGGTTGTGATAGACAGGCATGACCATGGTCTCCCATTGTGTCAGACAGCCCCTGCATCTGAGAAGACCTGCAATTGCAGGTTCCTTTGAGTACAGGGACTGAGAGGTGTGACAACACCCAGTTGTCATCTCTAGATACTGTAGGGTCATGTAGCAAGGAGAGAAGGGGAATGACTGTCTGAGCAAGAGAGTCATTCATGATAATATTGGAAACATACCTGGGTACCATATTCATCCAAGTTCCCAAGAAAAGTGACTGATCTTCCCACATAGAAATGAAGTTCTGATGAGTCAGTGATGAACCAGGGAAACAAAGGATAGTGAAAACATACTATAGATGTCCTGGATTACCAACATATAGATGAAGCAATCAAGCCATATGTAGAAACAGCGCATTGGGTGGGGTTGTGCAGGGACAGAGGGTGGCTAAAGGAGTGCAGTCATTGGGGTGCTGTTCAGTGGTGAAGTCACACTTATTGGAAAGGTGGCAGATTAAGCACAGAAGGGTAGTCATGGTAGTGGGAAGAGACCCTTCAAAAAGAAAAGGCATGTGAACAATTCACATTTGGCATTTGCCACAATGATAGATTGACTTTT
Organism: Leucoagaricus sp. SymC.cos; assembly: GCA_001563735.1. Lineage (NCBI taxonomy): Eukaryota > Fungi > Basidiomycota > Agaricomycetes > Agaricales > Agaricaceae > Leucoagaricus > Leucoagaricus sp. SymC.cos. The sequence goes on along the minus strand of KQ961917.1, from coordinate 17,452 downwards.
TTCCCATGAGGCCACTGAAATCCCTATTCCAAACCAGATTGGATGTCAGCTCATAATACCTCTTTCTTCATACAAAAAACTTGGAATGGTAATAGAAATGCACCTGACAAACTTTTTCTTTGTGTAGCTGACCCAGTACCTCCATCCTCATCATCACTAGTGATAATAATTGGCTGTCTTTGTGGGTGACAGACTGGAAAATGTTAAATTGTCAGAGCCGGGCATGAAAACTCAAATTTATTCATACCTGGCACACATGTGGGGGTGCATCTTCATCTTCCACTTCTGAGCAAGGCGATGACTGTATTTTTGCATGTTTCCCACAGCTACATATGACATGTATCTGTGATGCATGTTTTCTTGGAAAATATGCTGCATGTTTCTTTTTGGATACATGAAAGGATACAGACAAAATGTAACCCCTAGACACATGAAAGGAAACATTTAGACTGTTTTCTCTAGATATAGGCAAAGTTACATGCAAGATGTTTTTCTTGGATACACACAAAAAACATGTAAAATTTTTTCTGAGTGGATCTGAAAGAAACACCTTGGGATACATTTTTTCTGTTTTCTTTAGACACACATAGGATACATTTAAAGTGTTATTGTGTTTCTACAAGATACATGTCAAGTGTATATTTGCATGTTTCCTTTGGGATGTCACAAAATGCGTTTCCACAACCCATGTTTCTATGGGAAACATCAGTCAGCATCAGTAGTGGTTCTACAAATTGACTGGTCATTTGTTAATTCAATTTCTGATTGAAAAATGTCTGGGACCAAGACTAGGTAACCAGTAACCCATAGGTATTTTCACACCCACCCATACCCTTCATGGACAGGTATCAGTTCCCTGCAACCCATCTTTGCAGGTTTTGACAGCCCAATGATGGGTACAGGTATGGTGCAGGTTAGTTCATCAAGATCCTGACCCATATCCACCAGACCCATACCCACCAACTCACCAGGTTTCCTGTACCCATGTTGAACACTACAGACATATACCAGTTGAGTCATTTGGTGCAGGACTACCCAAGCCAGAACCTAGTGAAGGTAATGGTCCATTGTTTGTGAACCCAGTCACCAGCACACTGGCAAAGGGACAACAGGAGACCCTTAAAAAGACTGTACACATATCAGTACCAACCAAAGGCAGTGATACAGGTGATGCAGCACCTGAAGATGAGAGATGAGAGTTCAGATCCCCCTTTAGAGAGACATATCAGCCTGACACACCATACTGTAAGGAGTGACAATACTTCTTATTTAGAGATATGGCACCAGATGAATCCAGCCCTGGGATTGCAGAAACCCACAGGCAATACAACACTGCCATGTATGATTGACTAGAGTGGACAATTGATCAATACTTAGCACAAAGAATGGTGTTACCAGAGGGCTATAAGCTGAGTAAGCCTTCAGAAAAGGCCACCATAACTTATGGTAGTAGCACAAAGTACAGTAACCTTGAGGACTTTGTCCTCAACTTGTGCATCAATTTCTGGATGAAAGTACTGGGTGGGAACTTAGATAACCCACAAGAGAACAATACAGATATGACCTGTATATTTGCACTACAATATCACTTGATTAGTGAAGCAAAGGACATGTATAATCGACATGTTATGAGTATTAATCATAGTAAATACAATTAGACATTCAAATCAGTAATGCTAGCATTATATGATTGCTTTGTATGCCCAACTTCAATGCACAAAGCTTGTAAGAGCCTTCAAAATGTGAAGCACTCAGAAGAAGGTGTTCAAACCTTCTACAATCACATATTAGACTATGCGAGGGTGATGGCTATACACCCTGACAATTACTCTCTAGTTTGGACATTCATGCAAGATATACCAAGCATGATGTCCAAGTATCTCATGTTCAACAAGGGACTATCTCCCAAAGTGAACAGTATTGAAGACTTCATTGAGCACACACTAGACTATGAACATCGTAAAGATGTTAGCGCTTTCTTCCAAAAAGAGATTAAGGGAAGAATGAGCAATATGAACTCATAAACAGTTCCAAAAAGCCCATCCAAGCTGAAAACAGCTTAGGTGTCAAAGAAGATTTCAGCTGGTCATGATAGGATACCAGCCAATGAATTAAGGCATCCTTCAACACCTAGAAAGCCTGGTGGACAGCCAGATAGTAAGCTATATAAAATAAATGCATCCTTTGAGAAACTGAAGGACAACCCAAGGTATGCCAATAAGGCATTACCCCAGGCTAGCTCTGGGCCCAGTGCAGCATGGCCTTGCCAAAAATGCAGTGGAATTGACCATTGGGCAGACAAATGCCCTCAGGACAACAAAGGTAAAAGTTACCTTAAAGCAGCACATACCATCACAGAAGGATGCAATGAATTAAACTATATAGACAATGGATCCAGAGAGGATCCACCAAATGAGAACAACAATGAGGCTGATGATAATGAGCCTTAGGAAGCTGACTCAAGTGAGGAGGAATACATCAAAGTCAAAGTTATTGAGTCAGACTATAGATCTGATGTAGACAAAGACTATGAATTTGGAGCCATGATCCAAGATGCAGATGATGATGAAATCATCATCAATGGGCTCACTGTAGAGCCATCTCTCACCCCAGAAGATGAGGTGAAAAGGGACAAGAGTGAGAAAGTAAAAATAAGGAGAGTAACTCTCCTTAAACACAAGGACAAAATTATGCATCCTCAAGCAAAGCCTAGTAAGAAGCAATGTCTTGCTACATTAATTGACATCAATGGCATAGGCACATGGATGTTATGGGACTTGGGTAGTACCACTATGGGCATAACCCCAAGCTTCACTCATGTAGCAGAAATCAAAGTCCATGACCTCATGGACCTACACATGCTCCAATTGGGAACAGTTGGAAGCCATTCAACCATCAATTTCAGAGCTAACATTGAGATAAAAATGGGGGATGTCCCCATTAAAACATACATCAATGTAGCAAACTTTGACCACTATGATATGATTATTGGCATGCTGTTTATGCAAGCCAACAACATCATACTTGACTTCATTAAGAACAAAGTAAGAATGGGAAGTCAAGTCTACAAGGTTGTAGACATAGCTGGTGAATCTGACAGTTGATTGCAATGTCATCAAGCAGTAGAGAAAGGAGGGAAGGAATGACTCCCTCAGGATGTTTGTCAAGAACGAGTCAGATGAACATCAGTAGAAGATCTTCAAGAAGATTATGGTAGCCAGATTGGTGATAAGATACCAACAGGTTCAAAACATATATTGGAGAACACTGAAAATCCAAAGGACTCTTGAGAGGGGGGAAATGAGGAAAGAAAACCTCAAAAACCCAAACAAAATTTATCAATACAATAAAAAAATTAGATTAAAGAGGTAGACATACCTCAAGAACCACAATAATTACCAACCACAAAAGGTACATATGCACCTTCTGGGCCAACTGGAGGACTTTGACAGGCCTTTCAAGATCTCATGGCCACTGTAGATGAGCATAAGCTATATGATACTCCAATGAGGCCACCACAATTCAAGTGGTATTACAATGCTTGAATGCCTGATGAATGGAATGCCATGGTATGTGGCATATGGGAGATGAAATGTCCTGGAGATACCCTACCACCATTGACAGGATACACATATCCTGCAGAAGGAGAGGTCCTAGGACCTCAGAAGTTTACATGGTTATTTTACCCCCAGGAATTGGCTAGGGAACAAATATTCAGTTTGTTCATGACCAGACTTCCCATTGAGAATGACTCAGAGACAAAACTGCAAAACTTTCACATAATGGAGGAATGTTGTAGCTGTCAGGTGAAGAAGCCACCTGACAAGTATAAGAAGTCCAACATACCTGCATTAAGAAAAAAGTGGTTTGAAGAGAACCAGGATATCATGTAGGGCTCACCTGAGAAATTACCACTATTTTGTGAAGTAAATCACAAAATAAAACTGATCAATGGGAACAAAAGATATAAATACCACCCACCTCACTTCCCACAATCACTAAGAGATGAATTCCATAATAAACTCATGAGGTATGTAAAAGCTGAATGGTGGGAACCTTGTTCTACAGACCAAGCTGCACCATTGCTGTGTGTACTAAAGAAA
>KQ961916.1:298985-313347 GCA_001563735.1 Leucoagaricus sp. SymC.cos | reverse complement strand
GATATAAACTAGTATATAACTTGGGGTTATACCTACTACTACATCAGTTTATATATGATTGTAATACTACCTACTATAGACAATGACTTGGTCTAGAGTGAAAGTAAGGATTACACTGGGATCCAGAGTGAAGGAAAGTACTGGGGACTACTGGCAAGCACTTTAGCAAGGAGAATGAAAATGTGGCAACATACTACAAATACAAAAGGGAGTCTGTACAAATATAGGCACAGATTATGCTGGGAAGTAAGAGTCAAATATAGAGTTATTAGAAGGATAAATAAATGAGTCTGGATCAAATATGATGTCACTGTCTGTATATGGGAATGAAGTCCCAGTGATCATAACATTATCTCTTTCATAAAGATTGATCACCATATCAATCTCATTAATGATTGAAGTGTCCTTCTCCATCAATGTTGTAATTGGCCACTGGGTCAAAGTCAGTGTAGAGATCGACATTGAGGGGGTCAGGAGAATAGTCATCATACCAGTTTCTGGGATGGAAATCTGATCCAGTTGTTCCATCTCACATTGATTGCCTAGTGTGATGATAGAGACAAGATCAAGTTGGTTGATAGCAGCGAGGAGGAATGGAAGGTGAACCTAACATCGTCCTGTTTGAGGATTGGTCTGGTGGAAGATGTGGTCAGATGCTACAGTCATTAAATACAGAGGCAGAGACTCCAGTATGAGAAAGGGGAATGAGAGTGACTCAGATTGGGCATCATTAGATAGGTTGGCTTTGACATTAGTCTTGTTGATTGAGAGCTTTGATGAAGATGGGTCTTGGGGAGGGTTGCTCATTATTGGGAATAGTTCACTGTGGGATGGAGATGGTATCAGGATAGTCAGAGGGATGGGCCAGGATGGGGATAGGGGTATTGGGTTGGGTAAGGATATGCATGTTGGGGTTGCCAGTTTGGGGAGAAGGGTGATATTGCCTAGATTCTTCTTCTTGTGTTCCATTATGACTAGCTGAAGTAGGTATGTGAGGTTGTCAAACTCAAGCTGGGCTGGATCACAATGTGGAGGTGGGCAATTGGGGGTAAATAATGGAAGGAAGAATTCATGATCAATTTCTTAGTTGAGGATTTTCTGGACACTAGCAGCTAGTATGCCTGAGACTGTATTGGTGGCAACCAGGGCAGCAATAGCATGCACATTCTGATTTGATGTGACCTAATCAATAGCAATGGAAGCATCTTCTTCCATATCCTGGTGGGGAGGAGGAGGATCATCGGAAAGAAGTTGTCTGAGGTCATTGATTTCTGTCATTGTCATTGTGGTTAACTAGCTCCCAATTTTTGTTATGTACCAGGAGGCTCAGGTCTTTGGTCAGAGTTGATTGAGGGGCATCATTAGGGTGAGGAATATTCTTTGTACATGTCTCTCTATATTGTATATCTTGTTGCAAAGTTCCTGACTGCTTCGCAGTGTGATCAAATAAGAGGAACCTTTAACAAATCTTGAGATGGTGATAGGGGAAGTTGCTGTTATCCAAGTCCTTATAGCTCTTGATGGCATCATGGTATGCAAGCATGGCATGGCATCATTGACAAAGTACAGTAAGGATGCTTGACCAGAAGGTGTTGACCAAGATAGCTATTCGTGGATTATCATTATAATGGGTGAACATGGAGGAGCAGGTTTCTCTAGTACAATCAATGGTTGAAAAGAGTTGGGCCTATATTTGAGTTGTGGTGGCAGGGGTTGGCAGTGAGAAGCAATAGGGGCTTTGATGTCAAGAACTGTGATCAGAGGTGGAGGTTGTGGTGTATTGGTCAGAACTGGTGGCATTAGTTGCATGTCCTGTTGGTATTGGGTCTGGAGACTGGGGAGCAGTGTAGTAGGCCCTGGAATGGGCAGAGGTATCTGACTGGCTGTCAGCAGCAGTGTCAGAGGAGGAGTAGTAATCCACTCATTCAAGATGTTGTCAGAGGTACTCTCATTCATTGTTAGGGCACCATTCAAAGTTGGAGTGAAAGAAAGAGAGCATGTTGAGGTGTTCCCAAGATTGGATGTCATTGGACATGTGGAGATGCAGTGGTGTGGTATTTGGAATTTGAAGAAAGCAATGTTTGGAGTGAGATGTTTGGTATGTTAGAAAAAGGAGTGGGGATATGGCAGGGGTTTTATGTTTTGTGTGAGCAGTACTTTCACTTGATTGGCTTGAAGCAGATTCCTGCATTGTCCTGGGGTAATTTATTTGTGACTTTATACTCCCTGAGTAGTTCTTCTGAGTATTTGAGATCGTCCTCCCATTTCCAAGTATTGTCAGATGGGGAATAGCCTTTTCACCTAATTAGGTACTTTATATCCTATGAAGTTCTCTTGTGCTTGATAATCTTCTCAACTTTGTATTTTTCGAAACTATCCACGAGGTCAGGTGGTGGGTCAAAGAAGTTAGGACCATATTGAGAGGTTTTCTTATATGGAGTGAGGAGTGAAGCATGGAACCAGTTGTGAATTTTCCAATTATGGGGTAGGTCGAGTTTGTAGGTGACTGGTGAGAGTCTTCAACATATTTGGAAAGGTCCTTCAACCTTTTGAGTGTATTTCTGTAAAGTGTCCTTGTTTGCTGTAGTGGCAAGATTTCGATTGTTAAGCCAGACTTTCTGACTAACTTCAAAAGGTTCCCAATTTGGGTTAATGTGGTGTCCAAGCATTACTTGTCTAGCTTTCTTGTGGGCTTCTAGGGCAAGCTGGCAAGATTTCTCTAGTTGCTTAAGATATTTGTCTACAGCGGGTACTGTAGTTAGTTCTGTGATAGGATAGGTTCAGGGATTGTAGCCATAGAGCAATTTGAAGAGAGAGTGTTTTTGTCCAGCATGGCATTGTGAGTTGTGAATGAATTCCACAGTTGGTAACATCTTTTTCCATTTTCGGAGGTCTCCATCACAGTAAATAGTGAGGTATTTTTGGATTTTCTGATTGAAGTGTTCTGTGGTTCCATCAGTTTAAGAGTGAAAGGCAGTAAAGAGAGCTTGCTCAATACCAATAGCTTTGGTGAGGCCTTTCATGAAGTGTGATGAAAAATGGGGGTCATGATCACTGATGATCTTTTCAGGAATTCTGTAGCACGAAAATACTCTTTTGTTGAGTAGTTCTGTGATTTTCTTGGAAGTAACTATTTTTGATGTTGGGACGAGTATTATCCCTTTCATAAAACCATGGTCCACTACAGATAATATGCAGTCACAGCCATCCACAGGTGGTAGGTTGGTGATTAGGTCCATAGAAATTTGGGTAAATGGGACAGTGGATTTGGAGGCTGTGATAGGCATAAGGGATAGTTTGGCAGGATGACAGTTGATTTTGAATTGTTGGTATTTACTGCATCCATTGACATAGTTTACCACAAAGGATTTCATACCAGGCCAATAAACAAATAATTGGAGTTTTCGAAGGGTTTCAGCAATTTCTGGATGTCCTGCAGTAGGAATGTTGTGGCATCATTGTACAAGTTGGCATTTTATGACAAGGTTGTCTGGGATAGATAATTTGCTGTTTACACAAGGCAATTGTTCAAATCCTGGGGATTTTCAAATAAGAGTAGTGGTGACATCATCAATAATATTTAATTCTTCTTTATCAAAGAATTTTTTGGGGAGAGCAGTGATGTTGTGATTGTTTTTATCTGTCAGTTCATGGTTGGGGCAATAAGATAGAGCATCAGCAGGTCCGTTCTTTCATCCAGCTATATGTTTAATTTTGAGATCAAATCTAGAAAGATATTAGGTCCAGTGTGCTTGGCATTGGCTGAGATTCTGAGGTTTTCTCCATCTTTTTAGATTTTTATGGTCTGACCAGATGATAGTTTTGTGAGGGGATCCTTTGATATAGTGTCTCCATTCTTTGAGAGCATGGATAATGGTGAAGAATTCTTGTTCAGAGCAGTGATAGTTGCATTCTGTAGTAGTGAATGATTTGGAGAGATAGGCTGTTACAGTCAAAGCAGTTATTGAACAATCGATGCAATATCCAGACTGTTACCACTGGATTATCCACAGAAGCACCACGCCATATTATGCACCACCCCTATCTATCCCAACACTCATTGAAGTGGAGTCTGAGGTGGATCAGACATACAACGACATCTTGCTAGACACTTATCATAACCCGCTATACAAGCACTACGAGCTCAATGGACTATATGTGTGCATGTTACCAATGGCACCACTGATCGCTCTCAGCAATGGCTGGAAGCCTGTACACTCCACCCACCCAGAACAGAACTGGACTCATTCTTACCTTACTATGGAAGGACTGACATTATTACAACACATCATCACAGGAGTCCTAAATCAGATGTATCAGCAAGACAAGCTGATAAGAAACACCTTAGAAGAACGACAGTGACAACTCTTGATCACTGTGGAAAGAGAGATTGTCCCCATGTCATACTCATCATCATCCTCATCATTGCAGTCCTGGTACACCACTACTACTACCACTACTACCAATGACAAAGATGACGAAATAACAGAAGATGAAGAATGAGAAGGGGGAAGCATGTTGATCAGAGTAAGAACGATGGCCCTGTCAATCGAATAGAGAAATGTTGAAGAACTACTTCTTTGATCTGCAATCAAAGAAATATTTGTCTTCTATATTCGGACTCAGATCTGAATTATGAGTTATATCTAACACTGCTAAACCAAACTAGTTCAACTTGGTAGTTAGATTATATTTAGAAAAGATAAAAATACCACTCGGCTCAGTTCACTGTGACTGAGAAGTTATGTAGATATGATCTCCAGATAACCAAGGATTTACACATAGATGTAGATCTTTGTAGACTACCCAATATGCCTGTAGTGCTATTGAGTAGTATATAAATACATGGGAAAAGGAAGAAGCTTGGTAGCTTCTACCCTTTTCAGTTATTGTCCATAATATGTTTTCACACTCAATACTCTGAGTCCCTGAACAATGATCTGCTTCTCTGATCAAAGTTATCAGTGATCAGAAAGCCTATTAGCATGTTGACTGGATACGTGATGGAAGTTCATAACTTCATTGGACTTGGAACATCACTGCCTCAAGGGACGGTGAGTCTAGCTAACCACTTTGACCTTGAGAAGTGCATGGCAGATGTCTCATATAAACAAACCTCTGCTGGTAAGGGTTTTCATACAATGGAGCTCACGACATCTGTATAACATTGTCTCTACCAAGAGCTACCTTCCAAACCACTATTGTATTGTGGACTGCTTCCTTGAGAGGAATACCTCCTGCCTAGATACAAGTCAACTTCTAGGAGTGAGTGAAAGTCTGGAGGATAGCCAACCCTGGGTCTGAAAGATGACTATTCAATGGGCCACTGGTGATAAGCACCCCTAACATTAGGGTAGAAGCTCTCTTGGAACCTAGTCTTGGGAAAGCTACAGGGAATTCCATTGTATGGAAAGCTAATGATGTTCTATGGCTAGTATGACCTCCAACCAACTGCAGTAAAGGAGGATAGGCAGAGAGTACACCTATGCATAAGGAGAAATCTGTGGAATAACACCCCACCCTTGAATTGATGTTCAAAAGATAGAGGAGAGAGCTTCTTCAGCTAGATCACAGAAGACTTTAGGAGAATTGTAGTCAATAATCCTGAGCCACCTCGACACTTGATATTCGAGAAGGACCCCTCAACCCAACAACTGATACTTGAGAACAGGGTCGTTCCTCACTTGTCAAAGGATAAGTAAGTAAGCAAGGAACACGTTCAAATGCTTGAAACTGGATGAGAAAATGACAAGTTGTAACCTTCTACTGACAGGAAGGAAACCATGGAGCAGACCTCATCTGGTTCTAAAATGATCTAGAGAAAACCCCTCTGATCCAAGTTTACCAGAGGGAGAATAAAAGACTCAAGCATTACTCATTACCACTAATGACACCATAAAACTGACAAATTTTCCACACCAATATCTACACCACCTGGAGGATTCTATCCATCTGGATCCTCACCAACTAACTCTACTCATGCAAGAACTCAAGAAATAAAACCAGAAAAAGATATCCCCAATTCTGTCGACACACTCATTAAACTCAATTGGTTCTTATCCCTCACCAACAAGGAACAAACACTCTTTAGACAATCTACTCTCACAAGACAAGTTATCACATTCATCAATGCAGGACTTATTGAATTGGAGCATAATTCCCCTGAGTGTACTCAACCAACCACTCCCACCAACACCAACCCTGCCAACAAAGGAAAACAACCAAGTACCTCACGAGAAATCCCAAACCCTGTCAAACCAAACCCAAGTTTCAATTCATATCAAGCCCCCAGAAACTCCAGATCATCCAGCACATCACTCAAGCCAAGAACTTCAACAATGGCACAACCTTCAGCAGCAGCTAGGGACCCCAAAGTCCCAACTCCATGAGTATTTACTGGAGAATTATCTGATTACCCTAGGTGGAGAGATGACTTACGACTGCTCTATGCAGCAAAGCCAAACACCTATGTCACACAGGAGTCAAGGATCCTCTATGCACTACTCAGCATGGAAGGACCAGCAATAGAATGGAAGGAATCATATATTCACTTCCATACTACTGGCACACCACCCATATTCACAGTGGGAACAGAAACTGAATTTTATGACACACTCAATACCTCATTCAAACATGTCAGCAATAACCTCAGAGGAGTCGCTGAGTTATTGGACCTACAACAAAATGGGAGGCCCATCGAAATGTACATTAACCAGTTCAAAAACCTGGCCATTACATCAGGAATACAGGACCAACACACCTGAATTGTATTCTTCCTATGAGGATTGGATCCCTAATACAATAAACAAGTCTGCCAACTCAACCCCATCGCTGATAATATCAACAACTTCTATACCGCTGCCAGACAGGTTAGCGGAATGGACCATGTACAATCATATGTGGGAACGAGAAGAAGTTATCAGGAACCATGAAGGAGGTCTCATTGCTCTAAAAGGAAAACTTATTCTCATAAATGAAAGGCATCAACTTACAAGCCTTACATGCACCCTTCGACAACATCTAATCCCAAAGGATATGGCCCCATGGATGTTGACCTCATCGAAAGAATCAACTATCTTAATGGAGAATATAGTGACGATGACAAGACTCCAAGCGAATCAGTGGAATCTGAAACAGAATACTCTGAGTCAGTCGACTCAACCAATGATGATAAAAACCAGATTGAAGAAGAGATCAATAAGATGCTCACACCTGAGCTCTTATGGTTATGAAAGGAAGGACTATGTTTTCTCTGTAAAGAAGGAAGACATTGGGCACGTGACTGTCCATTCAAAGAAAGGAAAGGGAAGGCTGACTATAATCAAAGAAGAGGAAAGGGAAGTGAATGAAAAGGAAAGGGAAAGGATAGAAAACAAAAGTTTCGAACCCCAAGAAAATTGGGAAGCCACATCATCAATAATTGCAAAGACTCAGATAATGAACCCACAAATTTTCAAAGACACAAGAAGAAGATGATGTGATTGAAATAAATGAAATTGACCCTCTTTCCAAAAAGAAAATATTTCATGTACCCCTTACTGTCCACCTACCCTCTAACCCCAACATTACTACCCATGCCTTAATTGATTCAGGAGCCTCAAATAATTTTATCGACCCTACCTTAATCAAGAACTGGAGATTACCCACCAAATGATTACCAAAACCAATCAAAGTCCGAAATGCAGATGGCACCAAAAACTCTGGAACCATAACTGCTCAAGCTCACCTTGAAGTCACTATTGACAAGAGAGAGCATGTTATCAAACCATACATCACAAATCTAGGAGAACCTAGATTACTCTTAGGGATACTCTGGTTTGAACAAATGAACCTGACTATTGACTGGCAAGACAAGACACTAAGTCTTCAGTCACCTCCAACTTGGAACAAATATCTGAACGAACTATCTGAATATGAGACTATATATATTCTAGGACAAGATGAAGAAGAACAAATCAATCTAAAAACCAATACAGCAACTTTGTTAGCCTAAGAATTTACAAAACAAGGAGAAAGCGATCCACTCAAACTCATATCACCTGAGTATTGCCCCTATCTAAAAGTGTTCTCAGAAAAAGAGTCGCAAAGATTTCCTCCAAAATGAAAATGGGATCATGAAATCGAATTACTCGATAGCTTTATACCAAAAGCATTCCCAAATTATAAACTTGCACCAAAGAAAATGGATGAACTTGACAAATTCCTTGACGAAAACCTTGCCAAAGGATATATCCAGAAATCGAAATCCCCTATGGCCTCACCTTTCTTCTTTGTATTGAAGAAGGATGGAAAACTTCAGCCTTGCCAAGATTACAGGTACCTCAACTTGCACATGCATAAAAATGCATACCCAATCTCTTTGATCCCCACCTTACTCGACAAACTCGAAGGATCAAAGTATTTCACTAAATTCAATGTGTGCGCTGGATACAACAATATCTGAATAAAACCTGAAGACTGATGGAAAGCAGCATTTAGAATGCCAAGAGGATTATTTGAACCAATGGTCATGTTCTTTGGAATATGTAATTCACCCACCACATTTCAAGCCATGATGGATGAATTATTCGAACCACTAGTGCGAAAAGGAGGAGTACTGGTTTATATGGATGATATTCTTATCTATGCAAAAACCCAGGAAGAACTTCGCCACCTAACTAAACAAGTCCTTGAAGTCTTACAAAAGAACAACTTATTCCTGAAACCCACCAAATGCAAGTTCAATAAACAAAAAGTTGAATACCTTGGAGCAATAGTAACACCCAACGCAATCAAAATGGATCACGCAAAACTAGAAGGAATCAAACAATGGCCTATGCTGACCAAAACCAAAGATGTTTGCAAATTCATCAGATTCTGCAACTTCTATCAAAGATTCATTTGAAATTACTCCAAACATGCTGCACCTCTTAACAAATTGATGTCCACCAAACAGGACTTCCACTGGACAACCCAGCACCAACAAAGTTTCGAACAACTGAAGAAAATGTTTGAAGAAAGACCTATACTGATAAAACCCGACCCCGACAAACCTTACAAAGTTGAAACAGATGCCTCTGCATATGCTTCAGGAGCTGTCTTATATCAGCAAAACCTTTCAGGAAAGCAACAGCCTATCATGTTCCACTCACAAGCATTCACTCCAGCTGAATGAAATTATCATTGTTCAGAGCAGGAACTACTCGCCATTATACATGCTTTGAAAGCATGGCAACATCATCTATTAGGAGCACAACACCCCTTTATTGTCTGGACAGACCATGAGAACCTAACCAGATGGCAAAAACCCAAAGACTTAAACTCAAGACAGAGATGATGGAGAGTGACACTTGAGGAATATAAACCTCAAATCTCTATCCAGCATATACCTGGAAAGAAAAATGGCACAGCTGATGCCTTATCCAGAAGACCCAATTATATGCCAGATGATTGCAATAATTGACAGATTATGATGCTAGATGATGAAATGATCAATATCATTTCCTCACAGGATCTCTAAGACATCTGGAAAAATAGAGAATTACTGGACATAGAACCAGATGACAAATGAAACAGGATACCTTATCACAAGGGAAAGATCACCATATCCAACAACACATCCTTATGATGTCACCTACTACAGCAAGCCCATGATCACATCACTAGTGGACATCCCAGAGTTAAAGAAACTCTCTGAATGCTTCAAAAATATGTCTACTAGCCTGTGATGTATGACTATGTAACCGAATATGTCAGAGGATGCAACAAGTGCCAAATATACAAAATCACAAGAAACCCACAAAAGGCACTCTTGCAACCTATACCTGCACCTGCCACGATGCAACCATTTGCTCAAATCTCTATGGATCTTATAACAGATCTACCAATTTTGGATGGGAAGGACACTATTTTAGCCATAGTAGACTATGGCTTAATGAAGGGAGTAATATTAACCCCTACAACAAAAACAGCCACCTCCAAAATGATAGCCCAACTATTGATAGACATGCTCTATTGAAGATATGGATTACCCAACAAGGTTATCAGCAATCAAGATCCAAGATTTGCATCAAAATCAATGAAAGCATTCTATCAAAAACTAAAAATAGAACCAGCATTTTCAACAGCATTCCACCCCAGAACAGATGGAACTACTGAACAGTACAACCAAGAGATAGAAGTATACCTGGCAATTGTCACTGCAAACAATCCACACAAATGGATGAAATATCTGGCAATCTATGAGATAGCACATAACAATCAACTGCATGCAGGACAAATGCACTCACCAAACCAATTATTGTATGGCCATAAACTCAAAATGCTGCCACACAACATGCCACCAACAAACAATCCACAAACCAACCAGAAGATCGAAGACTTACAAGATGCTCAGAAGAGAGCCCTACAAGCCCATCAAAAGGCAAGAGAAATTATGGAGAAATGGACAACACATCGACACAAACCTCTGTATTGAGAAGGAGACAAAGTATGGCTAGACATCTGGAATCTTCCACTCCAGGAAGTGTCATGAAAACTAAGACTGCAGAAAGAAGGACCTTTCCTTATTCTTCGACAACTGTCACCTGTCAACTACTGACTGAAACTTCCGCCAACTTGGAAAATCCATAATGTATTCTATACTGACCTACTCCTACCCCATAAAGAAAATGCCTTATATGGAAAACACAATGAACGACCACTTCCAGATCTCATTGAAGAGCAAGAACAGTGTATGAGGTCAAAGCGATACTGAACTACTGAGTATGAAAAGGGAAATACCATTTTCTAGTAAAATAGATAGGCTATCCAAATGCAGAAAATACTTGGGAACCAGAAGAACATCTCCTTTGAGCAGATGAGATACTCAAAACTTATAAAAGTGCTTGAAACCTCTCAAGGAAACCCAGCAACACATGAATTGCAATGCCACCCCTTTCCCACACCCACTCCCAGATTGCCTTAGACCTCTCCCAGTATCTGGATACCAACAGAATTCAGGGCACTACTATACATTCGATGTCAGGAGAGAGCCCTGCCATGTTGAACCTCCCTCTGGAACTGCCCATGTTCTTGATACCTCTCTCCAGTATACCCTTTGATGACTTAACTGGACTGACTATCTCATCTTGGACACTGACCTACCAGATGATCCAGAAGTACTTGAACTTGTCAACTGCTACAGGGCACAAACTGCTCTTAGCATATATTATGTGAGAATGTTGCTTGCACATGCATACTTTTCATCTATCCATCTCACCATGCTTGCTTGCCTTCCACTCTCTGACCCGATTCGAAGAGCTATTCAGGAAACTCACCCAGGAATTTCTCTGGCAGAATTATGGTATGGTACTTACTTTGGCCTTCAAGGCAGAACAAATTATGGAGTGACTTTTGACTTTCCCTGATACCCTCGGCATAACCGGCTCCTTGAACAACCTCTATGAGCAACTGAGAGCCTACATCCAACCTCTCGAGCTCCTATACAAGGACCAGATATTCACCCTACCCATGTGGATATCAATGATGACAGAAGTTGAACTAGTGGACGTCCTACAGGACCTCCTACCCACTCAATGGGATGACCCACTCCTGATCCCCATACCATCTGTCCCCAGCCAACTGTTCCTAGACACCAGGAACAACATAATATCTGTAATTGCCCAGTGTGTAACAACTACACTGGAGCCAGACACATATCACCTTATGATGCTGTGGAAATTGAACCATGACCCAATCCTACTCCAACCCTCAGCCTGATGGAATCAAATATCTAACATGGCCCATCACATTTTGCATGACCCAATATGGCCACCCACAGTTGGACTAGATTTCAAAACACCTCACAAGCTCAGCCTCCTTGAGCTACCCTACCAAATGAGAGACACACCCCTCCACCACCCTATGTGAGCTCCAGAGGCAATGCTTACCCAAGAAGAGTTATTGGGATATCCCGAGGAAGAGGAAGAGGAAGAGGAAGGGGACAGACCCCATCAAGAGGAAGAGGACAGAGTACGAGAGAAAGAGGACAGAATACGAGAGGAAGAGAACAATGTGGGAGTAACCCCTACTACCTTAGCCTTAATAGGACAAGCTCCGGCATTCACACAAGAGTGACTACACCTTTATCTCAATACGATTCAGAGAGAGAGGCTCTCCTCATGATATCTCAAAATGATGGAGTATCTGATTATTCAATCAACGACAGAGAATACTATGACGATCCAGCCTACTCTAACCTGGGAAGCTGGTGATCCTCTTGAAAGATTCCACATTAAGACTATTCTCTGATACTGCCATGACTCAGTCATAGTAGGACCCATTCCCACTGGAGAAACTGACACTGGTAGTGACAAATATGTTATACTACCCCCAGTACAATCCCCCTCAGTGAATCACCCCCTTATTATCACAAGGGAGCAATACCTATCTCCTGCCATCCTAGAATGAAACCTGGAAGGAGAAGGGAGAACAATTGGATTGAAATGTGTTATAGAAAATACAATAAAAAAAGGGAGTAATGTTACAGTCAAAGTGGTCATTGAACAATCGATGCAATATCCAGACTATTACCACTGGATTATCCACAGAAGTGCCACGCCATATTATGCACCACCCCTACCTATCCCAACACTCATTGAAGTGGAGTCTGAGGCAGATCAGACGTACAATGACATCTTGCTAAATGCTTATCATAACCTGCCATATGAGCACTACAAGCTCAATGGACTATATGTGTGCATGTTGCCAATGGCACCACTGACAGCTCTCAGCAACAGCTGGAAGCCTGTACACCCTACCCACCCAGAACAGAACTGGACTCATCCTTACCTTACTATGGAAGGACTGATGTTATTACAACACATCGTCATGGGAGTCCTAAATCAGATGTATCAGCAAGACAAGCTGATAAGAAACACCTTAGAAGAACAACAGTGACAACTCTTGATCACTGCAGAAAGAGAGATCATCCCCATGTCATACTCATCATCATCCTCATCATCACAGTCCCGGTACACCACTACTACTACCACTACTACCAATGACAAAGATGATGAAATAACAGAAGATAAAGAATGAGAAGGGGGAAGCATGTCAATCAGGGTAAGAACAACAGCCCTGTCAATCAAATGGAGAAACATTAAAGAACTACTTCTTTGATCACAGATCAAAGAAATATTTGTCTTCTATATTCAGACTCAGATCTGAATTATAATTTATATCTAACACCGCTAAACCAAACCAGTTCAACTTGGTAGTTAGATTATATTTAGAAAAGATAAAAATACCACTCGGCTCAGTTCACTGCAACCGAGGAGTTATGTAGATACAATCTCCAGATAACCAAGGATTTACACATAGACATAGATCTTTGTAGACTACCCAATATGCCTGTAGTGCTATTGAGTAGTATATAAATACATGGGAAAAGGAAGAAGCTCAGTAGCTTCTACCCTTTTCAGTTATCATCCATAATACATTTTCACACTCAATACTCTGAGTCCCTGAACAATGATCTGCTTCTCTGATTGAAGTTATCAGTGATCAGAAAGCCTATTAGCGCATTGACTGGATATGTGACAGAAGTTCATAACTTCATTGGACTTGGAACATTGCTGCCTCAAGGAACAGTGAGTCTAGCTAACCACTTTGACCTTGAGGAGTACATGGCAGATGTCTTGTGTAAATAAACCTCTGCTGGTAAGGGTTTCCATACAATAGAGCTCATGATGTCCATACAATGTTGTCTCTACCAAGAGCTACCTTCCAAACCACCATTGTATTGTGGACTGCTTCCTTGAGAGGAGTACCTCCCACCTAGATACAAGTTGACTTCTAGGAGCAAGTGAAAGTCTGGAGGATAGCCAATCCCAGGTCTGAAAGATGACTATTCAACGAGCCACTGGCAATAAGTACCCCTAACATAGGCAATAGGGTGTTTGGCACCATTGTCATCTTTCTGCAGAAGGATAGCTTCTGAAGCAAATTGTGATGTGTTGCATTTAATTTTGAAGGGTTTTGTATAGTTGGACATGAGCAGTATAGATTCTTTGAGGAATTTTTCCTTTAATTGGGTAAATGTCATATTATATTCTAGCGTCCAAGTAAAGGGTTTGTTTTTGCTCATGAGCACATTAAGAGGTCATGTATGGTCAGCATATTGATGAACAAATCATCAGTAGAAGTTATAGAATCCAATGAATTTTCAAACATCTCAGGTGCATTTAGGTGTAGGCCAATCTTTGATCCCTTTTAGTTTGGTTGGGTCCATTGAAACTGAGTCGGGTTTGATGATAACACCAAGGTATTTGAGGGTTTGTTGTGCAAACTTGCATTTTTCAGTCTTCAAGTAAAGATCATTATCTTGAAGTATTTTTAGAAC
>KQ961916.1:272118-298933 GCA_001563735.1 Leucoagaricus sp. SymC.cos | reverse complement strand
TCTAAATAGACTATTATGACACCTTGATTAATGAGAGGGCAGAACAAGAAATCCATCATTGATTGGAATGTGGCAGGGGAATTGCACATTCTAAAGAACATAACAGTGGGTTCGAATAAGCCTTTGTGGGTCTTGAAAGCAGCTTTCCATGTATCTTGAGGGCAAATCCTAACGTTGTTATATCTAAGGCATACATCAAGTTTGGTGAAGTATTTGGCATCTTTGAGTTTGTCGAGGATCTGAGATATAAGGGGAATAGGATAGGTATTTTTGATATGTTCATTGAGATAATGATAATCTTGGCAAGGTTGTAGTTTTCCATCTTTCTTTGCTACAAAAAAGAAAGAGGAGGCCATAGGAGATTTGGATGGTTTGATGTAGTCTTTTTTGAGATTTTCCTTGAGAAATGCTTTGAGTTCTTGTTCTTCTTTGAGTAATAGTTAATAGGATTTCATCAAAATGGGGTGGAAGGAGGGTTTGGTCTCAATTTTATGATCCCATGAACAAGGTGAGGGGTATCTCTCAGATGCTTTCTTGTCAAATACTTTGAGGAAGTTGTGGTATTCCAGAGGCACAGCTTTCTTTGGATTGTCTTGTCATTTGGCTTTAAATTGTTGGTCAAGGAAAATGGAGGTGGAGGTTTTGAAATTGATTTCTTCAAAATCTTGTTCTGTTAGTTCGAGATAGGACATGTTGTTAATTTTGATGGAGTGGTTGTCTTCATACATTGAGTTAACAAGTTCTTGAAATCATTTCTGTTTCCAGGGGTATTGTCTTCATTGCAGTATACCATTTTCCCAGTTGATATCTGGATTGTGTTGTTGTAGCTATGATAGGCCTAGGATCATATGGGGGCATCCTAAGCTGATGACTTTTGGTTTAATATCCATATCAATTCCATCAACAGTTATGGTGAGGGGACAGTAGTGTGTAGCTGTTCCTTGTTGATTAGTTATACCATCAGTATTTCCAATAGTGATGGGGTTTTTGAGAGGGCAAAGGAGAGGTTCAAGATTGTGAATATGAATAAATAAAGGGTCAACAAAATTTCCTGAGGCACCAGAATTGAGGAGAGCAAGGATTTCCACATTTTTCTTAGAGTTCGAATCCACATTAAGATGACAAGGAAGATGTATTACTTGACTGGATGATTGGTGGAGTTGTATATCATTTATAGAATATCCTGCATTCTTAGATGGATAAGATCTAGAAGGTGGGGAAAGAGGAGAGCTTAACATGGCTTGGGCAAGTCTCCTTAAGCAAAATCCTTTATATGTTGGATGTCTTGTCAGGAAATTGAGTCAATAGTATCAATTTCTTCATAAATTTCTTCTACTTTGCTTTCTTTGGTGTCATCTACGAGTTCTCATATTCCTAGCATTTTTTTTTTGCTGAGGCAACATTTCTCTTGTTTGTTTTGTGAAATGGCATTTTGAGGGATATTGTGGGAAATTTTGGATCATAGGGATGTATTGGGTGATGAAGAAATTCATGGGCCAATCCTGGAGGATAAGAATGGTCATAGAACTTCTCTGAGGGGGCATTTCACAGCACAATGACCTGGTTTGTGGCAATAGAAGCAACTGCCTGAGTTCCAGTCACATTTCTGTTTGTTGGTGAATATTGCATTGAGGTGTTCTTGTACCAGCTATTCTGTGGCAGCTTCAATTTGTTCTTGAAAGTTTGATTCTTTGTCTTCTGATTCAGAATCAAAGTTGGGGTCAAGAAGTGTTTCATTCACTTCCAGGTGGATATTGTGGATCCTATCAGTGATGGTGTTGATATCTATTGCTATAGGGTCTGTCTGTGGTGGCAAGGTGTGAGGAGGAAAGCTCAGTCTATAAATCAGAGTTTGGTAATTTGATGATTTATGTTTTTGATGTTAGCCTGTTTGATGTCCTCTAGAATGTCTGGCATTTCTTGCAAGATAGCTTTCTTCTATCTTAGCAACTTGAGCCTGTGCTTTGGTAGTGGTGATCCAAGCATCAAGGGTGTTTACAGGGTTCTGTGAGATTGTCTTGTACACAATCTTGGGATGGAGTCCATTTTTGAAATGGTAGACCTTCTCTATTTCTCCTGTGATTCCTGTCTGTGTAACCAAGGAGCAGAATTCAGAGATGTATGTTTTGAGGTCTCTATTTCCTTGCAAAAATGATGAGAGATAGTTGAGGGCATTGGCTTGAGTGCTAGCTGGTTGGTAGGAGGTGTCTATCTCTGTCCAGAAGGTGTTATAGGCTGTAGATGTGAAGCCTGTGTTGGGTTGTGTATTGGTCTCAATATAAGCAGATCTCCATGAGGCTGCTGATCCGTCCATATAGGATAAGATCCATAGTATGGCAATGGTATTGTCAATATTGCCTGCAAAGTTGTTAAATAGTGTGGCATTTGCTGAGATGTAGAGTTTGACGGCTTCTTTCCATTGTCAATAATCTTTTGGATTACCAAGGAATGTTGGTGGAGTGTTAAACTTAGGTCATTTTGGAGTTGTTGTTGCCATATCAGGTAAGTTGGTTGGGGGTGGATTAGGTGGTGGGTTCAGAGGTAGTTGACATGGGGTTCTAGATGTATTCCTAGGGGATAGCAGAGATGCAGTTTGGGGTGTTCTAGATGGGATTGGAGTGTGAGGTTGAGGTTGTGTTAGAAATAAGGGAAGAGTAGATTGTCCTGAAGTTGACTGTACATTAGTGGCAGGGTTAAGGGTACTTTCTCTGTTCTCAAGTTGTTCTCAGATGGTTTGTTTGAACAGAGAGAGGGCAGTGTTTGCTGCTTTTGTCCTGATGTGATATAACTGTTGTTGTACTGAGTCAAGGTCAAGTTTTGAGATATCAAAGAGTTCATCTGCAATAAATGATCATCATTGTAGGAGGTATTCATAGGTTTGTTCTTCTTGAGCAGTGCAAGTGTGTTTTGTTTCATAGTAGTTGATAGTATTGTTGAGTTGGGCAGGATCTTGGCTTCAGATCTTTTCAACTGCTCTTTCAAATCTATCTTCTTCTTCTTGAGTGAACTGTTTGGGTACTTGGAACTGTGTTTTTGATAATTCAGATTTGAGGGATTCAGAAGGTAATCTTCCTTTTCCTTTGCTTGAAGAAGCAATTGTGGATAGGTTGAAGGGGGGTAGTGTGCCTGGGAGTTTAGGCAAGGGTTTGGGGGAAGATAAAGCAGTATGAGTGGTCGAGGTGGTAGCTGTCTCTCTCAATGATGAACTGGGTGGGGGAGAGTTCTTTTTATGTTCTCTAGCTTCTTTCCTTTGTTCAGAGGTTGGAGGGTATGGGGCTCCTGAGGAGGTGGAGCAGGTGATTGATAGGGGTGGGGGTCAAGGTGGTATTGTGAGATAAGACACATAGCATCATAGTGTTCAATAAGATTATTAGAGGTGGAGGTTGAAGTAGTTGTCCAAGAAGATGAAGAGGAGTCAGAGTGGGTATAAAATGGAATAATGGAAGAGTAATGGGATGCAAAGTAGGGGGTTCAGTTTGAGTATAAGTCAGTGACCTCAGTTTGACTTCTTCTACAGTGATGCACAGGGTGTGTAGAATGACAGAGACTTAGCAGAGATATGTCAGATTAAACTCTTGTTAATATCCTGAACTAGACAGTCATTGTTAAGATTGGACAGACTCTCTTGTGTGGGTGACAAGGATAATGTGGAGAGTCTAGCAACTGTGGCATAGAGTCTACCTGTGATTGGGAGCTTAGCATTAGAGCATAAGGCTGATCAGTGTAGAGAGCCTAGCAATAGAGTGTAGAGCCTGCAGTATAGGGTTGCTTAGCAATAAAGCATAGAGCCCTATGGAATCCAAGAATACAATGCATGTGGAGGTTTACAAAGGAAGTTATATACTTATGTTATTGCTATCCAGCCTATCTGGAAGACTCAGCAGGCCTTACCATACACTCTAGTAACAAAGATCTAGCCTAGAGCAGGGTGTAATGTGCAAAGGTTACATGCACTGTAAATGCTAATACACAAGTGAATACAAGCAGAGTTTAAGAGAACAACTAATAAGAGCTCAACTAGAGTTATCACACAAGAGGTTTATGCATGATATAAACTAGTATATAACTTGGGGTTATACCTACTACTACATCAGTTTATATATGATTGTAATACTACCTACTATAGACAACGACTTGGTCTAGAGTGAAAGTAAGGATTACACTAGGATTCAGAGTGAAGGAAAGTGCTGGGGACTACTGGCAAGCACTTTAGCAAGGAGAATGAAAATATGGCAACATACTATGAATACAAAAGAGAGTCTGTACAAATATAGGCACAGATCACACTGGGAAGTAAGGATCAAATATAGAGTCATTAGAAGGATAAATAAATAAGTCTAGATCAAATATGATATCATTATCCATATATGGGAATGAAGTCCTGGTGATCATAATAAAGCTACTACTATTTCAGTTGAGCACTTTATTATGCTTAACTTACTCCTCCTCTCCTGGGCTGGTTACCCACTGTTTCCACCCTCTCTGATATTGGCATTTTGTCAGTGCTACTTTTGGTGTTGAGTTAAGGTCACTTCTCTGTCTTCTCTCTCTCCTCTCTATAGAGTCATAGTCTTGCTTCTCTGCTCTTTTGCTGGTTGTCATGGAAACCCCATAGTGGTTGCCTTCAGTGGCACCAGCTTCTTTCGAGGGAGCTCTATGCCCTCTCATTGCTAGCTGCTAATATGGCTGGCATCTGATTATTTTCATATGTCTAGCATATGCTCATTTCTAAGATGCCACTGGGTTGACCCCTTCAGATCATGTTTGTTAGATCTAGTATCTCTCATTCAGTCAGTGACTGGAGGATTGGGAAATTCAGACTTGAGCTATATAAATAGTTGCTCTAGTTAGCTATAACTGGTCAATTATGTAGTATAGCTTGATGACATGTATTTATCATAGTTCCTGGACTCTTCTGAGAAGTGGACTGCTATTGCACACTGCTTTATAAATTTTTGATCTTTAAAAAAAAAAAAAAAGATTCCCAGTCTGGTGCTACTACCAGATGTCTGATTAGCACCTCCTTTTAATTAAGCTCAGCCTTATGCTTTATGCATGTAGCTCACTCCCATTCTGGTATTCCTTTGTATCAGCATTGCTGGTGCTGGGGACATTCCACTTGTGCTTGTCAATCTCAAACCTCCCACTACCCCTAGTGTGCTAGTCTTTATACTGAGACCAGTCATTATCTCTATGCTTTCTGTTATAGGAGTAACTTCTCTGCCTACTCACTCCAGGATCTAACCCCCAAGGGAGTCCTATGCCCTTATGTTGCATGCTGTGTAAACTGTAAAGGGGAGCATAATACAAGCAACTGATAGTACTTGTATTAGTATTATCATTTTGATTGAGCTTAGCTGGCTAAGAAGTCAGCTTTATCTGAGAGAACAATAGAGCTTAATGCTATTTTTCAGAAGAGAGCAGAGGAGGAGTATAAGAGTAGGAGAGCACTCAATTGGCACCACTGAAACCTTGAACTTTGTCATAGGCCCCTATCCAAAGCTGAGTAAGATGAGGTGATATTTGTTAGATGTTAATTCTGATAGACAGTTAGGTAGTTTTAACTTGTTATATCTCTTTATAGTCAGTTTTAGTTGTACTTTTGTAATAGTATCCTGGACCGCCAACCTAGATATGGACTGCTATTATACACTGTGTTATAAATTTATAATTCTTTTTAATAAAAAAAAAAGATTCATAATATAGTTTATCAAGTTGTCTCAATGAGTAGTGACAGTAAATTGAGCTACATAATGTAGCTTCCATAGTAGAAGGAATGCATTGATGTACTGATTTATAAAGTTTTATATATTGTATATGAAGTCAATTAGGTCAGATATCTGTTGTGGGATTATAAGTAATTTATGAGAGAATTTGTGTAAGAGATTATTTTTCAGTATGATGATGTGCTCAAAATTTTCTCTGTTGGTCTCTCAGTCAGAGGCTGACCAAGCCTCATATCTTACCCATATAATGTTTATCTTCTGACTATGATAAATATAGAATATTAAGGCTCTGTGTAAGCAGTTGTTATATATAGGCACTGTCACACTATTATAAGGAGAAACTCTCCATATATCTGGAATTACTCTATTTATCCCTTGGTTATTTGAGATTCTGGCCATCTTAGATAGAGGAAGCTTGCTCTTATTATTCTTCTTAGCCTTCTTACTTTTACTAACAATAGCTGTATTGTTCTCAGAAGATTCATAGTCCTTAAAGTCATCTAAAAGACTGAATGTAGGAATAGGTGTTGATTGATCTCATATTACTATGGATTCTAGATCAACTGATCTAGAAAGTGTCACCCAAATAGATAAACCAAAGTCTAATCCAGCAAAGTAGTTTGGCCTTTATTAAAGTTCTCTTAATTGAACCTTGTCATATGGCAGCATATTGATCTCCATCCATAGCAGCAGCGATGGACAGCACGATAGAGTAAGCTAATGTTGAGATGATAATATAATGGCTGGAAAAGATGGCTGTCTCCTCATCAGACATGATAAAAGAGTCTGTGTACTCCTTACTATTTGCTTTTATTGAGAAGAAGTAGGGTTACTTCTTGACTGTGTTGCTGGAGTTACTGATAGTGGCTGGATTGGTGCCACAATTATGGATCAGTAGTCAAATTCAAATTTCTTTTCCTCTTTATTAGTAGGCCCCATTGACTGTGAGATATTTCTATATTTAGCAGAACATTCATCATCTTCTTATTGAGTCAGTTCTTATATTTGACTCTTTAATTTATTTGTGTAGTATTTATAGAATGTGCATTATTTGGTTAGACTAGCTAATTTAGCCAGTATGATAGAGAATGTCTTTACACATATAAAGTGTTGAAGGTCATTGAACTTGAGCTGATATATGAGATCTATTAAGACCTCTACATTAATTATTTAGTAAATGAGAATTTGTATTTCCTTCTGTTCCCAGTTGGTTTTGTATTCAGAAAGCTCTTCTTAAGTCTTGCCTTTGCTCTTGTTTCTATTTAGGGCTATTTTACTCTCTAGTATGAGTAGCATGAATTTTTTCAGACTCTATGAAGGATTTGTGTTAATTCTCTGGAGCTGCAACTATTATGTCAAGAGTGCTGGCATACTCTTGAAAGTGTTCATAGGTAATGGGGCTGGGACAGCATTCATATATTGATAGTATAACAGTTGGTCAACGATTGGCAGTGGAGGTATAAACAGCTAGAATAGCTAGTATAGTTATAGATATCTATACATTGGCTGTCTGTAGTATAGTGAGTATAGATACCTATACATTATTAGATTGAATTATAGTAGTAGTAGGTATAGCTATTGTTGGGCCATTGGCTAGTTACTCACTTGTTCACTAATTCTAGTGGTACTTAAGTCCAATGTTGTGTCTATCTATCTCCCCTCTTTGTGAGTTCTACATAGTCACAGAGTTACTGGGACTCTACTTTGGTATATCATTGTCATATGCTACTAGCAGGTATAGTGTATGTCAGCATTTGTTGGAGTCTATAATGGTAGTTGCATGGGTAGTTAGAACTTAAAGAGCAAATAATAATGTTTGCCTCAATATGTGATAACTAACTAAGCTCAGACTTATTGATTTGATTTCTCTATATAGCAAACTTATTACTTTCCTGATCAGTCAACTCTTGATCTGAGACAATTGATCAATCTTGAATACTTCTCCAATTTCTATATATCTATCAAGGGCTGTGAGGTTCTTGTAGGCTTGGTATAGCTTCCAAGTTATATCATTAGTACTCTAGTGAACCTCAAATTCTAGGTTCTTATTCTTGTAGCTAGTAAACTTATGGCTAATCAATTTGTTAACAAACTATTCATGTTTGTTATTGATTCTAAAATTATATAGTTCAGGTTTAGTTTGGTTAGGAAATAATATATTATTTGATGTATTATAGAGTCTTAGCAATGAAATGTGAAATATAGTGTGTTTTATATTTTATTAGTACTAGCAGAAGTTTGAGGTAGTAGTTTAAAAACTTATGCCTTATCTTCACTATCTTGAATAGTCCTATATATTTAGAACATAATTTGCTCGACTTTTCCTTAGGTAGGTTTAGGTTTTTTGTTGCTAGATATACAACATCATTAATCTTGATATCAGGTTTAGGTAATCTGTATTTATTTGCTTATTAGGTTTAAAATATCCTCACTTTAATAACTACATTATATGCTACTGCTATATTTGTTAATACTACTTCAGTAAATTTTTTGATTCTTTAAGGAGATGAATTGTTATCTCTGACTTCTTTTAACACATTAGATATATAGCTACTATTCAATTCAAATAGTGTATATTTTGTTGAAGTAGATATACTAAAATTTATTATAAACTCAGTCAAGAGTATTTTTTCTACTCAGTTCTTTTGGTTATAGCTTACAGTCACACAGAATATCTGTCCAATATTTCTGTTTATTTGTTCAGTTTGTCTATCAGTTTGGGGATGAAAGGATGTGGACATTAGAAGCTTAGTTTCTAATAATTTATAAAGCTCTTTTTACTATATAGATATAAACTTTGAGTCATGATCACTTACTATTGAGCTTAGTAGTCTGTGTAAATAGACTATCTCTCTCATATATATCTATGACAGTTCTGATGTGCTCATTTGAGTATATACTATATCAAGTATACTATACTAGTTATGCAGCAAATCATAATCTATAGATAATTATATTCTTTCAATTTGGGAAATAGACTAATAAAGTTCATCTCAATAGAATTCCATAGTTTAGTGGAGATCAGAAAAGGGTGTATTTTGCCTTTTAGTTTTATAGTTAGCATCTTGGTATAAGTGCATATTTTGCAGGATCTGCAGAATTCTCTATAATTTTTTACTAGCTTTAGCCACTAATACTATCAGTAAATATATTCTCCAGTATGTTGGTCTTTAAAGTGACCAATAATTTTGTGTGCCTTGTTGAGCAGCTGTGTAATAATCTTTCAATTATTAGAAATACAGACTACTTTCTGTTCTATGTTAATTTTTTTCTATATAATACTATCATTACTGATGGTAAAGTTTCTGTATTTATTTGGTGATTTCTTCACTGTACTAAATATAGAATCATTATTATATTCTAATTTAATTAAATCTATAATCTCATTGGTCATCTTGACTAGTAGACTTTTTCCATCCATGCCTGATATCATATCCCCTAGAGTGAGATTAGGTTGATCTCAGAGTTTTGAGTAAATTAGTTCCTTTGACTCAGTAGCTTGCTGAGCTACCTCTTAAAGCTTAAGAGCTTTGATTTCTCATTGTTTTCATCTTTTATGAAGATGATTACTTTATTATAGGCTTTTATTATTAATAGTATTGATCTAAACTATGAGGTCATTGACTTCTTTGACACATTGCTATAGCAGATCATTTTCTTGAGGGTCAATTCTATAATCAACTTGAACATAGTCTCTAAGAGTATGTATCTCCTCTCGCTTATCACTCTCATAGTACCTCAATAAACAGTAGGCAATTTTGTTTGACTTTCTCTTCATATAGATAATGTCAAAGTTGAACCTTGATATATAGTTCATCTATTAGTGTTATTGTGCTGATAAGTGAGATTGAGTTTTAAAGAACTTGAGAGCTTTGTAATCTATGATCACATAAATTCTATATTCAAGCAGTTTGTCTTCTTACTTTATTAATGCTTCTAATATTACAAGTATTTCTATTTCATAAACAGTGTAGTTTTGCTGTGTTGGAGTAAATTTCTTGGACATAAATTTAGCAGGTCTGCAGTCAGTCTATAATAGTTCTTGACTGTATATTACTCTAATTCCTGTTTTAGATATATTATAAATGACTTATATAGAGTCCTTATTATAAGTGTCTACTAGCTTAATAATCAAGGTTTTTTTACATATAGCTTTAATTCTGTCAAAGTACTATTAATATAGTGATCTCCAATAGAACAGAGTTCTATTTATTGTCATAGACATGAGTAGCCCAGTGTAGACAGTAACATCTGGTAAAAAGTTGGAAAGATAGTTTATTAATCTAACAAATCATTGGATATTATAATAGATGCAAAGAATGCACTATTCCCTCAACTTATAGAGTTTGTTCAAATCAGAGTAGATATCCTTGTCATCAATTATATAGCCAAGATATTCTATATATTTAGTATAAAGGTCATATTTTGACTGCTTGATATATAACTTTTGTTCATGTAACCTACTAAACACAATTACTATATATGTTTGATGTTCTTCTATAGTATCTGAATAGATGAATATATTATCTAAGTAAACATGTATATAGATACCAAGTATATTACAGAATATAACAGTCATCAACTGCTAAAAGATAGCAGGAGCATTGCAGTCTTCTTACTGTATTATATTATTGATATACATCTCTGTAATAGTTACAAAGACTAATTTAGGTACATCTTCTAAGTAGATGCATACTTGTTCATACATATTGGCTAAGTCTATTTTTGAGTAATATTTTGCTCTGGCCAAGTCTTCTTGGATGACTTCTTGGTCTGGTAAAAGAGTTATATCTTTTATAGTGTTATTATTGCAAAACCTTGCATCTGTGACAGTCCTTAGTCAACTGTCTTTTTTTTAGTATATAAAGTAGTAGTGCAGCTTAGTCCATTAAACAAGACTTTCACCATTTAGCTTTTACATACCTTGTGAGTTTGTCATGGACTTGTTTCTTAGCAATTAAGGACAACAGAGAGAATAGTATTTATACCTTTTATTTCTATTGATCAGTTTTATTTTGTAGTTTACTTCATGAAATGGAAGTAGTTTCTCAGATAGGCTTTGTATGATATCTTGGTTTTCTTCAAACTACTTTTTTCTCAATGTAGATATATCAGTCTTTATATACTTGTCAGGTGGCTTTTTTACCTGATAACTATGTTGTTCCTCTATTATGCAAAATTTTCACAGTTTTGTCTCTGAGTCACTCTTAATGGACAACCTAGTCATGAACAAACTGAATATTTGTTCTCTAGCTAGCTCTTGAGGATAAAATGACCATGTAAATTTCTAAAATCCTAGAACCTCTCTTTCTACAGGATATATATATCCTATTGATAATAGCAGTGTATCTCCTAGACATTTTATTTCCCATATGTTATATATTATAGTATTCTATTTATCAGATATTTAAGCATTATAATACCACTTAAATTATAGTAGTTTTATTAGAGTGTCATATAATTTACACTTATTTACAGTGACTATAAGGTCTCAAAAGATCTGTCAAAGCTCTCTATTTGGTCCAGAGAATGTATATGTACTCTTTGTAGTTAGTAACTGTTGTGTTTCTTGAGGTATTTTTATCTCTTTACTCTTATTCTTTTATTGTTTCAATAGATTTTATTTAGGTTTTTGAGATTTTCTTCTCTCATTTTCTTCCTCTTGAGAATCCTTTAGATTCTCAATGTCCTCCAATATGTGTTTTGAGTTAATTGATAGTGTATTACTAATATGGCTACCATGATCTTCTCAAAGATCTTCTACTGATGTTTGTCAAGTTCATTCTTGATAATCATCCTGAGGGAGTCATTTTTTTTCTTCTTTCTCTACTGCTCAGTGATATTGCAATCAACTGTCAGATTCACTAGCTATGTCTACTACCTTATAGATCTGATCTCCCATTCTTACTTCATTCTTAATGAAGTCAAGTACAATGTTATTGGCTCACATGAACAGTATGCTAATAATCATATTATAACAATTAAAATTCTACATCAGCATATATTTTAATAGAAGCATCTCCATCTTTATCTCAATGTTAGCTCTGAAATTGATGGTCAAACAGCTTCTAACTGTTCCCAACTAGAGTGTACAGTGAGCAATAAAACTATTTCAATATTTTATACTTTTTGAGAGAAAATATAATATCTATGGAACTACTGATATCAGGACCCTGAAAATATTTATAGAACTAGACTATTATGTCATCATTAATTGCACTAGATCTTATTATGTAATCTCACCACCTTAATTTAGGGCAGATTAATAAATGAATATTACTTATTGAAATAGTTTTATTACTAATAGTCTGAGTAATATGAAAGTTGGTATAAGTAGTAGATAGTGTAACCTCCTGTGCTCTTGAGCAGTTCATTGACCCTGTGGACATATTTGTGACTCATCAATAATACTTTTTTATTGATATTTTCCCACACCCCATCACTACTCTCTTCTCTAGCTTCTAAATTTCTTTAAGTAGAAATTATGTGTTTACTCAGTATTTTTCAAGCTAAGCCCATAGACCTTTTGTGGAATTGAGGTCAGGTGACCTTGACAGCCATGGTAGAACCCTGAAATAGTGTTCCTAAAACCAGTTCTTGGTCTGTTTTATTTTATTTATTCAGATATTATTTTATTATAAATATCTTTATTCTCCTCTAGCTCATAACAGACCAAGGACCTCTTCAATTCATCATGTAAAATGTCAACATACACCTCTTCACTAATATCTATATTGATTTTAAGACTGTAGTCCACTTCATTCTACTGTATTTAGCCTGAAATTATAGTATATCTCTCTCAAAATTAATAATCTCTTGGACCATCTGTTATTATGGCTCTTTTCTGGCCTCTTATGCTCCCACTCTCTTTTATCTAACTCATATGTGTTATCTTAGGAGTTTTTGGACCTTACATGACTCAATCACAGTCTAATTTGTGCACCTGGAGACAGTCTATCTACTCTTCTCTATATTTTTCAGTGAGTTAAAGCCTTTTTCTGCTCTCTACAACTTTCAGAGCAAGATTTTTCTATTTCTTTCCAGTAGGGCAGATACAGACACAGATACTAGCAGCTTTTGGAAATGATTTGGTAGCATTCCAAGCAGTACTAGCTTTCCTAAGCATAATAAAATAATAAATATAATAGAATTTAGCACAGTAAGCTCCAGGGAGTGGCTTTTAGGAGGGTGGGAAACTCCAAAATAGTGTTAATAATATATATTAGAGGTAATAAACAAGTTATACCATGGACCTAAGCATAGATCTGGCCAGAAGAGAATATAGAGATAATAATAGTTTTAATAGAGGAGAAATAGAGTGTATAGTAAATTCAGGGGTAAGTGCTGGTGGAGAATGCTTGTTATCACATCTATATTTGTAGGAGGGGTTTGTAGTCACATGACATTGTTGAATGGAATCAGGAAAGGCTCCTGGCTGGTCCATCCTTGTTTATTTACCAGTTAGCAACAAAACTGTTTCAATGAGTAATATTCATTCATTAATCTGCCCTAAATTGGGGTGGTGATATTACATAATAGGATTTGGTACAATTATATATGACATAATAGTCTAGTTCTATAAATATTTTCAGGGTCCTGACATCAGTAGTCCTATAGATATTATATTTTCTTTCAAAAGGTATAAAATATTGAAATAGTTTTATTGCTCACTATATGTGGGTCCATGAGATCATAGACTTTGAATCCTGCTACATGAGTGAAACTCAGGGTTATGCCCATAGTGGTACTACCCAAGTTCCATAGCATCCATACACATATGCCATTGACATCTATCAATGTAGCGAAGTATTGTTTCTCACCAGGCTTTGCTTGAGGATGCATTATTTTGTTCTTATGCTTAAGGAAAGTTACTCTCCTTATTTTAACTTTCTCACTCTTGTTCCTTTTCATTTTCTCTTCTGAAGTGAGAGATGGTTCTACTGTGAGTTCATTAATAATGATCTCATTGTCATATACATCTTAGAGCATGGCTCTAAACTTGCAGTTTTTGTCTATGTTAGATCCATAATCTGACTCAATAACTTTGACTTCAATGTATTTGTTCTTGCTAGATTCAGCTTTCTGAAGCTCATTATCATCAGCCTTATTATTATTCTCATTTGGTAGATCTTCTCTGGATCTATTGTCTATGTAATTTAATTCATTGCCTTCTTCTGTGATAGTATGTGCTGCTTTAAGGTAACTTTTACCTTTGCTGTCTTGAGGACATTTGTCTGCCCAGTGGTTAATGCTACCATATTTTTAGCAAAGCCATATCACACTGGGTCCAGGACCATTCTGGGGTGATGTCTTATTAGCATATCTTGAATTGTCCTTTAGTTTCTCAAAGAATGCATTCCTTCTATATAGCTTACTATCTGACTGTCCACTAGATTTTTTAGGTGTTGGAGGATGCCTTAGTTCATTAGCTAGTATTCTATTATGACCAGCTGATATTTTCTTTGAAACCCAAGCTGTTTTCAGCTTGGATAGTATTTTCAGAATTGTTTTCAAGCTCATGTTGCTTGTTTTTTCTTTAATTTCCTTTTGGAAAAAGGTACTAACATCTTTACAATATTCATAGTTGAGTACATGCTTGACAAAGTCTTCAATACTATTCACATTGGGAGAGAGTCCCTTGTTGAACATGAGATATTCAGATATTACACTTGGTATATCTTGCATGAATGTCTATACTAAGAAATAATTGTCAGGGTGGATAGCCATCACTCTTGCATAGTCTAGTATGTGATTATAAAAGGTTTGGACACTTTCTTTTACTGAATACTTCATGCTTTATAGGCTTTTACAAGCTTCATACACTGAAGTTAGTCATATAAATTGATTATATTATTACAGATTTGAATATCTAATCATATTTACTATGATTAATACTCATAATATGTCAGTTATATATATCCTTTACTTCACTAATTAAGTGGTATTGTAGTGCAAATATATGGATTGTGTCCATATTATCCTCTTGTGGATTATTTAAGTTTTTACCTAGTTTTTTTATCAAGTAATCAATGCATAAGTTGAGGACAAAATTCTCAAGGTCACTGTACTTTGTGTTACCACTATAAGTTATAGTAGCTTTTTCTAAAGGTTTATTTAGCTTATAGCCTTCTGGTAACACCATCTTTTGTGCTAAGTATTAATTGATTATTTGTTCTAATCAATCATACATAGCAGTATTATATTGTCTATAAGTTTCTGTAATTCTAGGGCTAGATTCATCAGAGATTATATTCCTAAATAAGAAGTACTGTTACTCCTTATGATATAATACACTAGTTTGAGCTGTCTCTCTAGAAGAGGATCTAAATTCTTATCTCTCATCTTCAGATATTATATTACTTGCATCACTACCTTCAGCTAGTACCAATATACCTACTGTCTTTTTAAAAGTCTTTTGTTGTCTCTTTGCAGACATGCTAGTAAATGGGTTCACAAATGATAGCCTATTACTTTTGCTAGATTCTGGTTTAGATAGTCCTGTATCTAATAACTCAATCAGTATATGACCTTAGAATATAATTCTTTGATTATTGACATTTGAGAATCTGTAATTTTGGATATCCTTATTATATATCTACTATAGCCCTACTTAGTCTGTCTATATAGTAGTTACAGGCACTTTTATTAATTAGAGATAAACAATGGGCATCAGTTAACTAGTATTGGTATTCTGTACTATCATTGTTGGCAGTAGATTATAAGATTGGTCATCAACCTTAGTTATCTGAGAGTTAGCTAGATAGTTGATCTGTCTCACAATTAATTGGCTATAAAAAGGCTGCAAGAGTGGCTATAGTACTACTACTACAGTGAGATCTTGATTTGTGCTCCATGGCACTGATACTATAACTATTCTTAAAGTCAATGATATATTTAGCACTAGCTGGGTTTTTAAAGATATCTGTAAAATAACAAGAGGCTTTGTTATATCTTATAATAGCTATTTTCTCTTATCTTTCTTCCAAGATAGGAATTGAGTAAATAGAGAAAGTGATTTTACCTTTGTTATATCATATATCTCTATGGGTTCAGGCACTTTTATTTTTGCCTGGTCCTTATTAACCTTCAATATGTCAGTAACATTCAGTTGATGTTGAAGAGTAAAGTCCTCTAGTTTCACCTTTGACAACTGTTCATAAATAGTACTCATAGATGTTCTAGAAGCTATAACCAACACTGTAGCTAGTGAGGTTCTTACACTATATAAAATCAGAAAAGGAAGCTGTGCTAATAGCAATATATCTCTTTTGCTAGGTGATATAAGCACAGACAGCACTAGTGGTATCCTTATATTATCTAATTTAGTTGCTTAGACTGATTCAACCTTTGCTGAATGATAAGCAGTTGCTAAATGCACAACTAATTTATCCACTTCTTCTTCTCTAATGTTCTGTAGTGTAGTCACTGCAGTATTACTTCTGAGTCAAAGAGGATTTATCCCCTCCAATCATCACTAAGCACTAACTTGTGCTCTATAGTCTTTGATACTTTTGTTAGGACATTGTAGAGTATTAAGCTATTGGACAGCTTGACCAGTATTTGTTGTTTCAGATATAGCTGATAATGGAGGATGTCTTTGTTCAGGCTATGAGGTCATAGAGGCCCAATAAGAGATAGAAGATATTCTAGGTGGTTCTCTTTGATCACACCAGTTCTGATCAAAGTTGCTAGTCTTTCAAGAGTCAAAGTTATCCTCTCAAGGTCCTTTCTTGAACTGAGTAAAAGCTTTAGTCTCCCAAACACCATATACCTTATTTATAGGTATGGATATGTTAGATTGAGAGGAGTTTATCCCCTTTTTGATATCTTTGTATTTCTTGCAAAGGTATTGGATCACTTTTAGGTATATCTCTATATAAATAAAATTGTCTAGAGAAGGAGCTCTTTAGTTTCTCTAAAACTATTTTTCTGTTATAGTTTATGTATGGACACAGATTTGTTCTCAACAATGTGGGTTCAATACATCATTCATTCAGAATAGCAACTCTATCTTGTTTTCTTTCTTAAATATTTCTTTGAGCTCAAATGCTCAAATATCAGGGAATTAAAGAGATACGTTTCTTATCTCTTCAGTAATAATACGTAAGCTATCTTTTTGCATGAGCAGATGTATGTGTCCTGATTGTGTATCATATGGTTGTTCTGTTGGAGTCAGTTTAGCATCAAGAAAGATTAAATCTATTTGTAATTTAGCAGTATTCTTAGGTATATAGATCTCATGCACATTTATAATCTGATTGGTCAGCATCTCCATGATAAGCATGGTGCCCCAGCATAGATTGTTGGCATTATATAACACCATTACATTATTATTTGGGTCTTCAAAATGATCTAGCAGATAGCTTTCTTGAGAAGTTATTAAAAAGTTAACTTTGTGAGGTTAAAGTTTTGAATGGGATTTTTGCAGTGATATTGCAGTTGTTTTCAGTGATGATATAGCTACATGCATCTACACACACAATATGCAGGGTTATTGTAAAAAATGTAAGGCTTTACCTTATAATTATTAGAACTTAATCTTAATTTATACTAAAGTATGATAAGTCTGTGTTATATTGGGTATGTACTTGTAGTGTAGGTTTAAGATCAGCTCCCAATTAGGGACATTGACCATTATTATATGAAGTGGCATTAGATAATAAATTGCTGATAATAATTATTTGAGAGAAATAAGATAAAGATACAATAAAAATGAAAAGTAATAAGAGTTTGTTATAAGAGTACAACTCTTACAATATTCCAATCAGATGTCCCCAACTTATAACTCATCAGCAGTATGGAAACATCACAAAATTTCCAAAAATATGGTCTAGCCTTGTCAGATTGCTGTCAAAATAGCCATATACTATAGCTTTATACCAGTATGCCAATATTTAGACAAGGTTTGCTCACACTCCATTGTTCAGCTAGTACTAGGATCAGGCCTGATCAGCCAAGGTCAAGGTCAGATCAAAGAGCAATAGATTTGAAAATTCTAGATAATTATATTTTTATGCATTTCTTTAGAATTCAGAGATAAAAATATTTATTATATTTTTCCTACTATTATGTTGGTATATTGAACTTGACTATAAACACTATCCTATAGTCCAGCCAACTATGCAAATTGCAGGTATGAAGCCTACAGATGTTATGGATATGAAATCCATATAAGTTGTGGGTACAAAACCTGTATAGATTGTAGATACAAAACCTATACAAGTTATAGATATAAAACCCATGCAGGTTGTGAATATGAAATCTATGCAGGTTGTAAGTACAAAACCCATGCAAGTTGTGAGTATAAAACTTATATAGGTTGTGAGTATAGTACCTGTGAGTATGGATATGGATAGATGCCTAGACTGAGAAAGTACTTCAAGAGAAGTAGAGAAGGAAGTTGAAGTTTTTAATACTGTCAGCTCAACTTGAAGTACTTAAAGTTATGTAATATGGTAATTTAGGCTCTAATTTAAGCTTCAACTACCAACAAGTACTTATCTATATAAGTAGCTTGAAATACAATTAAACAAGGAATATGCCCTTTCACAATATAAAAATAGCATTTCAAGGCTTTGAAACTGAGAGATTAGTGTCTGAGCAAAGCACTAAATAAACTCAATCAGATGTGACTGTGAGTTAGAGCATACTAGAGTCAATTTAAGAAATTACACTCTTGCCATGCTGATTGACTGATGTGACAACTGATAATGTTGATAACATTCTCTCAATATTGACTGCCCTCAGTAGCATGTTTTTTTTTTTTAATAAATTTGTATACCAGTGCATGATAGCAGTCCAGTCACAAATACAAAGAGTATTTACAGTAATCTACAAAAGATCTGAAAATGAAATTTCCTGTAGCTCAGCTGAATATAGCAGCCTGCACTAAAAGATAAGCCCTTTCTATACCTAGAGATATACAGAGAAGCAGATAATACACCTTTGCTCTCTAAAATGCTGTCAGTACCATCAGAGCACTAAAGCCAAACTAGCACAGCTTCTATCAGCTGCCAATACTAGACTCCCCAAAGACAGAGCCTTTAGAGAACCTAGCAACTACTAAAAAGTGGCTGTACTATTGTTATTCCACAGAGAGATGTGTGAAGAAGAATATTCTGGAGTTCTCCTTGCAAAAGTCCAACAGCTCTTTCCAGCACTTAGGAAAGTACTGTAGATTGCCAAAGTTAGAATATTTGGTCAAGACATGCTTATAAGTCTGCCAATAGATAGACTCACAAGAGCAAGAATAGTCAGCAGAGAGATTAAACTGATATCTAAACTTCTTAATAGATGTATGATTAAGAACTGCTCTATATACATGGGCACAGAACAGGGAATTATACAAATGCTTGAGCCACATACCTCCAGAGAGGTAGGTGGGAGTTATATACTTGTCTCTCTCATTAGTGAGATGTAAAAAATCTCTCCTGGAGAAGCTTGTATAAGTGAACTGTTTAGTCCACTCATCATAACAGACCTGAGCCTTGGCCATATGAAGATAATTAAGAGTAGTAAAGGAGCAAGCCTCCACCAACTTCTGAGCAGCAGAGTCTGTAGCATACCAGTAGACTAAGTGATACAACAGCCACTCCAAAGAAGAGTAGATCTATATAAATACAAAGGTGTAAGAGGGATCTTCCTCAAGCTACCCAGCAAGATGACAGTATATAAGCAGAGTCTAGGCCTGTCTGCTGCTAACCAATAGGTCTTCCACCTATCTGGCTAAAGCTAGGTAATCAGTAAATAAAACAACATGATGAGCATCCTCCTACACACATGCAGCGAAGACACCCATCTGAATAGCATAGAGTTCCACATCAGCCTCAGTGGCATATCAAGTATGCCATGTTAAGTTACTATTTCTCTAAAATATAGGATATACAAGTTTTATTGCAACTGTGATATATGGATTTATAGTGTAATAGTAAATTGTTATAACACTCCATTTTTGATTAGTTGTGAGGTTCAGTATTTGAGTCCTGCTATTGTAATCTTTTTAATTCTGATATGATCAATATTTGATGCTTTAATTATTTTTACATTATAATAATCATAGAGTTATATATATGGTCTCTGGTGTATTATACCAGAGATCTCTTTTGAAATAAAGATAGAGATACACACTCCCAAGACTGAAGAGAGTGCTTTTAGAATTAGCAAGCTGTAGACTATGAAAATGTGAGAAGACTATAATTTATCAAACAGGGATAATCTACCCATTAAAGAGTCTGAAACTCCATGCAAATAACCAAGAACACATACACTATCATGAAAAGATTAGGTGCTAGATAGTCATTATATGGTCAGATCTGAGACTTTTTGTGATTATTATAGATATATTTGATAATATAATCCCTCACCTAGTGCTTAATATCTTTGTGATGACATACTGCTCTGTCAGTGAACTGTATTTCATGGAAGTATACCATCTGAAAGAGATAGGAAATATAGTATAATTATAATATTTTATAGTCTAATATCTTACTAACTTCAAGACAATATTCTGGCTTATAAGGTGATGTCACAAGATGATCACATACTGCTCAGTCAGTGAATTGTATCTTATAAAAGTATACTATCCAAAGAGAATAGGAAATATAACATGATTATATTGTTTTATAGCTCAATACTCTACAATGCCATGCCTATCCCAGTTGCCAGTATATACAAGGGCATATCAGATTCCAAGTATTTTTGTAATGAAAATGATGAGTAAAACTACATTCAAAATACCACTGATCCCTACACTTCTCCCTATTATTAGTTTCAGAAATATTATGTCCAAAAGCAACTAGTCTTTTCAAAGCTTTCTACCACTCCCTCATCCAAAATCTCACAGTATTGCATAGCATCCATATATTTGTTCAAAAATGCTGGAGAGGACTTGACTTTGGCTAAATAAATGTTGCAAATGATAGGTGAGTAGTGCTATCTGCTAGAGTTCTTCTCCTCTTGTTGATGTGCCAGTACAATTTCAATTGTATTAAATATTCACTACTGATTCTAGTCTTTCTTAGCTTTTGCATGCACTTCCCACTTGTGAAATATCTAATGTGATTAGTGTCAAGATGTAGAGCAGGAGGCTAGCAATCAACTTCCTGTGGCTTTCCACTTCATCACTAACTGACCATGATACAAGTTATAACAATATCTGCACTTGACCCATGCATCTATCTCTTCTATTTGACTTATTGTAACTGTCTTCATGTCTTGTCCACAAGCTTGAATTATTCTTTCTGTAGTGAGATTAGCCCTTTCAGCAAATGTGATTTTATCTTTAGCAAAACTCCAAGGCCTTGATGCAGTTGATGGCAGTAATTCCACTTCTATAGAGTTAGATAATTGTTTGTGGCTTGTAATATTGTGGAAACAGAAACATTAATAGACAAGAATTCTGGGATATGAGATGGGGCTTTTGGGCTTGCAATGAGAGTACCTAAAGAATGTTGTGGTGAGTTGAAGAGCAGTTTTCAAGTCTGAAGGAAAGTCAAGTAGGGAAAAGAGATAATTGTTGCAGAAATCAACCCAGTCATAAACTGCTTTCTCAAAGACTTATTTGTCATTGATGTCTTGGTCTGAAATTTCTTGGCTGTCCAGTGCCTTGAACATCAAACTGTAGTAAGATTTGTGACTTGCTAAATCAGATGAGGTTGAATGTAGCTGAGATAAGATGAGTTTCTCATAGAAGCTTTTGAATATGTTGAGATGCTCCCAATCCAACCCTTCTTTCCCACACACCACCACCTTTGCTCTGGGGTGCTCCCTTCCTCGTGGTCTTGCCGCCCTCCTAGGATCACTCACAGTTCGCTATCCTCATCGCTTTAGGGTTTGTGACATCCATTCTTTACCATCCATTTGTTCAAGATGTCCAAACATTGGAACAGTACTTTGAGCCACTGTAGCTCTTGCATGCACTTCCCACTTGTGAAATATCTAATATGATTAGTGTCAAGATGTAGAGCAGGAGGCTAGCAATTAACTTCCTGTGGCTTTCCACTTCATCACTAACTGACCATGATACAAGTTGTAACAATATCTGCACTTGACCCATGCATCCATCTCTTCTATTTGACTTATTGTAACTGCTGGTCAGCATCCCCTCTCTCCTGGCCTGGCCTTTTGGCCCCCTTCTGCTTTAGCAGTTGGGTTGGGCCCCTCACTAGCTTGGGTGTGCCTGTGTTGCGCTCAGGCTATGCATTCCCCCCAGTCACCCTCATGACCCCCCAGTTTCAAATCCACAGTTTCGCTGAGTAAGCAGCTACTATTTTGGTCAGGTACTCTTTTGCGCTTGACTCACCTTCCTTCTTTTGGGCCAGCTTCCTGCTGGTCCCCTTGGCTCTGGTGCCACACTACCACTGGGGTCCTCTTCTCTCTGGAGCGTTGAGTTGAGTTCGCTCCTCTGTCCCTCCCTTCTTCCTGGTATGCCAGTCTTATGGCTGGCTGCCAACATCCCAGGTCCTTGTAGGGGTAACCCCTCTGCGCTGCTTTCCCAGGGCCTGATCCCCATGGGAGCCCCATGCCTGCATGCAGCATCTTGATGCAGTTGATGGCAGTAATTCCACTTCTATAGAGTTAGATAATTGCCTGTGGCTTGTAATATTGTGGGAACAGAAACATTAATAGACAAGAATTCTGGGATATGAGATGGGGCTTTTAGGCTTGCAATGAGAGTACCTAAAAAATGTTGTGGTGAGTTGAAGAGCAGTTTTCAAGTCTGAAGGAAAGTCAAGTAGGGAAAAGAGATAATTGTTGCAGAAATCAACCCAGTCATAAACTGCTTTCTCAAAGACTTATTTGTCATTGATGTCTTGGTCTGAAATTTCTTGGCTGTCCAGTGCCTTGAACATCAAACTGTAGTAAGATTTGTGACTTGCTAAATCAGATGAGGTTGAATGTAGCTGAGATAAGATGAGTTTCTCATAGAAGCTTTTGAATATGTTGAGATGCTCCCAATCTGTTTCCACCACTCCTCTGTGAGATGTCTGGTATGAATGTCCTCAAGACTTCCAATGAACTGAGTTGAAATATTCTCCTATTCTGATCACAATGAATAAACCCAGATCTTCAAATAATCATTCAGAATTGCTCACCATTATCTATGAACAGCCTTGATATTTTCACCCAAGGTAAGTAGTTAATTTCAGTCACAGACATTCTTAAAACTTGGTCCTGCCAACCTTTTGTAATGTAAGCTCCTTGATATTGGAGCCAAAAGCATGACCTTCAAGTATTAAGAAAGAAGCTCACTAGTTTCCTGGAGTTAGACTCTTAGTAAGAGAAGCTCATCTAAGGCCTTCAGTCTCTCAACTATCCTATGACATTTTTATTTGTGAAAAAGCTTTCAGTGCTGATACCAAGTTTGACTTATGATGACCTGTGCACATCAATGAAGTACCTTGGGCAGTCCCAGGGTCAAAGTTCGTAGCTCCTTTTGTCAGGACTCAGCGATAACTGGTCGCAACGTTTGACACGGGTGATAGGAATCTCGGGAGTCTCGAGGAGATGCGGATGTTAGAATTGGAGAAATGACTCGCAGAGAAGTCAAGATTGTGGTCTCGGTCCCAGGCAACGTTGCAGATGTGTTTAAGACACCAGATCCAATACAACATGGGGAGATGGCCATTTGTTAAACGTTAAGCGACCCCATAGCCTTATAAATCAGCCCGTTGTTCACATGACACACTTTTGAGTGTCTGGTTTGATGAGCCCCTATTCTGCATGTGCAGTTCACGCTGAAGCCCTTCAACAATCTCTTTTCTCAGAGCTCAGGCCCCGCCTCTGACCATTCTCAAGTCCATCGTGTACAACTGCCCACCTAGCTGACTGGCGCTCTCAACCCGTTCCTAGTTCCTGTCGTCATCTATATCTCGCCTTCTTGACATCATTTCTTGATTCCGATCGCAAGCTTCGAACTCCCATATGACGGTACCGAATGTGGTTATCTCCCAAAGCGCTTCCGCGTTCTGACTCGCACTCAAGGGTCGAGGAGGGCTTCTTTCCTTTGCTCCACCTACTGGACCTCCTTCACGTGTGGCCAACAGCTATACTCTCCTCCTCAACTATGGCCTTGTTTTCGAGTGTCGAGGAATATATGACCAAACGGGATGCATTGATCAAAGAAGACAGAAGCTTACGACGTGATTACTTGACTGCTCAGTTTCGTTCACCACTCGAAGTCAAGGCGGATGAGATTGTACGAAAGCTGAGGGCGAAGGAGGCCGCGACGATCTGGAAAGAGGATCACCCAGAGATTGTGCATCCTTTCCCTGGGATGGAATTCTTGACTGGTGAGTGCGTTAGAATGCCTGATGTACTTGAATTATTTTCGTTTACTCGCGTCAGGTAAAAAGCTGATCGAGAAGACGAAGGTCTTCAAGCTTCTCAGCAAGGTCATTTCGTCTTGTCTCGACCGCACATGAAAGATCACTCAACAATATCGCACAGATGCCCAAAGGAGCTCTGCTTCACGCCCACCTTGATGCGACCGTCGACGCTTCTTACCTTCTGGAACTTGCTCTCAAAGAACCTGCGATTCACGTCCGCGTTCCCGAGCCTTTGACGGCACAGAATATCGGTACTACTCTACCAGAATTCCAACCGTTGCCTGTAGAGTCCTACAACTTTGAGAGTGTCAGTCTGACATCGAGTGCCTATACCGCAAATACTTGGGTTAGCATTGCTAGGGCCAGAGAGACTTTTGATCCATCCCTAGGAGGACCTGCGGGATTCGACAAGTGGGTTATTGACGCGATGATGATTCGTCCTTCGGAGGCCTACGGAACCCATAATACGGTCTACAAGGTGGGCTGTCTCGTCGGTTGCTTTTGACCCAGACGTAACTCTAAGGCGCTCTCGAAAGATATGGCGGAAATTTACATCTACCTTCCTCGTATCTCGAGTGGGTCCTCGCTTACCATACCGCCAATGACAACGTAGCTGAAGGTTTGGCCTAGGGGCTGATACGTTACATGCCTGTTTTCCGGCAGTACATTAGGCAGTTCCTCCTCAGTTCGATCACAGATGGTATCCTATACGTCGAGCCCAGGATTAATTTCCTTTACAAGTGAGGTCATTACTTGTCTCATCAACCTCATTCCAATTCATGTGTCCTTATCTTGACAGGAAAATGTTTGGTGCCGACGGCAGAGCAAATGTTTCGCACCGAGAATTCCTTTCGGTC
The DNA here is from genome assembly GCA_001563735.1 of Leucoagaricus sp. SymC.cos. NCBI lineage: Eukaryota > Fungi > Basidiomycota > Agaricomycetes > Agaricales > Agaricaceae > Leucoagaricus > Leucoagaricus sp. SymC.cos. The sequence goes on along the minus strand of KQ961916.1, from coordinate 274,024 downwards.
TTCAATGAAGTGCTTAACGAGGTCAAGGCTGAGTTAAAGGGGCAGGGTCAAGAAAACAAGTTCATTGGAGCTCGTGTGCGTGAGGATATATCAACTCGCGCAACTCCGAACTTATTAATACGAACACCAGGTCATCTATTCAACGATCAAATTTTTATCGCCTGACGAGCTCGACTGGTACACGGAAGAATGCATCTCTCTGAAGAAGGAGTTTCCGCACCTGATCGCAGGTGTGTCAAATGCTCCGACATAATTGCTGGTCTTCAACTACTAAATCTCTTCAAGGTTTCGACTTAGTCGGAGATGAGAATGAACTACGCCCGATTATCGACTACCTAGAGCCATTATTACGGTTCAGGAAGCGTCAGGCTGAGGAAGGTGTCGACATCCCATTCATTCTACACGCCGGAGAGACTTTGGGAGATGGTAGCTCAGCAGACGATAACGTATACGACGCTATCCTACTTGGCACCAAACGTATAGGACATGGGTCAGTTTTATTTACTTGCGAACGTTTAGCAGTTTACGAAAACCTGACTTATGCAATTGCCTAGGTTTTCAATTGTCAAACACCCTAAAGTCATGGAAGCTTGCCGAGAGCGTGGCATAGCGCTTGAGATATGTCCTATCTCGTAAGTGCCCCGGTACCATTTACAGTCTGCCTCGTGTTCATGCGGTTGTGGCAGGAATGAAATTTTGGTACGTATCAATGAGTTATTGATGTGTTTACGGTCATTCAAGCTGTTCTGTACCTGACAGCGTTTGACATCGTCGATGCCTATGCATCCTCTGCCAATAATGCTCAATAATGGAATACCCGTTGCCCTTTGCTCGGATGATCCTTCAGTATTTGGAAATATGGGCCTTACGTATGATTACTTCCAGGTGGGCATGGTGGACGTCTCGATTGAATTGAGGTTCACATTTAGTACGAGCATAGGTACTTGTGGCGAGTGAGGTGACAGGGTTGAGTACACTTGGGGCACTAGCCCGAGATAGCATCGAGGTAAATTGTCCAAAACTTCCGCTGAACGGCGCTCTAACGGCCACAGTTCTCGAGTATGGAACCAGAACAAAAAGAGAAAGCCCGCGCAGCCTGGGAAGCAGAGTGGAAAGTGTTCTTAGAATATATTGTGAATGAGGTAGAATTAGAGTTGTAGTAGGGTGAGAATGTATACGCCTGTTTGGCAGGGGACATAGGAGCGCGACGAAGAGCTGTGGACCTTGTCGGTTGTCACCTCCCACCACTTCCTGACTGCCCTCTACTCCTTCTCTCGTCTTCAGGCTCTCTTTCTAGGTACGTTGCTCCGCTTGCATCCTCCCCTCCCGCCATCCTCGCACCCCCCTCACATTCCCCACGTTCATGTCCATCAGAACATCCACAAACCACACCTCAATCCCTCCCATACTCGGTCCCAAATTCCAATCCAAATCTGCTTCTTAAAACCCTTAGTATAAACTGAATTGGCCATGCCAGACGCTGACACAAACCGCAAGAGGTCCCGTTCCCCTTCCGACAGTGATCACAAGCAATACAAGCGCGCCAACACGGGCGTCGGTCCTTCGGATGCCTCATACTCCAACGGCTCAGGCTCTGCGACCCACTCAGCCGCTGAACGCAACAACATGACGTCCGATGCCAGCAAGAACCCGTCCGCAGCCGATGATAATGCCGCCTCCACTCCAGGGTCGAACCGGTCTGAAAGGCAGAAAGACGAGAGCGGCAAGTCTTCCGGTGACTCGGGCGACGCGAAGGCCCCTTCTTTTGGAGAGGCTTCCTCTTCGGCGGGAACTTCGACGGTGCCACCCTCTGCCAACATCCATATGCGTTGCTTGATTGTGACACAGGATGCTTCTATTATCATTGGCAAAGGCGGCTCTCATGTCAATGAGATTAGGGAGAAGA
>KQ961916.1:204894-265595 GCA_001563735.1 Leucoagaricus sp. SymC.cos | reverse complement strand
GAGCAGTATGAGGCGAAAATACGCGGTATGACTGTAGTTTGCTTGTCTTACGATCGCTGGTCATAACTCTTCAACAGCTCTGGAAGAGGTTAATCAAGCTCTAACAGAACAGCTTGTGAAGAAACAACCTCTAGCTGGGATTGGAAGGTCTTCAGTGCTGAATTTCATCACTCGCGAGGTTGCCGATGCAGAAAAGCAAACACTCGAGAAAGAAATTGTCAAACTAAAGGACGAACTTAACCAAACAAACGAGACCCTATCAATGAAAGACCAAGAGATTGGCCAAATGAAACAGCTCGGTAGGTCTCTCTGTGCTTTTCCGGCACTCGTTACTTAATTCATTGTTGAAACACAGAGAAAGAGCTAAGATTCGAACTCAAAGCTGAGATAGACCGAGCAAATACTCTTGCGAAACAAGCACCGCGACACCCACATCCGACACCCCGATCCGGACTCGCAGCCGAGGACCCCAAGCATAGAGAAGCCATCAAACTCTACGAGGATCTCACAAACATAATCGTACTCAACATCCGATCTACACCAGGAGCCGACGGTAAAAAGGATGAATGGCAATTTAACTGTTATTATACCCATACCAACGAATCGGATTCTGTCAGTCCTGTTACACGCAGTACGTGATTCTGACACCATTTCCAGGTCTATTTCTTTCTCACTACATCGATGGTCTGATAGGTCTCAGTTTCTCGTTACGCTCTTACGAGCAGCATGATAGTGAAGGTCACTCAAGTGATTGGGTCCAATACCTTCCTACGTCACTAGACGAAGAGACGGAAGATTTCAAACAACGGTTAGGTTTCTTAAATGCTCCATTCCAATTCGAGCGAAACCAATTGGCTCTTTTCCTGCGGACGTTATATACTACTGTTGAGGAGATTGTTAAAGCTAGCGAAGAGAGTGACGAAGGTGATCGGGAGCAGGACGCGAACGGGCCCTGACCCGTACGATGCTACCACGGCTTGAATTTTTATTTCTAGGATGTATTGGTATTCTTGTACATTTGATCTATACGGCTACACAGTCTACATCGATTATTAACGAAAGCAAAGGGATCAGGATATAGTTGTTTGTCTTGGTAGTCTCATCTTGGAGATAGGGAATAGTCCTTTCATAATTCACATATTTGAATGCCCGTCATTGTCCAAATTTTCAAAGCTGCCTTGTCCCCACTGCGAAGAGCAGTTTTCACGGCAAGATCAGCGAACCCAGAGTCAAACCCTCCAAGGATGGCTCCAGCTTTAACGAGTAACTCAACCACTTCAGGGTGACCTTGTCTTGCAGCCTGGGCTGCTTGTTAGCAAGAGAAATTGATAGGCTGGGGTTTGACATACGTAGTACAGTGCTGTGTGCCCAAGCGTGTCCCTCAAATGAACCAACGCACCCGACTGCAATAACAGCTCAACCGCCCGCGTGTGTCCGTTTAACGCTGATACATGCAATGGCGACTGGCCAGACCCAGGATCTAAACAGTTGACGATTCCTCCTGCAATGCTACCATACCGACCCGCAGCCCCAACACTAGGTGGTTCACCAGCTGCAGACGACTGGCGGCCGTGATGTCCATGCTGGTCTGAGAGTGATTTCTCCACCTCTATACAGTATTGTAGACTTTCAAAGTCATTTTTCGCGGCTGCAAAATGAACCAAGAAAGGCAAGAGGACAGATTCAGCTGTGGATGCCTCTGCGGCAGTCCACGTCCATGGTGCTGCTGTATCTTGTGTTTTAGAAGCTGTCAACAGAGCGTCTGATGATACAATGATTTCGGGAACCAAAGACGGAGGACGTGATAGTCTGACAAATCGAGAGAGAACATGATGGATGGTATCAAGGTTGGGTTCCGCGTCCGTGGTTGACGGCGATGTTGAGGCATGGCTGGGCGCTGCTGCTGATGGACGAGTCAGCTCGCCTCGAAGGGGAATCCCGATGAGATCCCGAACTTGATTTAGCGTCAAGTCTGGCTTGGAGAGTAGGTAACTGAGCTTCGTCAACGCACACTAGATAGGCTATGAGTGAGTTGCTGAGGAGGAATAATCAAGCCCGTGCCTCTGGAGTCATATCACTGCCCGGGACAACACCAGCCTGAAGAAGTGTTCTTGCAGTTTCATATGCGTCAGAAACAGATCCCCTAGTACACTGGGATATAGCCACTACGACGACACCTCGGTCGCATGCCTCTTTGAGGGCCTGGATGAGGTCAGGACGTTGAGGTGCATTACCAGCACCAAATGTCTCGAGCACTACTCCTCTGATGGGCGAGCAGCAAAATGCTTTGATAGTAGCACCTGTGATACCGGGAAATAAACGCAATGTAGCTGCCGGGGGACAATCAGTGGACAGTCCACTAGGAAGCAGTGATGTGATGCAAGGCTTACCGACATGAGAACTCATTTCTTAACAGATGCATTAGTAAGGCTCGATTCAAATGGCATAAAGAGCGGACCTTTATGCGCCCTAAACCTTCTGAGACTGGTTTGTCGGATGACATCGTCCCAGTTAACGTCAATATCAATGCCGACTGACGATAAGTTCAGGTCTTAGTCAAAAACTTGTAAATGATCATACCTTCGACGAGGGGGGCAAAGTTTGGGCTTTCAAAGGCCGCAAGATCATAGGACGACATCTTGGTAACTCTGTTGCCTCGGTACAAGGTGTGATTGAAATACACACAGCACTCTGTAGAAAATGAATCAAAATGTCATTATCTATATCCCACAGACACTCACCTGGTATGATGTAGTGACCAGCAATCGTGAGGGCACCCATCAGGTTATCTACGGCATCATTTCTAAGCTGGGACATGGGTATTTGAGCGCCGGTGATAATCTGACAAAGTAAGCTTAGATTCACTTTCAAGGCTTTGCTAGCTCGTTCGTACCACCGTTTTTCCAAGGTCCTCGAGTAGGAAACTCAGTGCACTTGATGTATAGGACATGGTATCTGTTCCATGTAGAACGACAAATGCATCAAAATGATAATTTAGCTCGATCTCTGTAGCAAGCCGAATCCAATCTGATCGCACTGGTGTCAACAATGATGTATGTTGGAGAGTGTTTGAAAAAAACCTTGGATATCCATATTACTGCTGTCGAGTAAGGGATTCCACTATTGACGGTAAACATTAGAAGTATGCCTTGGGCACATCAACAGAAAAGCTTGCCTCTAGGATAGCATAACGTATCGACTTGCTGGCCGTGCCGCCCGGAACCTTGCTTCGTGGCGTGACGAGGCTGGGCAGGTGGGCCTCATAGATGTTCTCAGCGACCTGAACGCATCTTGGTCGATTTCTCAAAACGCGTTCATTCAGCAGACTAAGAGATTGTTCTCCAATGGGACGACTTGATCGCACAAGGAGCGTTGGTACCTCCGGCGTCGCAGTTGGAGTCGATGTCGTAATTGGGCTCGATCGCCCGCTGCCGCCATTGCTCCATTCCCTGAAGCCTTGGACAGTCCCGGCGTTTGAGAACAAGGATTCCTGTAGCGGGTCGTGGAAGCGATTTTGACTTCTAAGTGTTTCCGTTAGGAAATATGGTTCCGGAACATAGCCTTGTTGTCCAACAAGCATTCCAATCGTGCCGCCTACTGGCTGGGTCAGAGAATGATGGATCGGAGACGTGCAACGCGCCTGTGTAGATGATGAGAACTCGCGATTCATTCGCGAGCTGAGAGGCATCCATTGTTGACTGCAAAGCCCAAGGCAGATAAGGTCGTGGCAGCTAATTACAAAGATCACAGCGCCAACCTCGGACGAATTTCGCGGGGATCAAGCTTCTTCGGGTCAAATCAGGGCGGTGATAGATCTCGCTTGACATGTGGTCTCGCATAGATCGAGATATTAGATAATTGAAAAGCCAACAAATTCATGAGTCACTAGTACCCATTCGTCCCTCCCCTCCCTCGTCCACAAATTCACAATGGAAACACTCAAGAAAGTCTTTGAAGACAAGAAAGCCGAGGTACTAGGTCCTCTACAACAATTCGACCCCTCACTGATTAGATTTCTTCATCAGGGCGCTTCAGCTCTTGTAACTTTCGTCACAGCTGGTTATCCAACCAAGGACGACACTCCATCCATTCTTCTGGCAATGCAAGCTGGGGGAGCAGATATTATTGAACTTGGGATACCTTTCTCCGACCCTATTGCGGATGGGCCTACAATACAGAAAACAAATACTGTACGTCCCTGACACCAACGCTCCAAATCAATCCGCTCACTACGCTGCCCCAGATCGCTTTGAAAAATGGCATTGACTATACAATCGTTCTGGGTCATCTCAAAGAAGCACGCAGCAAAGGTCTCACTGCGCCTGTGCTTCTTATGGGTATGTTCCGTTCCAAGTTGTTTTTGACTAGCTCTCATGTGGACGCTAGGTTATTACAACCCTCTGCTCGCATATGGAGAAGACAAAGCCATTCAAGATGCTACTGATGCAGGAGCCAACGGTTTTATCATGGTTGATCTCCCACCTGAAGAGGCTATTTCATTCCGGGAGAAGTGTGCCAAGGCCCGGTTCGTGTTCAGTGGAGTCTAATGTCACCGACCTCATGCTGATTTATACAAAGGCTTTCTTACGTACCATTGATTGCACCATCGACAACTCCAAATCGTATCAAATTCCTCTGCTCGATCGCTGATACCTTCATCTATGTTGTTTCCAAGGTATGACGCGATGTCCTCCTTTTCCACAGATAGATTGAACAATCTCTGACTCATAGATGGGAACCACTGGATCGTCCGATCATAAAATGCTTAATGCTCAACTGCCAGATATTCTAGCACGAATCCGTGATTTCACCCCTGTTCCACTCGCAGTAGGCTTCGGTGTATCGACGCGGTCTCATTTTAAGTATGCCGTCGACGCAGGCGCCGATGGCGTAGTCATTGGCAGCAAACTTGTCAATGTTATCGGTGGTGCCCCTCAAGGAGAGATTGCTCAGAAAGTCGAAGCGTACTGCCGTGAAGTCTCTGGAAAAGGCGAATTACTACGTGTTCGCTCACCCCCAGTAACGACGTCACGAGTCATGAGCCCAAGCTCAGCAAATGGGAGTGCAAAAACTGCCGATGTTGAAGTTCTCCCTGCCCGTTTTGGTCAATTTGGTGGACAATATGTGCCTGAGGCACTCGTAGACTGTCTTTTGGAGCTCGAGGCGGCTCACAAAGCAGCCATGGCCGATCCTGAATTCTGGAAAGAGTTTCGAAGTCATTTTGGATATATCAACCGACCATCTAATCTTTACCTTGCTGAAAATCTTACAAAAGAAGTTGGGGGTGCCAATATCTGGCTCAAGCGAGAAGATCTGTGAGTTTTACGAACCTACCTTCGGGGCTGACGTTGACTCCTTTCTTTCAGAAATCACACAGGTTCACACAAAATCAATAATGCCATCGGACAGGTCCGTGAATACTCAGACGGGGCAGTGGGCGTGTTAACAGTTTCTCCAGATCCTGCTGGCTCGCCGTCTTGGCAAAACTCGAATCATCGCCGAAACTGGTGCCGGACAGCATGGTGTGGCAACAGCCACTGTTTGTGCCAAGTTTGGCCTCGAATGCATCGTGTACATGGGTGCAGAAGATGTTCGCAGACAAGCCCTCAATGTTTTCCGAATCGAAATGCTGGGTGGAAAAGTGAGATTTACACACCCGAACTGAGGAAGGATTGACTAATCTCTTGTCCCTAGGTTATTCCCGTACACTCTGGCTCTCAAACACTGAAAGATGCGGTTAACGAAGCCCTCCGTGATTGGGTGACGAATCTCTCGACAACTCATTACCTCGTTGGCTCTGCGATTGGCCCACACCCCTTCCCCACCATGGTCCGTGACTTCCAGAAGATCATTGGCCAAGAGATCAAGAAGCAGCTTCGGGAAGCTCGAGGCAAGCTCCCAGATGTTGTCGTTGCTTGTGTTGGTGGTGGTAGTAACGCAATCGGTACATTCTACGACTTTATTCCTGACAAAAACGTTCGTCTCCTTGGTGTAGAGGCTGGAGGAGAAGGTCCGTAGTTATCTCGTTTCAGTAGGCTTCATGATTTATTTGTCGGGCCTTAACAGGTATCGACGGCATTAAACACAGTGCCACCCTTTCTATGGGCCAACCCGGCGTTCTTCATGGTGTTCGAACCTACATTCTTCAGGACAAGGATGGCCAAATCATCGAAACACATTCCATCAGCGCAGGACTTGATTATCCTGGTGTTGGTCCTGAACATGCTTGGCTGAAAGATTCAGGACGTGCTGAATACGTCGTTGCCACGGATGAGGAAGCTCTTCGAGGCTTCAGGATTCTTACCCAGAAGGAAGGTATTATACCCGGTAAGTCAAGATTTTCTTTGGTCCGCATCGCCAGGGCTGACTCTCCTCGGTTTAGCTTTGGAGTCCTCGCACGCGATTTGGGAGGCCGTACGCATTGCGAAAACACTACCCAAGGATAAGGATATCGTTGTTGTGGGTGGCCGCTCTTACTAGTTCTTTTCCAGCTTGACCCTGATATATCTGCTCCTAGTGCTTGTCTGGTAGAGGAGACAAGGATGTTGAGCAAATTTCCGAGCTCCTCCCCAAGTGGGCTGACATTCTTGACTGGCATGTGTCGCCGCGCGCCCCAGATGCGGAGACGTAGAAGAAAGAGCGGCACTAAATAGACCTTCTGCCCATACTTATATCATTGGATCTGGATTGAAAATTGTTCAGTACTCATGTATCAGAACCATGTATCAGTAGACAATCTGGGCGCCGCTAAACGTGGATAACTGATAGATTACCCCATCTTAGGACAAAGGATATTGATCAATCTCGGGCTGTAGTTGCGCTCAAGGGATCAAGATAGGAGGACCCCTCAAATATACTTTGTGATGTGTGGCTGTGCTAAACACTAATTTAGGAAAGATTAGATTCTGCATACACTATGACTCGATCCCCTTCCTCCTCATCATTCCGCCTCCCGAGCTCGGACTTTGATTCGCAGACCTCACTATCGGATCAAACAAAGGAATACACTTCTTCTCCCATAATCTTCTCACCTGCCGATAGCAATGCCCCAAGACCGTCACGCACCGTATAACAAAGCCGTTGAAGTCTTGGCTTCAAAACTGAGGCGCCGGTCAGTTCAATTCCCCTGCAATCGTCCAAGATACATAAGTCTCTCAACCTGAGTATTATTATGTTTTTCGAAAATGGATGCGATATAGTCAGATTGTAGGATCTCGGACGACGGCACTAGAGACTTTGCTCGTCTTGCGTCAAGTCGTATCAAAGGCACGATTTTCAAATTTCGAGCAACTCGTCGAAATCATCAAAAGTGTTGGGCGCAGACTCGTAGAAGCGCAGCCAAAAGGTGAATTTACGCCACTCACACATATTTCTCTCTTTATTCACCAAGAACACGACCACCGCAGAACATTCCGTTGGAAATACCGTACGCAAGGTCTTACATCACATCCGCGAGGAATACCAAACAGCAACGAGAGGTTCTGCAGCCGCAGCCCCAAAAGCCCAGTTTTCCATTGCCAAATTCGTTCTTCAAGGACAACCCAGAAAACAAATTACAAGCGCGCCGAAATCCGAGAGTCGAGGCACACTGAAGGAAAACGATCCAGATGATCCGGATTCATTCGCTCGAGGATTGAAACCTGTGTTAATGGAGGCTCTGCAAGATGTTCTTGACGAGTTGGAGACAGTCTACGACAATGTGTCTAAGAATGCAAGAGATCATATTCATTCCGAGTGCGTTCTGCTATTCTTCTCTCCGACTTGAAATTAACCCCATGAAGTGAGATTATTTTGACCCTTGGAAAATCGAGAACAGTTGAAGCTTTTCTTAAATCGGCCGCACACCACCGGAATTATACAGTGATCGTCGCTGAGACTGCTCCCTCTTACGAAGGACGTGCCATGGCGAAATCGCTCTCCTCAGATGGCATATCGTGTTTCCTCGTCCCCGACTCATCGATTTTCGCTCTGATGTCACGGGTCAACAAAGTGATACTGGGTGCACATGCTATTCTTGCTAACGGAGGCATGTTTGCGATCACCGGCTCTCAAATCGCTGCAACGGCAGCGAGAGCACATAGCACGCCGGTCGTGGTGTGTGCGGGCCAGTTCAAATTGACACCGCTGTGGAATCTCTACCACGACTATGCAGCGCTGGACTTTGGTAATCCAGATGAAGTCCTTGGGTTTGAGGAAGGACAACTGGTGGACAAAGTGGACGTCGTGAATCCGTACTGGGATTATGTGCGCCCAGAGCTGATTGACGCATACATTACAAACGAGTAAGCTCTTTCGCCCGTAAATCACATCCTTTGTTGACATGTCATCTAGTGGTGATCATCCACCCTCGTCAATATACCGGTGAGCCTCTAGCGGTAAATGTTGGTTTCTCAGAGCTGACCATCCAATGCATTAGCTTATTGAAAGAAGCATACGACGACGAAGATACCGAACTATAGATTACTCGCACATATTAGATCTTGAATTGCTATCAGTTCATATGTTGACTATCAAAAGGTTCAGAACACGTACAATTTATTTTCTAAGGATATCAAAGAACGCCTCTTGTGGTAGCTCCACCTTCCCCAACTTCTTCATGAGGCGTTTCCCTTCCTTCTGGTTCTCCAGGTGCTTGAGTTTACGCTCGTAGTGACCACCATATAAACCAGCCGTGACATCGGCGCGGAGGGCTTTGAGGGTTTCACGGGCAATAACTTTCTTCCCAACAGCGGCTTGAATAGGAACTTCGAAAAGTTGGCGGGGTATGACCTTGTCTGAGGACATGTGTTACAACCCGGCGTGGGCGAGGGTATTCAGGAGGCTTACGAAGTTTCTTCACCCATTGTCTCCCAATTGCATCTTGGGCGGACCGATGAACAACGAGAGCCAGTGCGTCCACGGACTTTCCGTTGAGGAGGAAGGTCATTTTGGCTAAATCGCTCTTCTTGTACCCAGCATCCTCATAGCTAACGACATGAGTGCCATTACCCATTTGAATGATCAGCCGATCCAACTTACTCAAAGCTTGCGAAGCCTGAGCTTCGACTCTTCAATTGGTCGAAGAAGTCGGAGACAATTTCGCTCAAAGGAAGAGTGCATGTAAGCATTATACGAGCGGACGCGGCAGTTCCGGAATCGAGGTATTTGTGTTCTAGATCCTCTCCTCGTCGCGAATAGCAAAGATCCAACATTTCACCAAAGTAATCTGATCAGCGATGAGTCCTCTCGGTCTCAGGTACACTAATTCCTTCGTACCTTCGGGTACAATTATTGAAGCTTTCACTATGGGCTCCTGGACTTCTTTCACTCGCAATGTTGAATCATTTACGTCGGGAAAATCAGTTGGATTGCTGACGTAGACCTCTTTGTTGTCGCGCCAGTAAACAACTAAGCAGATATTGCTCAGAGTGAGTCGCTCAACTTTTGTTATTGAATTTAAGCCATACCTTTGTAAGGCACCGTAGGTGCAGTGATGATGACGTTGGCATCGTATTCGTCTTCAAGCCGTTGACGGAAGACATCCATATGAAGTGTACCAAGAAACCCGAGTCGACAGCCTTGTCCAAGAGCACTAGAGGACTCTCTCTGTACAGTGACACTACGATCTGTCAAAGTTAACTTAAAATTGATCAAGAAAGCGTCCTTGTTCAGCGCCAGGCAAAACGGACTTACGCGATTGATCGACTCTTCCAACTTGGGGAAATCGTTGTTATCGATTGGGAAGACACCAGCATAGACCTAGGTTCCATGAGCAAAGGACCTCAGGTGAAGAGAATCATACAATTATACAGACCATGGCTTTGGTGGGCTTAAACCCGGGCATTGGGTCAACCGGGGCACCGACTCGGTGAAGTGTGTCGCCGATATGAGCTAATAAAACCGATTTAGTCACGGAATTACTTCAGATGGTCAAGTAGATTATACCTTCCGAGGATTGCTTCATGCTGCATGCGATGTACCCGACTTGACCTGGATGTAGTGCCTGAACCTGCGTTTCCTCAGGGTGCATGATACCTATCTCCGTAACTTCGTACTTCTTGCGTGTATGGCAAGAGACAATCTTGTCGCCTGAGAAGAATCTCAGCGTGAATGACATAGAAGGGAAACTGGAACCAAACCTTTTTTCAGGACACCGTGTTGTAGATTAATTAACGAGATAACTCCTCGGTATTTGTCGTATCTGTTTGTCTATCAATGAGTGGTCGATACCGCGAATGCTCAACTCACAGGGAATCAAAGAGGAAGACTTTCAGAGGTTGCTTTTCCAAGCCTTCTGGAGGTGGAATTCTATCAATGATCGCCTGCAAAACCGCTTCTACGCCTTTCCCTGTCTTTGCAGAAATCTTAATTATTTCAGCGGGATCTATGCCGAATATTGATTCCATCTGCGCTGCTATTCGCTCCGGTTGTGCAGCTGGAAGGTCTATCTAAAGGCTGAAGTCAGTCGAATTTCGAGCACGTCAGCTTGCTATTCGCTCCGGTTGTGCAGCTGGAAGGTCTATCTAAAGGCTGAAGTTAGTCGAATTTCGAGCACATCAGCTGATGAGACACACACCTTATTAAGTATTGGTATAATTTCTAGTCCCCTCTCTTTTGCGCTGTGGAAAACAGATAATGATTGGGCTTGAACTCCTTGGCTAGCATCCACCTGTGAATTAAACTGATTGGTAAATAAGTTGTGTAGTATGAAAGGTAGGAGTGTACTAGTAACAGGGCACCCTGGCAAGCAGCCAGCGACCGCGAAACCTCCCAAGCAAAATCGACGTGACCCTATACACATTTAGCGGAATAATAGGCGTCCTATGTGATGTTCATACCGGTGTGTCGATCAAGTTAAGAAGATGTTGCTGTCCACTGTGGGTATAAAGCATGCTGAATAGAGTCATTGGATCGATGGAGTACGAAAGCAACAAAGTTCCCCAAGTACCTCGCTGTCTGGGCCTTGACTGTGTCAGAAGTCAGTAGTCAATCATGTAGATGAAGGGTAAACAACACACCTGTGATACCACGCTCTCGCTCAACCTTTAGCTTATCCAAGACCTGTTGATTCCGCCCAACTTGTTTCTTCTCAATAGTTCTGGTTAACTGCATCACTTGTCAGCGGAAACATAGTGGCATGAATCGGGAAGGGATGAACCTCAAGGAGCCTGTATGGAATGACAATTTAGTTGATGGCTGAAGTTCAGCAAGAATGGCTTACCTGTCCGCAAGTGTTGACTTTCCGTGATCTGGAGCCTGTCATGTTGAGTACAAGAAAACGAAGAGCAAATGACATATGCACCAATGTGAGCAATGATTGAGAAATTACTAGCAACAGACAATGAGCTAGGGTACAGTCGGAGAATGCTGAGACCACACACCGTATCGCCTCGCATGGAAAGTCTTCCATCTGTATCTTTTTATATGCAGCACGCCTAGAGGCAGAAGAATGTACGTGCCGCTGTGTACTCGCCAGTGCTCGGCCATACTGAGGAGCGTCAAAGATTTGAAGGTATGCTCGATGCCAGGAGCATAGCATATCCAAGCGCTTTGAGTGTAGCCTTGAATATGATGATCCACGCGTTCGAACCTCGGACGCGCTCCTCAGAGTCTGGAGTGGAAGGTAAGAACAAGGGGTTAATAAGTCCGTTTTCCGATCCGAAAGCGCGCCCAATGAGCGTTACGAAGCCAAAAATATTGCGATCAATTGCTTAGTCAGATGCGCTTGAGTCAACGGCGGTGGGTTGTTGGACACCGTGTACCCTGCTCACCACCAATCCTTTTCATGTCGCTCGTAGAAGCATCCGAGACGCGTAAAGCGCGTCTTATTGCTCTACGAAAGCGAAAAGCCGGAGAAGCGACTGACGAGTGAGTTTGTGTGACATCCAAAGGCCCAGTTTACTCATGTGCACCTAGTGCTAGCAGCGAGTCCTTGTTCAAACCAAGAAACTTCGATCCAGAATCACGGACAATAAAAAAGCGCACGCGGGATGACGATGTTGAAATGGAGGATACAGTTGAAAAGAACGTGGCCGACCTCGCGGAGAAAATCATACAGGAGGATAAAGTGCGGCAAGCCCAAGAGTTGGTATGTCAATCAAGTTGACTCCGGGATCCAAGTACCTTAAGGAGGATGATATACTATAGGATGTGTTTAACATTGCTCCTAAACGACCGAACTGGGACCTGAAACGTGAAATGGATAAAAAATTGGCGAAGTTGGAGCGAAGAACTCAGGAGGCCATTCATACCCTCATCCGTATGCCTCGTGGTTCACGTGTTGTTCGAAGCCGTGCTGATAGACTTTGCAGGTCAACGTCTAGCTGCTCAGAAAGGGCAGGCCGAAGACATAGTTGGCGCGATGAAAGCCCAAGAGCAACAGCAGCAAGACCTTTCCGATGAGGACTAGGTATTCTTACCTTCTCCGTGCCCGATTGTTACGTGTATCTCTTACAGTTAAAGTGTACATTATTTCAACCTTCAAAAGGATACGAACTTGCTGGCTCTTTGGCTCACTGCGACCACCTCCCCACCGGTTCCTGAACCTTGCAGGCTCTCCTGACGACCATCCTTATCAGACTCGCATATCAAGGCGGAACCTCACACAAGTGTTACCGCGTTGATCAGCTTATCGAGATCGGGACCTTGAAGGCTAATACCATTTCGCACCTGCCCAATTGCTGGAATGGGAATTACAGAAGTAACCTATGGCACCGTGGCCACGCCTTAGTTCTTTTTAGCAATTTCAAAGACGTTAGCTGGGCCCTTAACAGCACGCTTGCCACAACTCTGGTTTCTTCGATGACTGCCAAAACGTGCCCATGTATCAAGATAGGCATTCAAATTCTTTGTTATCGCCGCTCAATTGATTCTTCTCTGATAATCCTCCTCGGGGACATCATTTTCTCCGTCCAATACCTCGTCTAATGGTGTTCTGATGCTTTCAGGCCTTTCAACAGGCGTCTTCTAACCGTTCCATAACACTAGCGGGTGCTCATATCATGGTTCTAGTGATGGTTCTTTGAGACCTCGACCAGCTGTTAAACAGCATATTCCCTCCCCTGACCCGTCATCGATGAAAATATCGTACTTCCACCGCCTTCTCCCCGGCAAGAAAGCCTTTGTTTATAATAGCAAGTCTTCCGTCAGAAATAAGCATCTTCTTTCCTTTCGGCCCCTTTATCAGACCTTACATATACGAACGATTATTAGGCTATTACGTGTCTTCGTCGCGAAACACGAAAGCTCAAGGCCCGGACGAAGCGAGCTCATCATTCTCTATGGTGTGTGACCTTTGAACAACCTACCCCGGACACTCTTGTCTTCCCGGAGGGTCCCTGGATCCGCTTATTGCTACACCGTTATCCAATTTCTAGTGCCAAATTGTGGCGAGACATTACGCCTTAATTACAATTGATTTCCCCGCCAAATTTACACAAACTTTCCCTTGTCTGATTGAGAATACACCAGCGTTCTCCGAGGGAGTGAAGAACTCTCGCGGTCAGTGTCCTTGAATCACGCTCCCCTCGATGGATCCTTTCTGAGGTAGGCGTTCTAGGATGTTCCCAAATCACTTCGATGTCGATCCTTCAGTTGCGAATCTGGCACGGACTCGCCTGTTGGCTGCATCCTAGATCATAAGCCTACATTACACCTTATGAGATCAGAATCCATGTTGGCGTCGTGTGACGAGACGACAGAATAGTATTTATTGCATCCTCTGGCTGTTGTCGGAATTCTTCCCCCCTTCAGGTTCTGATTTCCTGGGTTCTGTGGGATTCGATTCACAAGGCTGGATTTTGTGTGCGGGACCTGGGGCGACACCGCATTGACACTCATGGATATGCTCATTCGAGTCACCAAAACCTCGCCTCCGATGGGCAATAATTGGTGTCAACAGCATGTCGCGATGCGAAGCCGAGTGGGTTAATCAAAGAATCATTCAATTGCCTAAAAAGGGCAAGGCATTCTCAGACGTGGAAGTGATATCTTGAATGTCTGCAGAGCAATAGCCCCTTCGACAGCCATCGTAACCACTGCTCTCGTCTCAGAACCCCTTCTGCGCCCTATTTTTTAGCAATTTCAAAATCCCCTAGACCCAATATTGTCATGAGCGACCCCGAGTTTCCGGGAAACAGTCGGATGCCGACGCTGGTGCAACTTTGTCAACGGGGTGAGCAGCTTGTCTCCCCCTCGTCAACGAACCTCTTCTAACCGTCGGAATCTACTTTCAGTGGCATCTAACTGTACAGATTGTACGTATGCTTTTGTCCTGATCATCCTATCCTTTCTAAACCCTTCCGCAGCCATAACAACACTCGGCGACGAACTCAGCTATCCCCTCGTTAAACCCATTCTAGAACGTTGTACAGCAGAACAGCTTTCAGTCATAGAAGAATCTTCTCCGGTGTGTATGCCCTCTACCCCAGCGAGATTTGTTCTGATAACCGTTCCTATTTCCGCAGCATCTACTAGATGAAGCTCTTGGTACGGATTTGGCTATCGCCCGATTTGAAAATTCTCCTGATTATTTCCACAGAGATATGGATGCAGTTATGTATTCGAAAATACCCCACAGCTGTGGAAAAGTATTTGGATGACGATTCATTAGAGCCAAGGTCTTGGAGGGAACGGTATATGGTAGACAATTCCCTCTCTGCGAGGTGTAGCGTACCATTCAATTATTTACCCCTTACAGGTTCTCAAACATGAAGAAGAGCGCCGGTTTGAGAGACTCGGCTCAAAACTTAAAGCGCAGCGCATGGAAGCTGAAGAACGGAAGAAAGAGCGGGAGGTGAAACTTACGGACCGAGTCCCCCCTCCGAAACGGCCTAGGACTGGGGGATGTAAGTGGTAATTCAGCAAGTCTCATTGATTCATTGCTAACATGAATTGCGACAGGGGGAGCTCCTGTTCAACCGAGAACTTTGATCCAAAAAACTCTTTCGGAGGCCTCAAAGATCTCGAAGGCTATGTATCACTCGCGTATGATCCCTCCAATGAATGGTGGCAAGACTTACCGGGTTCTTCCAAAACCATCGTGTTCTATCATGCCGACAACTACATCAACGATTCCTAGTCGAGTTGCTGTCAACACTGTGCAGAAACGATTGATTTCTAATGTCAGTAATGGCAGAGCGCCACCGCATGCCTCATCTATCTCCCCCTCAACGCCACGGTCAGCTTCAACCAAGAACCAAGCCCTGCAACGACCTAGTCCTGGATCCGCACTTGCTCCTCCGACTACATCAATGGTTCCGAGGCAATCGGGGAGCTCACCGGTAAAGGGACTTCTAGCAGCTTCTCCTTCTGGTTCATCACCTGACGCTCGTCCAATGAAGCCGGTTGTGTCACTCAAAAAAGATCCCATGGCCTCCCTCTTCGTACCGAAACATCGCGCGTACTCACAACGCCCAGTGTAAGGATTGTCTACTTACTATCACATTCTCGCTCGCCTCGGACCTGCTGTTTTTCCCTTTCACATTGCAATTAGAATATTCAGCGCTCATTGTATGTATACTACACTATTTACCTGTCTCTGTTGCCATCTTCAATCGGGCTTCGCGCCCACCACGTTATCGCATGTGTTGTAACTCTCTCTTCTTCAGCTTTCCCTTGGGTCATGTGACCTATTCACTATTCATCCCTGCATCACTTTGCACGCTATAGCCACATTATCGGTTCGAATAGGTACTAATTACATTCCACGAGGCATTCTATTGGTTACTTGTCTGTATTCTACATGTATCCCATGATCACACGGCCTTAATCTTTATTTTTCCACACCACAGTTCAATTACCTCCGCCATTCACTAGTTCTCCTTCGACACCTCGCTTTTCTCAGACTATATTCTTCCCCTTCACGAACTATTAGCTCAGATTACACTGACAAAGATTAAACGCTGATCACTGGGGAAACCGGCACCAAATGTATGAATGATTGCCACATCACGATCCTGAACTTCGTCGTTCTCACTTGCCTCATGATGGCCGCAGGTCTCTGCCGCCGACTCTCCGGCCAAAGGGCTCGGTCTGACCGAAGCCTTGACGTCCATCATCCTGAGACTTATACTCCCCTTTCAGGTTCCCTGGGTCCTCCATAAGCCACCGCAGAATAATCTGATACAATTGATATATTCAGATTTTCTGTCACAAGTAAATTCGATTACCATACAAGACAAGTAGATCTCTTATCATCTTCCTCCCACAAACGGAAGCTTAGACTCCCCTTGGTTCACGATTTCAAGATCAACGACAGTCTTTGGCTATGGCCATTTACGGTTTATGTTTTCCCCGATCTACACTTGAAAGGCGGAGCTCTCCCGAATTCCACTAGCCCAGAGCATGTTCAGAATGGGATCTCGACCTATGCTCTTAGTACCGTCGGCCGTGGGCGATCCCAATTAAGACTCGAGTAGATTGCTCAGAGTACTCCGAAGTAGTCAATACAGTGAACAAGTTTCATCATCATAGCGGTCATACCTTACACGCTCAGCGTGGCTTGTGGCGTCCCAGCTGGTCAATATGCAGCTGATTAGTTTCTGTGCCGTGCGTACTTACTTTTGGGACCCTTGGGGATGATGACGTTTCCTGAATGAGTTAAAGTCGCGCAATTGACCTTGTGACCTGTTCTACTTAGTACGTGCTTGTGATGGGCCCAGTTCAGATTAATGGGACTTGCATGCTTATGATGTGGTGATGCGTCTTTAAAGTTACATTACCAGTCGTCAGTGTCAGGAGCGTGGAGGGTGTGATGCGCTACAATTCAGCTGACGTGCTAGCATTCTAGTAACCAACAGGGGATTTGTCGTCTCCTTTATTCTCTTCTTTCGTCCAATAGAGCCAACTTGCCATCCTTACCGCACGCTGTCAGAACGCTACATTCTAATCTCGTGCGGTCGTTGAAAATAGTATTACACCACCTCTGGTATAGTAATGCACGAATTCGCCGGAAGCAGCGCTCTCCGGATAGACTTGAAAAGCCAAGTGATCCAACAGTGATTCAATCCGGCATTCCCAATTCAGCGAGTACAAAATATGTCCATCAATGCTCAAAAGCATTATAACAAACCATTGAAAGGTCTGTCATTGATGGGTGTCATGTTCCCTTCGCCCGGTGACTGTTTGATGCCCACCACCGACTTCCTTATACTGACAACTGCGCTCGGGACATTCACTGCGAGTGGAATATCCATCATCCTCACATGTCGCGCGTCAAGTTCACATGTCGAGGTACCCTGAGATTGTGACTGGCGCGGTCGGCTTTTCCCCCCTTCCTTGAGTACATTTGATCCTGTACCTTGGCCTGTAAACATATGTATAGATATTGAAACACGTCATAGCCAGAAGTCCAAGAGAGAATATCATCCTCACATGTCGCGCGTCAAGTTCACATGTCGAGGTACCCTGAGACTGTGACTGGTGGTCGGCTTTTCCCCCCTTCCTTAAGTACATTTGATCCTGTACCTTGGCCTGTAAACATATGTATAGACATTTAAACACGTCATAGCCAGAAGTCCAAGAGAGAGTCAAAGAGAAATAGGAGATCAATGATTGATTGTTGAGAGTTCTTGCTCCTCAGGCCCTTCTAATGGGATGGAAAAACAACGCCCAATCAACAAGTGACACGTGGCTACTGGCTCCTCGCCTACTAAGTGTACCCAAACGGCGAAAAAAAGAACAATAACGGAAGCAAACCAAGTTCCCGGGCACTCTCCTCTCCTGCCTCCTCCCCTCCCCAAAAAGCCGCCGGTATGTCATCAATGACGCAACCGAGAGAGAAGAGTGGGAGGATTAATTAAGCAACGATCAAGCTCAAGGAGCTAATCAATTAAACGCTCAACTAGCAATTATTGATTTCAAATCACAATCCGTTAATTAATCCTCATCACCTGCACAGTACACATTTCACGACTTTCAGCCACTGAGAGCTTCCAGGCAACTTGAGGCACGACCGAAAGGGTACCCACTGTGTCCAACGCGTCACGGTCGGACTTCCATCCACATTTAGTCTAGCCCCAAATCCAAAGAGTTTAAAATACATACATACATCATTTCTCCACAACTTCGAAAAAGACAGCCACCACAGAAATAAAATAGAGTAACAGTTCAGGCATACTCAGAACACGAGGTCACAAATATTAACTTGCAGCATGCGTGCGGGGTCTCTGGTTCTACCGTCCCGGAATGAGCGTGCGGCCTATTAAGAAAATGATGCTGCAGCGAGGGCGGCTTTTTAATACCGAGAATATTACTGCCCAAATTCAGATCAGTAGCAATGGCAGATTGAACAAGGAAGTAGCATCGCACGCAGGTAAGTATACGCAGAGAAATGAAATATCAAAATGAAATTCCCTCCCTTCGCTCCCGCCAGCTTCACCAGTGAACAACATGAATCTGTCAACAAGATTCTCGATTAGAAACCCAAGATCTCCTTCTTCGCTTCCGTGGCATACATCAGTACACACGGATATCACGATACCCAAGCCCCCGACGAACCTCGTATCGCCATCATCGACAAATTTCCCAACACACACATACAACATTCGAATTGCAAATCAAGTTTGAGTGCCGGTGCCGTCCTGCATCAGCACCCCAGATTCTTCTCTCGGCTTTTCAAAGTCCTCCGCCTTCCGACGGTGGGGGATCGAGAGAAACGTTTGAAGCATTTGACAGATCATGTTGTCTGCAGTCCAGATTTTTGGGCTCCAGAGGGCCAGATATCGATTGGGGTAGGTAACTGTCGCTGTAAAACGCATTGATCGTAGAATCAAATTACCGGTCGATAGTATCTACTATGCAAAGAACTACAGCCACTTATAAAACCTCATCATCGCCCAAGTACGGTGTGTCCGAGTATCAAGACAGAGAAATCTTAAGAAACCAGCAAAAGATAACCAAACTGATGATTAAGTAAAGAAAGCGTCGATTCTGAGTTGTTGTCAAGAGAGGAAGCAATAAACCAACGAGAATTGAAACAATCCTTAACACAGTTGAGAATATACTAATATAACACAGGTTGAACAAGTTGAGAGGAGATAATTGAATGCTATGAATCATTGGGACATGCAAGAGAGAGATGCTGCGAGAAGTAAGTTGTCGTTGATGCGTATTGTGCGTGTGAGTGTTGCGATGAAGCAAGTCTATGTGTGGTCGTGGATAATGCATAAAGAGCCCGTATGCTCGCTGTCAAGGAGGACAATTGCCGTGGCGATAATGAAGGCAGTCGGGGAGATGCGAGCGCTGTAGACTGTAGGGGCGTCTTGGAAGAGGCAAAAGGCGAGGTGGCCGACGGATATTACCACCAAAACCACTTGAGTCATCTCCCACCACCGTCATCAGCGGTACCACTTGACGCAGTCAACCCTTCCTCCTCTGTACGCATCTCCTCGCCTTCACCTCCTACCACCCCCTCGTCTCCCCCACTACCACTTGCACCCACACCCACAGATGTACTCGCACTGACATCCCACCCTCTTTGCCTGACGACTCCTTTCCCTTTGCCCTTCCCATTCATCATCGTTCCCTCTCCACTCCCAAACCCGTTTCCCAAACTCCCAAACCCATTTCTCGCCGCTCCAGCCCCTGACCTCCCACTCGATCCTTCAGGCGCACCTCCAGGAGACTCCCAAATCCTAACAGTATGATCATCCGAACAACTCGCAAACATCCTCTCATTCGTTGGATTCCAAGCAACAGAATTCACACTTCCCTCTCCATGTCCTGGTAATTCTTCTAGTATCACGCCAGATTCGCGATGCCATACATATATTTTGCTATCTGTTATCGCCCCAGTCGAGTCATTGATGTTCATAGAGAGGACACCACCGTATGCCGTTCCCCAGTGAATGATGGAAGTACAGGTTGTATCCAAGACCACCAGTACCAATTTTAGTGTGATGTTTTTGGGTAGAAGGATGGATGGGCGAAATATTAATAGTCGGAATCAAAAGAGTGGCCCGGACCCGGTAGATGATAGAGGCGTCGTTAGTGACGGATGACACGATTTGATGGGTGAGAGGGGGGGGGTAGATGTCAATCCGCAGTCGAAGGCAAGAAGCACCATCCCGAGCCCGAATTGCGTGAGTACATCAGGAGAGCGTGAATGTCAGATATTGTGAGAGAGATAGACATGGGGAAGATCCGGGGGCGAAAAAGGAATTGAGGGGGGAGAGATAAACGTTTAGCACGAGATAAGGATAACAAGTCACAGTACGAACCTTCACTTCCGCTAACAACAAAATGGTTATCCACACCTCCAAAACAACTTCGGATAACATGCCGTCCTTGTTTCTGTCCCGTGTACTTTCGAGCCACACGGTTCGCCTCTAGATCCCATAGTCGAATTTCCTAGAAGATCCAGAAGAGAGGAATAGCATTAGTTTAGTACATCAATGAGAATGAAACCCGCGGTGAAACAAAGAGCATGAGGCCAAGAGAGGGTAGAAGAGATAGATTCTCACGTCTGGAGCTAGGTTGATCAGAGCAAATCTTGAATCATGCGAGATCTTGACACTCGTTAGTTCACCTTCCAGAGTAACGGTACTATCAAAAGGCCAAAGTCAGAAAACCCATCTCGTCCGTCAATTCCCGACAAGCCGGACAATCACAACTTACTGTTCTGGCTGCTTCGTCCTCAGGTCATAGATAATCATCTTGTTCTGATTTCTCGACCCCCCTGGTCCTCCAGCGTTAGGAGTCACAGACTGGTCACTTGCACTGCTCCCATTCGTTCTCGGTGTTGTTGAAGAATCATTATTGGATGGCGGATTTCTATCCATTCCAATGGTGACGAGCCGCGTTCACTTGCACTGCTCCCATTCGTTCTCGGTGTTGTTGAAGAATCATTATTATTGGATGGCGGATTTCTATCCATTCCAATGGTGACGAGCCGCATAAAATCGTGTGTTATGGCCAAGTCTGTCACTCGCATTGATGTCAATCCCCATGACTCGTGTAATTTCCCGTCTTTGTCCTATAAATAAATAAGTTAGCAAGTGATCAAGAATCGAAGGGAAGTCGTCCCCTAGATTCTCACCCAGTGAAGGACTTTGCCATCCAAAGCACCTGATATGAAACCCGAGCCATCTGGAAGCCACGCCAATGCAGTAACAGTATCCGAATGTTCTGTCAGAGTTTCAATACACACGCCAGTCTGTTAACGAGAACCTCCACAGTCAGAATGGTGATCGATGAAACGTGCCACGAGGTGATTAGCTGACCTGTGCATTCCACAACTTGATATGCTGTTCTGCACTTGTCAACAATATCGAGTCGTCGAGCGACCAAGCGAGACAGCCAACAGGATATTGATGGTCCCGTAATATGAGATGCGTTGACCAGTCAAAGACTCGCACACCACCCTCTGTTGAAATCTGCACACAAGCTCGTCCATCAACTATGCCAAGATGCCAGCGAAGGGTGCACTCACCGACATCTTCCAGACAACGGCACTCTTGTCCTTCCCACAGGTCGCGAGTCGCATCCCATCATGGCTCCACTGCATATTCCACACCTCGTCTGTATGCCCGCGTAGAATGGTCGTTGTCGTGTTTGGAAAGTCCGATTTATTACAATGGTGGTCAGTGTACAATGAAAAGGGTGTTGTTTCTAGTGGTGAATTGTGATATACACATCGTGAATGTTGGTATTCGCGGGCTTGATGAAGGAGCTCGGCAAGGCGTCGTTGGGGAATCATGATGGAGGGAGGGATATAATCTTAAAAAACGAGGATCAGACGAGGTCAGGACAAGATTCACGTGCACGCACGTTGGAGGTCATTGAGTAGCTGAGTTCTCGACGAGCCAGATGCACCGTCCCAGCCTGTCCGTTGCCGTAATTCTTCGGGATCAGAACACATGAGGAAGCTGATAACAGCGTCAGCGCAACCGCTTATCACAATAAGAGAGATGAACCTAGAAAGTGTATGCAGCTGTTCGGTTTCGGTGTTCATGGGGGCAAGCTCATTTCGGAGAACTTGAAGTGCGGCAGTCGTCTTCTTGGCTTCTAGAAGCTCGAGGTATTTCTGCTGACTTATCAAAAAGCGTGCGTCCTGAAGGGAGAGAGGAGTCAGCAGTGAGTCCGAGCCACGCAAGCACACGGCATACGTAGAGATTTTCGTCGTCTGTGTGGATGAGCCGGGAGAGAGCAGCTTCGGCCTTTGCCCAGAGCCCGTCGAGGATGTACCGCCTGAACTGGGAGACGTCGGGAGACTCCATTGAGTAGCCTGACTCTGCCTCGAGCGTCGCAGCGGATTCACTATAGAGGGGAGTCAGCAAACAGAGAAAGGAGAGGCAAACGTACATACATGTAGCCGACATCACGGAGACTCTGCACGACGAGGCGGATGAATTCCTCACGGTCTATGAACAAGTCGTCGTGCAAGAGTGTGCCGGGGAGATTGACGGCGGGGGCCTTGCCGTGCCGACCGTTTGCGGATGCCGAGGAGGCGGAGGAGGAGGAGGAAGCGTCGGAGGCGGGGAGGCCGTTGCCATTTTGGTTGTGGCCGTTGGAGAGAATTCGGTTGCGCATGTGAAAGTACGAGGAGGGAGAGGAGTCGAGTCGCTGTCGCTTGGGGGCCCTGGCTTGTTCGGGGTCTGCCGCGGAGGTGAGGGCGAGACACAGAGAGAGAGAGGATACACACCGGCGGCGGGAGAGCGTGGGCGGACGGGCGGCCGGGGACTGTCCAGGGCAGAGGGCTCAGCGGAGGGAGTGGCCTCCGGGAAACGCACGGGCGCAGTGGGCGGGAGAATGGTGGCAGATGGTTGCGCCTCAGAGCTCGTCGTGGTCCAAGGCTACTTTCTTCAGGGCAAAGCCATTCGCACGAAATCACCCGCTTTGGGAACAATCGATACACGAGGTCTGACTCAATCATCCTAGATATATTATATACTACTCTAATACAACAGAGCGGTGGTTTTTCCAAATATTTTGCTGCTTGGCCTCACGGCCTGCTTTTGATGTGTGCTCATAGCGGCACTCGCGACGCAATCCCCAGACTTCGCTCCCGTTCTCGGTCGCGCTCCCTTCCTACAAGTCCACTTCGCCCATTCCCAAATCCAGGGGCCTTTGTCGAGAACCCAATCCCATCCAGATCCTCAACACGAGCCCGTCCTCGACTTATTCCTGCTTCCAGACGCCGACCTATCAAAAATCTCCGCTTGTCGCACTGCGGCGAGAGTGCGCCCGCGGTCTTCCATTCCTAGTAGCATCTTCGGAGGCGGTGAACTGTTTCTCCGGAACGCTGTTCGTCCTCGGGAAGGCTGCCCTGGCACTGACGACCAGTCACCATCAATCCGCGAGCGTAGATCCCGCCCAGCAATCCGCGGCTCCGTCTCCTGTGCACGCGAACGTGAATGCGACAGGGACGAATCAGAACGATGAGTGCTGCTCGACTCACAGGGGACACGACGACGTCCACGAGGGGTAGCATGTACAAACGCTGGTGGATGTCCATCAACGACCTGTGCTGGTCGTGAGGACAATGCCAGTTTGGGAGTGGGTGGAGACGGACGAGCAACTGTACGGCCCGAAGACGAAGACAGAGGCGATGATCGAGGTTCATTGCCTGGCGAGGTGATTTGCAGTAGTGAAAAGTATGCTGGTAGACTCGCACGATTGCGGAACCGTTTCGCCCTGTCAGCTTCTAGCTTGCCTCCATCAGATCCCTTTTCTGAATGGGCGTCACTTTCCTCCGCGGCACTGTCACCATTATCTCTTGATGACAGTCCAAAGTCAGAAAACGTTTCGTCGTCTTCAGTCGATGAATGCGAAGGGTGAGGTGCACTTCGCGGTATCCCTCGCACGTGTCCAGAAGAAGACGATGTCGATGACATGCGTCGATGGACAGAGGGCACAGTCGAATGATTGTTGGTACCGGAGGGTCGGCGGGTGTATTGCAGGGCTGAGGGCTTGGTCGAGAACGAATAATTTAGTTGCTTGGAAATCCCGTCTGGGCCAAGCTCAGATGCATCGGCGCACTCAGCCCGGACTGCGAGGCTGGCACCGTCGTCATAGTCGTCGTCGTCGGTGTTCATCCCTGACCAACCAGGGGAAGTGGCTGCTGATTGCGTGAAAGAATACGGGTCTCGGCTGCCTCGAAGATTTTTAAGCGCAGAGCCGAGGGCGGAAGGGATGAGGGGTGGCACATCTGCGCCATTTGCATAGCCAAGATGGGGAGAGGAGAGTGCACTGCTTGACGAGGAGATAGAAGGCGACGTCGCATCACGGCCCTGGCAGTCGTCACTGCAATAGGCAGACCTGTCGGGGGAGGAGCAATGGGTGTCTGGAGCAGAGTGTGGTGAAGGAGAAGAGCATACCCATAGTCGAAGAGGTGCTTGCCGCAGACGAGGCATATTTCCTCAAACATGGCCAAGAGGAGGAGAGGAGATAAGAGGGAGAGCACAGGAGCCCGATGAGACGGGGAGTATTGCGAACAAGGGGTCAGAGCTTATATAGGGAAATCCTGGGAGGTCGCAACATTCGCAACGGAATACGATTTTTTGAAATCCCTTGGAAATGCCCATTTTGACCAATTTAGACACCCTCTCAATTTCGTCCTAGTCACCTTGCCTTTTCCAGCCTCCCGTCACACACGTGATCCTCAACCCCCCGTCACACCCCCGCCTCGCCAATATATCCAGATTCCACTCCGGGTCACAGGCACACAGGACCCCGACCACCACCATCACCTGCCGATCCTACCTCTCAGCGACCACAACCCTGGTCTTGGTACCACCGATAGGGGGACTCGCTCGACTCCTGCACTGTCCAGAGTCTCCTGCCCGGTGCAGTTCCCTCGTCGCAGAGCGAGCATCTTCCCCCATGCTCCACATCGCACGTTGGCTTCTACCCTCTCCATTCCCATCCGCGGACCGAACTAACTAAACACTGCAGTTAAACGTGTGGCGTGCAAGTCCACCACGTTCTCTCCGGCTCTCTCCTTTCAGTCTTTCTGTCAATCTATATACGCTGACTTTTGACTCAGCAGACTTTCTATCACTCGATGCCTACCCTGTTCTCGATGTCATTGACGCGTGTCTGCATCTGGCCCAAGTCGAGCCTCGCCTCCTCAACCGCGCACTTCCCTGGCATTTCGACACATCCCTGAACGCCAGGGCTACCTTCTAGACTGTTCTTCGGGAAATCATAGTTAAATCCTAATTTAGCAATTTCTCGTGACACAAATTCATGACTGTGTGACAAGTGTGATGCGCCCTTCCGTTTTCGTGCAAGCAACGTCATGTATGGATCAGATTGTGCGTTCTGTTGCCATACCAATTCAAGGCCTTCGCAATGCTACAACTTTACTTTGGACTCGTTGTACAATGACTAATTTATCCACTGGACCCAGATAGTTCTAGCCCAGCATCTCCCCAACCTTTTGACTATCCGTCTTGTCACAATCTGTGTCGGACAATGATACCTCTCATTCCGGCCGATCTCACTCCGCAGCTCTCGGCCTCTCGCATACCATCTGGCCTTATGTCGGCCCACTATGCCCCAACCCATTATCATCGCATCCCATTATGTTTAGTTTAAATCATATACAAAATTTGAGTGACACGTAAATCCTCTTTGTAGATTCGTGCACGTGCGTCCTGACTGGGGCAGTACTCGCCTACACCAACTTTTTTTTGGGCCTCCTTCCCGTGCACAAAAATCCTTTTGATGCATCCAAAGCTCGGTTGTCCTTCACGCGCCACTTCTTCTGATTTTGGACTACACTGCATTTGCATTCGTTCATCTCTATGATACGGCGCTTAAACAACGCGGAGCAACCTTCTCGACAGTACAACGCCGTTTGCTCGTCCACATGACCCAACCCGCAAAGTAAACTGGAGATTCCATCGCTTGCATCATCAATTCATGAATCGCCGGCACCTCATCTTGAGTCTAGAACCCTCGTGTTTTGCTCGCGATCTGGATCCATCACGGCCAAATTTCGTGGCCCCAGATCGAAGGCTACCTCGCCCACCGGACGAGTACCTCGAGTACCTCCTCGACTAAAAAACCCCTTCTGATATCATCCACAAACATCCACACACTCCTCGTTATCCCAGAATTCTCCCGCTATACCATAAATCAAGGGAAGTCAATCAAAGTGTCACATTCCACCGCTACAGTCCTCACACAATCAGCCAGCAGTGGGGCCTCTATGTATCCAAAGGACTTCGCTACGTATAAAAAAAACCTACTGTAACATCTCCCGCACCGATACAATTGCAAGCTGTTCAAATTCAATGAAATTACATTTACTCCCGCTTCTATTTGTATGATGGCTCTCATACGTGGGCTCGAACGAAACTTTGGCTATTCATGGACTTTATCCTTCAGCGTACGGGCTTCGACTTCGATTTCTGGATTTTCTCCGTTGCATCTTGTGTCATGCTGCCCGTCTCATCTCTCCCCACGGGAGACCAGTGCATTCTACCTGACCTGTGGAGGTAACCCGATTACTATTGTACGCCACACGAGTTCTAGCTTGCTGTTGTCGACCGCTTGAAATCTACCCAGGTACTCCCTTCTCACTATTACATCACCACACCCATTCAGCAACAAGGAAGAAGTCGGAACAATGGGCCGAATCGCAATCATGCATCTAATCTCACCGGGGCCAGACTCTCTCTCTTCA
Organism: Leucoagaricus sp. SymC.cos; assembly: GCA_001563735.1. NCBI lineage: Eukaryota > Fungi > Basidiomycota > Agaricomycetes > Agaricales > Agaricaceae > Leucoagaricus > Leucoagaricus sp. SymC.cos. The sequence goes on along the minus strand of KQ961916.1, from coordinate 238,984 downwards.
CTGGCTTTTTATCGCAAGTTGGCTCATCTTTCAACCTTGTTAGCGCTTTGGCTAAATAGCTACCCAGGAGATGTATTATTATAGAACAAATCACTACCATCATCATAGTGATGAAAATTCTTCCGTAGCCTGAATGTGCCGTGAATCGACAACACACACACAGTCTCCCGACTCCCCTACCTTCCAAATTGAGAAATAGAGTCTGTTTAAAGAAATTTTGATATTCCAAGATAGGCCTGGCTTCTACACCGAATTGATATCCAAGGCGATTGAATGATGACAGGGTGTGCTATAAAGTGCATCTTGTTCGGGAGTCGACAGGACACCCACATATCCTGCTCGGAGAACAAAGGGGTGGGCGGCAAATCAGTTCACTACCGCTACTTGATCAGAATCGGAGCTGTGCGGTTAATTTTAGGATCGCGCTCGCTTTGCTCGTGGTATGCACGGTGTTTAGCTGATGATAGATGCTTTGGATTTCTAAATCACAGGTACAATAAACTTCTTTCGTTGTCTCTTCATACCTGTCGCTCTTATCAACAAATCACCGCCTCCTGAGGCTGTTACCGCCGTTGCTGTTTGCATGATCTGCACCGTGGATGAGGCAGAGCATTCTTGTCTTGGGAAACCCCTGGGAACCCCATATCTTTTTCCACGCAGAACCTTGTAGTTCTTCAACAGCATTTCTCAAAAGCAGACAGACTCGCAGCAGCAACAGCATGCACTCATTCATAATGCAGTGCACGAATTTGGTGCTTCCAAAAGATCGACCCTATCCACGCATTGTTCTTCTGATTTGATATAGTATAATCACGCTACAGAGCTCATGCCCAGTCAAAGTTCAGGGCTTCAGTGCCGTTACTGCGTAGGCGGCCGAGTAAACATGTACTTATTGCGACAGACAAAGAATGTGTCATTATATTCATACTGCATTGTCTAAGTACTACCATAAACGCCATCGCTAGCGTCAAAACTTTGAAACCTTCCCCTTTCCCGTCTCAATGGGTCAATGTGAACACCACAAACAAGAACACGGGACGTCGCCCCTCTTGTCTGATAGGATGCCACAACAATGATGATGCCAATTCTTATGCATCATGTGCTCGACTTTCAAAGGTCCTGTACAAGTTTCTTACCCTAAAGTTTGCGGGGGTATCATCAACTTGACTATTCGAAAAAGGATAAGTAAAACGTACCTTTGCGAATAGGGCGAGAATCAGTACCCCAAAGAAAGATCCGGTCCCTAATGCCAAGTGAATTTGTCGGCCTATCTTACATGCTACATGGTGGGGCGGTCGTGCAGAGCCTGTATTGGTCGTAAGGCCTTTAGAGGGGTGTAATCACAGCTGAGACTGATGTCACCCCGAGTCGTAGTAGCTTTAGAAATTTCGCTTGTGCATTTAGCAATGACTCCGGCAGCCTATGGAACAAATGGAAAGACCCAAGATTGCCCTGTGGGATCTGTCAGGTCCCACTAGCTCTACTGTTGTCAGGCTGATAAGTCAAGTGGTACTAAGCAGGTGATCTGTAATAATTACAAATGCGTCGAAAACATTATGTGAATGGATGTATTGATTGACTAATTACACTCACAGTATATTGATCATGAGAGGGAAAGATCATTTACTACATCATTCCGAGCAGTGGAGAACGGTTTAAAGCCGCAAACCATGCTTAGCCTTCATTCACGAGAACCACCACAACTTGTAGTGGGGAGTCGATGACACGTTACCCACATGAAGGTGTGTAGAGACACCCCTATCAATGACCAGGCGCCCACCTTGTGTGGGCGAGAGAGTGGAGTCGGCGGAAGTTAAATCAATTTCAGGCTCGAGAGCTGAACTGACTGATCGCAGTTACCATTGACTTTCATCTATTTCATTTACAAGTCTTAGTCACTTCCTACTTATATGTTAGCTCTCGGGCGTTGAGCTCTCGAAAGGAGGCGTCACTGCTCTAGAACGATGTCAGAGTTGGAGCATCGACAGCTTCTTCAAAGAGGGATCACGATTATTGAATAGGAATCGAAATGTGAGAACCAACAATAGACAGACTGTCAAGCACCAGAATTAACGACCGTTTCGACGCCAATCCTGATGACCTGTTCCCTTGCTTTGTCTATGTATGGGCAACCCCGAGTTTCGGAAATCCTCTGTCGGAGCCTTCGGCGTTAAGGTCTTCCCCTTGCATTCCGTCTCCCAGAGCAGTTTCGTCGAGCCAGTCGGGTGCAGATACAAGCAAATACGACCGATGAAATCTTTAAAGGGAAGAACGAGCGTTTCATCGTGGAGTGACACGAAGAGTTCCGAGCAGGTACTCGAGGGTACTCACCCTCCGATCCGAGTTTCCAATTCTCCTGGAATGACGGACCACCACACAAACGTCTTTGTTGATTTTTCAACGATTGCCTAGCTAGCCGTGAAGCACGAGGCCAGGGCTAAGACACTTGGCCGCCATGCGACGACCCTTCAAATAGAATAGTCGTCTTTAAGTGCCTGGTAAGGTTAGCGCTTCATTTATAAAATTTGGAGTTAATCTCGCGTTTACCTGTTCTTCGAGCACGAGCAAAAGGTCAGCCAACGTTAAAGAGATAAGAGATTCCAGTCTATCGCTACCGGCATAACACGCAGATGATGATGATCGGTAGTCCGAAATCGAATCCATCCCCAGTGAGCTTGATTCCTGTTTTACTATGTCACACGCCCCAACGACCTTCCCAGTCACTTTTCATGGTGTGCTCTATCCAGTTACGGGCTCATGGGTGTATGTTACTCCTGCATCATTTACCGACTCGTTTTTGACTCATTTCTCCGGCATCTTACGATCTTTGCATTATTTCCCCGTCATTGATGCACGGAATATTTGCAAATAGTGCGGAAACCACCCCATAATCGACCCATGACTCTCATAATATTTTCGACATTGATAACACTCAAGAATTGACGAGGAATTGAAGAGAGCCGTGACAAGGAAGAGAATAGGATTCAGAACTCGGACCCCGGAACAGCAAAGGGGTACAAGAGATTTGGCAGCCCCATGTCGTCTCTGGCAACTCGATCACTTTGGTGTTTGATGCACGAGGCCTGGGGAACATCCGGCTTGACTTCCTATGGCAACCTACATGACCTTGGAACCAAAAGCGCTGCGAAATTCATATCCGATGTGTAACAACCGCCCGCCAGAAGTATTCCATCAAAATTTCAAGCCCCGGAACGTAACTGAGTGTGATGTCTATCTTGAAACAAGTTATCTGCGCATTTGAATACATTTTCCAGCGCATCAGTGAAACAGTCAGGTCAAAAACTCGGGCGACGTGACCTTGCCTTACCTTCTTACTGGACAGAAGACATTCCACGTTAATTGTGTGCGACTGTTTCCTCAAGAAGAGCTGATTTAATGAGCGATTACTATATATCTGATTATACCCTAAAAACCGTTAATCGTTCCTGCGACACAATCAATCACATAACCATCAGGTCTAAAAAGAGATAATTTCTATTGTAAAGGGGCTAGCGTTCAAGCGAGGCCGGAAGAAGGTCTGTAATGAGTCTGGGGAAGGTCAGGTGGTCTGGGGAACGTTCGGGTTCTCTAGTCATCAATACTTGGCCCACGTAGTCTCCCGTATATTCGTTCCAGCCGAGTGCGCCACTGTCAGACTAACAACAATGGGACTCCGACCCCCGTGTATGGCATAAACTGCGCAAGAGATAAATGAGCAAGGCCAATGGATCAAGCACCAGGCCTATGGAGGCGCCCTCCTAACCTGAGCCTATTGAAAGTTGAAAGTTGATGCTAAGAAGTGAAAGTATCCCCCACATGATCAGAACAAAGTCACAAATGCAGCGATTAACATATATCCAGTAGAACAAAGAGAAAGAAAATCGACATGGCACATCCGCCACACCGCCACTCACACCTTCATATCGGGTGCTCGCTCCGTAGGTGGTATCTGAGGTAGTGGTGCTTCAGTGGGTGTTATGTGTGGTGACCCAATAGGTGTTTGAGTGTCATGCCCATTTTGTTGTGACGACAACGAAGCCGTAACAGCGTTTTCCTGTGATTCGGAGCCGGCTCCGTCCACAGGAGGAGAGGCGCTAAGAACGCGATCCGGAACCGAGGGAGCGGACACGTTCAGTGCCAAATTACTCGCCGAGGCCGTTTCACTCGAGAGCGCCAACGTGCTCGCACTCGCAAACGCATTCTGCAAGAATACGCTCCCAGAAGGTGATTTTGTAGGAAGTGGTGGAGGCGGAGGCGTTGATGTCGATGTTCTCGGATTTGAGCTCGTCTGGTTTGGCATGGGTAGCGCCTTCTCGGGGGGCTTGTTAGAATGATTTACGCTCGTGCTGGAACGCGATAATAGACCCTTAAGACGCTGATTGGCTGTCAGGGTGTTGGAACGTGTGGGGGTAGGCACTGGTGAAGGCACGTTTGCACGTGGGACCTGTTTCTCAGAGACAACAGTCTCGAGCATTCCCATGGGCGCCATGACATTCTTTAGTCCAGAAAGTTCCTTATGAAGGAACTTGGCATCCGCGAGTAACCTGCACAGTCAAGAACGGTGTTATTTATAACGCCCCAATGTTTTCGTTCGCGTTCAAACAGAGAGACAAGACGGGCGAAAGGGGGATGGTAAAAGATTCAGTTTAATCAGTATGTCATCCTAAACAGGAGAGTTTATGACAGGGCACACTCTTACCTGGCTTTAGCTTCTTGGTTGGGGAGCTCTATCTTGCCGTACACCTCTGACAAGCGATGATTGATCCCGGCGAAGACCTCTGTCATTACATACTGAGTTGTGACGAGGGGAAGGCATCATCAGCACCATCAGCACCATGTTACCCAAAATTAAACGAGTTAAAAAAGAAGTTTTCGGGGTTGCGAAGGGTGCCAGGAGGTCCAGGAAGGAATAGCCTCCACCATAGAACCGAGAATACCACAAATGAAAGAAACAGAACAGTGACGTATGCTCACTTCAACAACGGCCGCGGAGAGATATCTTGAGAGCACTTTATGTAGCGTGACTGTCTCTTTAACCAGCGTCTGCATATAGTTGTTAACACTGTCACTACTCGGCTGGCTCCAATCCATCGCCTAGAATGGGTCAATAGGAAATTTTGAGGGTAAAAATAAGTATGAAGTGCGTCGTAATGTACACGAACACCAAGTAACGTTCAGATACATCATCAGTCCCATGTTTCAGTACCACAACTTGGGAGGGGATACGTACCTTTAGGGACTCGATGTGAGCAGTCAACCTGTCACCCATGATCGAAATGAGCTTTGCATGGATCTCGGTTTGATGTACTTGATAGTCCTGTTTGTAAGGTGAAAATATTTAGTTAGTTCAACACATCCTTATCAACACCACTGAGCCAGAGAAAGGGATAAAAGAATGGGGAGGTTTCCGAATTTTTTTTTAAAAAAAAAACAGGTTCAAGCCTCAACGCCAATGAATCCTTCGCGACATTTAAACATTTAATTTACGCCACTGATAGAAGATGCGTTAAGCGAAAGGACACGAAGACCCGATGTCTGCTAAGCGTAGCCAACTGCGCATATGACGTCCTTGACCATGATGCGTGCTGATATACATTGCTGCAAATCCCAAAGACGCCATCCATGAAACAAAAAGTATAAAGAAAGTTGTGCCACAGAGGCGCAAAAGCACGCTATTCACAGCATTAGGAAGTAGAGAAGAGGCAGGAAAGCATCATGGGAGCACTCCGTGCGATACGGAATCCACCGTGTATCACGCCATAATCAGTGTCATGACAGGAAGAATGTCCCACCAGAGGGTGAGGAGAAAGAAGGGAAAAGAATCATTTCATAAGACAAAACCACTCACCCTCTTTAATTTATCAAAGTCCACCAACAACACGGCTTCAGCTTGATTCAAGTGTCTCCTGAACGTCTCCCGTACGTATGGTATCAATTCTGACACTACGCTCAGCGACTGTGACGCCAAGGCTACAATAAGGGGGAAGACAAAACGAAGATCACATTAGCGTCAATTCTTACGCGAAAGCGAGCAAGTCAAAAACGAGCCGGAGACTCGGGAATTCGGAAGATGCCTCAAACAGCATTATGGCAGGCGGAGAAGGTCCGCATGAACCTATGAAACGAAATGTGGCACAAGACCTCGGACATTTGTTTCCCTCTGCCTATGGTATGATGCAGAAGCTCCGAAAACGTGAATTTTCCAAGAATGGGGAAAGGGTCTGACATATGATTGGACAAACGGAAAGAAGGGAACGAACCAAGATGCTTTGCGGTGATATGCTTCAACCCCGCGCTCCTCATAGCACCTGCACCCAACACCAACTGACACGTTCGGGAGTTGAAGGTCATCAAGAACTCAACAACTTTATTGATAGTGTCCTTCGTCAGTGTGCTGTCATAACCCAGAGCCCAGTTAATGATCCAAAAACTTCGCTGCGAAAAGACGAACCATACCTGAGGTTTACAACAATTTTGAGGTAGTCAACTAATAAGATTAGCACCTCCGCGGTCGCAGAGACAATGTAATAAGATCTATCTTCGATCTTTAAGTGTTTCGAGATTCCCTTGGCTGATCCTGTTGACTTGTTTGACTCCTTGGAATCAGAGTGTGGGACCGTCCCATTTTCGCTCAGTTCAGCGAATGTTTTAGTCGGGGGTAATGTCCACAGCTTGGGCGATTTTGGTGGCAGCCGTGGACTCGACGGTGCTGACGAGGTATATTCCTTCCCATTAACTCCTGCTCCGTTCGCCGAACCTGGGCCGCCAAATACGGCACCCTCTGCGTCAACCTTCAATTCCTCTGCATTCTTCACAGCGCACTTCACAAGTACATCTACAACACCCTGCACGTCTGGCCCAACCTCCACCTGGTTCCACATCTCGTCCAATACGACTCGAGCGCATTTCTCGATCCTTCCTTGATGAAACTTGCTCAGGTAGACTGATGCTTGTCGTATCACCACGCCACGTAAACCGATAATCATCCGTCTACAGGTCACTTCACATTTCACCACGAAAGCCATAGAATCAAAGTATAAGGCGAGGAATCTTGGGAGGGAGAGGATGGAATGTAGCTCTGTGCGAGCGTGTAGTAATTTGGCGGAGGTTGTATGCGAAAGTTCGGTGATGGAGGAGAGGAGATCTGACAAGTCATCTGTGATATTCTGAGACGATTGAGCCTTCATCGACAACGATTTCTTTGATGGCGCGGAGATTCTGAGGAAAACTGATCAGTGAAAGAACATGTCGACAGAGTATATGCGCACAGAATCGACTCTAACAGACCGTTGATGAGACTGTTTAGCGCTTGCACTCCTTCAATTAGTGCCAGAAATCGTTTATACATCTTCTGGAGCACCGGCATAAACTCTGAATGTTCCATGCTCTTGAGGTGCTGTACAAGTGTCGTTCTTGAAGAACAATTTCAGAATCATTTGAAAGCCTAAAGGGCTACACTTACCTATTCTCCTCTTTATCCTCGTCCCACTCCTTGTCGAAACCACTGACTGCCTCCTTCGCCACTCTTCTAACCTCACTCAATACCACTTCTCGCCATTGTGATACCGCATCTTTCAGCCGTCTTGTTCGAGTTAGATTCTGCAATAGAGGCTTCAGTCTGTCCCGTAAGCTCTCTTCTTTCTCTGTATCAACGACATGTCCATTAGCCTTCATTGGTGCACCTTGATTAAGAGTGATACGCTCTTCAAGGTCATGACGTAGTACAATCACCAGCTCCTGGGATAAGCTCGTCGCGATTTCTAGCGTCAAGGCGCGCAAGTGGCTCGGTAGTTCGGAAAAAGCAGTGAGGGTTGACAACGGGAACACAAGTGAAGGTTTCTGACCCTGTGTATTGCGCTCCTCTTCCTCATCCTCAGTTTCTTCCACCATCGTCTCTAGTCTCTTGCCAGCAACTCCGTTCGCAATTGTATCACCCAGCGATTGCACCTGCTCTCCATCCCACATACTCTCCAACTCCTCAACAACACTCAATGCTTCTCCCCATTGCCCAGCCCCTACCAGGCTTTTAGCAACCCTCGTCATTTCAACAACGTTAGCCACACTCTTTACAGCCTCCCTAACACCTTGGACTTTCTCCACCTCTCGACATTTCCTGACCACCTCTAAACCCTTTTTGGCCGTCCGCTCATCCACTTCATTTAACAGGCCTCGCAACTTGGCTATTCGATCCAAACATACGTCCGACTCGGATTGTAGATCTTGAAGATTTGTGAGAGCCGCAAAGAAAGAGGTGGAACGGACGGATATTTCGCGTACGAGGTGTTGTTCGACCGTGTCGGCGTAGTGAGAGAACTTGTCCAATAGAGGTGGCATATGGGAGAGGGAAGCTGCGGGATTTGTGATGTCATCGACGGCGGATGGTCCGGCTTTAAATGAGGGTAAAGAGGACGACGATGAAAAGGGAGTATGCTCACTGGGTTGCTCAGTGACTTTCGCAAACGTTGAAGGATCGGCCAAGTTGAACCCCTGCTGAAAGAAGACAGAAGGAACAGTTTCAAGTGGCGGTATTGTCTTCGCATGTGCTGGAACCAAAGAGGCTCTACGTGAAGACGAGGATGTCGACAACAGCGGTGGTGCGGTGGCCATGGGTGTTAGGTGGTTGGAATCTGAGGTCATGGAAGCACGAGGAGTGACGCTATCATCATCGTCATGGCTCTGCAAAGCAGAAGAATCAAGCTGGGCTTGTCCTTCCCGTCCAAGTTGGTTGTTGCGTTCATATCGCTCCCACTCCGGTGCAATCGCCTTGAGGTATGAGTCGAAATCCTTTCGGCGTACGCGTGGGAGGTCCGCTGGAGGCACGGTGGGTAGCGAGGAATGTGCCTTTGGAGGTGCTTGTTTCTTGTGTGGGTTGTTCAAAACGGTCGATATAGCTGTGAATGAAAACGGTTGGAGCATTGCGGATTAGTCTTCACTGAAAGTTTATGTACAACCATGCCGCCGCACCGTGAAACCCATGTTTGGAGCTGCTCCATTCATTAGGCAATGCCCCGAGCGCAAGGGTGGTCGTAGATGTGTTTAAAGCCCCCAAAGGAAAGGGGGTGAGCGTTGGCTGATTGAAGTAGTCTCCTCCACGACCCTCAGTGGTGCCCGATACACTCTCCGGCCCTGGCCTTCGGGATGACGCATCCCAAGTAAATCGGTATGGACGTGCAGTGGGTATCTGAGTTGCTGTAGCATTCGCTGGCGTTGTAGGGCGTGAAGGTGTAGACGAGCTTTCCGACATAAGGATGTGTGTCTAGTAAGGCAAAAGACGTGTTCGGCCAAACAAATAACTTATGATGACATTCTTCTTGCCTTTTTTGAAAATATATACCCGAGCACTTCTTCCAACACTCGACGCCCATTCCACTATGACGCCCAGAGACCTCATGCGCCAACAGCTATTAACTTGCGTCTGTGTCTTCAACTCATACTGCCATGAACGATCGCGACCGTCAGCACTGAACAATCACTTGGGAAGATATTCCCCCCGAAATTCTCGATAATATTCTCTGTCGACTAGACCGCCTTTCCTTACTCGCCCTTAGCAAAATGAACTACCAGCTGAATCGAATGGTTTCCACCCAGTACCTTGGAGCTCAGAAGCTTCACAAGCTCACGAGAGCTTACACATTCCGCCTTGATCCTTCGGAAAACCGTCCGGGGTTGTTGTATGCCCTCAGCTCTGCAGTCTGGATAAGGACCGTCGGTCACATCGAGTGCTCTCTCGCAATGGCTCGTGAGTCCCGACAACTCGCAATGGTCATCGCAGTTTCCTCACCAGTGCTCGAAACTTTGACTCTTTCCTTGTGTGGACATTCGCGAATAACCTTTGCGCTCAACCTTCCTTGGATCCATGGACAAGCGTCATCGACGCCGCCCTCATCAAAGGATGCAAATCCTTGACCTTGAAATATCAGTACCTCAATGCCGAGGTCAAAACGTGGTTGAACCATGTACTCGGCTACTCAAGGCGGTCGACCGCGAAACGGCTTTCCTGTTGGTTTCGCCGACACATTTTCCGACAGCGTGCATCGTTGTACCCGAGGCCGACGGCCCAGTGCTACATAAGCCCTTTCATTCATTTCCCGACAAAACAGCCAGCTTGCAGGAGCTCCTAATTGATTCATTGTCTCTTCGATAAAACCCACTAGCCTCATCCTATTTACGTAGCATTCTTCTCAGATAGGGAGCGGTCATTTGTCGCCTCTCTATTGGAGGAACTGCCTATGTTTGCGACGAGGCTTTGGATCAACTGATAAAAGGTGTTCATTTCCCAAACCTAGAGGATCTGGAAATTAGCTTCTCAATGCAATCGCACAAGCTGCTACGATTCCTCTCCCACAACCCTACGATCACGCGGCTCCAGCTAGTGACGATTGATCATGATACAAGGTCACAAAAGATGCCCGAGCGTCTTTTACCAAACCTCACCCACTTGAGGGCCGCCTCAGAAACCATTACACACCTTCTCCAAGTCTCTCCTCCAGGTTCATTTCCAGAGCTGCAGTTTTTCTGATACAAGAAAAGCCACAGCCAAGAGCCCAACTCTCGCCTGTCGCTCAAGCATTATATGCCATCATGCCGACGCCCTCATCTCTTCCGCTCCGTATCACAGTGGAATTTCCACTTCCAGCCAGAACAACTGATTACTCGTCATTGCAAACTCACCTCGACATCAGCCAAATTGCTGGATCACATCCACGTGTGAACCTGGCCCCAGACCGTCGTCGAGTCGTAGAGCTGGCATTGGACGTCACTTCGCCTTGGTGGATAGATGGATTCATCTTGGAGCGCTCCCTTAGGGCCATCGTTGACTGGATATCCCGGTTTCCCTCCCTCAAGGTATTGAACATATATTTCATAACCTCGATGCCAGCAAACGGTTTCGTGACGCAGTCGGGGCATCCTGTCCATGGTTACAAGTTTTCTACTACGGTGATCGATTGTCATTGGTCGAAACAGATGGGCCCGGCGCACTAAACTCTCCTTGCCCTGGAGATGGGATAAAGCGGATCATGTCATGTCGATCAGAGAGGACGCCCGACGTGACTTTGAACGATGATGCGTCTCGTTTAACAATAGTATCCTTCCAACTCCTCCCTCTTCCCCGGCGATGCCGATCTTCGCATGAAATCACTGGGCCTTGATGACGAATCTGAGTTTGGTAGGGTTTACCCCTTTCTGGACCCTTTCCAAATTTCTTGTTTGCTGCATGATTAAGTAGACGAAGTAGATAATTATTCCTTGAGGCCCAGCGACCAGCTGCCAGACTCACGGCACGGCAAGCTCCGAATGATAATGATCATGGTGGTGGGTGCTATCTGATCCAGTTCATCAATTCACCACGCATCAATACTTCAACATTTTAGTTGCTACCGCACTCGTCTCTGCGAGATGTTGAAGTATGAGGATAGATCCGGCGCGAGTCCTCTTTTGTATAACATTCTGACTCATCATGGCGACTCCCGCGAGACTTGCTAATACATACAATCTCTTGCCTCACAATGAATCCCTTTGCATTTCGCCCCACAACACTCCACGTGGCTAGCAACGCTCTTCGAATCTTCTATTTCTACTGACGTTAACATACTACAAATTTTCCTGTCGGATATTCTTGCGACAATACGGCGCTGACAATTGTTGAAATTGAAATTTGATTTCTATATACGGACAATTGTGAAATGTCCGCGACACAAACATAATCATCTATTGTCTAATGTGGTAGATATAGGATTAGTATAAATATGGTAGATTTATTCATGTATCCTTGTCCTTTTGCCTCCCAATTCACCCTCCTTTCACCAATTTCACAAGTCCCTTCAACAACAACACCATCCCTCAATTACACCCTTTCCCGCGTGCATACCATGACGTCTGTTTCCGAGGAAGCGCCAGCAAATTTGGACAGCCTCCCAACAGAAATTCTTCAACAGATCATTTGTCAGCTCGATCGTCGTTCTTTACTCGCTCTCGGCCGACTTAACCGCCGCCTCAATTACATGACACTTGCCGAGTGGTCACTCTCGAGCGGGGCAAAGATGGCAGGCAGACTTTCTCCCTGGATTTGGACATCCAAGTTAGAGCCCAGTGACATACTCAGCGTTCTTCACAAAGCGCTCACGGGATTCTCAAAGTGGAACATCCACACTATTCATTGGAGACTCCAGACTGTACAAGATTTTTGGAAACTTATAGATGTTATCGAGGTCGGCTGTGCTCCCCAACTCCAGAACCTCACCATCCGGATTTGTGCCTACTCTTCACTTCATCAGCTGGATCCTCAAGAACTCTTCGACCCCGTGACTCATCTCCTTGACAAAGCAGAGGCTCGCGGTTGTCAAAATCTAGCTTTGAGTGGTCCCCCCTCGACTTTCAAGCCAAAACGCGACCATCACCCAAAGAATCCAGCTGCAAGGCAGCCATTGAGTCAACCAAAAGAACGCTCGGCCATGCAAAGTTTCTGCGCCTGGATGCAACGCCGCCTTTTTGGGGAGGAGCTCGGCGACTCCTCTAACCCTCCACTGGTCGAGGGGAACCGCCCAATGATACCCGACAATCCTACTCGTCCATCATGTTTGGAAAGAATTCGTTTTGATTACCCCCCCCTCTTTGAGCCTCCATTCATCCCCTACACAAAAGCTCTGCTCACGAGGCACTCGAAGACCGTAAAATACCTCGAGTTGGATTTATTTAGCTTCAGAAAACTAGGCGGGTGGGAAGGACATTGTGAGGTGCTTCTAGGCCAAAATTTCCCTGCCTTGGAGGATTTGAAAATCACAGATCTTGACTCTTTTGCCGCCTTCGCCGTTTTCGGGTTTCGAAATCCTTCGATCAAACGCATCTCCCTTGACACGTACTTCAACTATCCAAAAATACTACCAATAACAGCCGAATTGCCCGGAGCCAGTTTCCCAAACTTGACGCACTTGCAAGGAGATGTTGACGCACTCGGATGGCTTCTGTCTTCCCCGATTGCACTCCCAAAACTCCAATTTCTGCGTGCAAACCTGGCATTGATTGGAGGCGATAAGCGGAATCGTCGAGAAAAAATGATGGCAGGTCTGGACAACTTCATAGTATCCAGGCCATCGGCGTTGCCTCTCTACCTCGAGCTTGAATTTGGCTCCCAATGTTCGGTTGGTTCATTGGCTTGTAACTGGAAAAAAAAACAGCCACGACCTCGTTTTTGCAATGTCGTACGTCCTTCCAAGGGCCACAAAACGTCCAGATCTTCCAAGGGCCACGAAACGTCCAGGTCGAATGTGGCGGGACTATGTTTGGATCTTGGGTCCCGTTCAGGAACGACTCCAAAGAAGAACTTTGAAGCGGTTGTAGCGTGGATTTCTCGGTTTTCTTCACTAAAAATACTAGTTGTGACGGGGTCTATTTTCAAGGATGAAGCATTGAACAACAACCTTTGCTACCGCATCCGAAGGGCTTGTCCACAGTTGAAGCTCTTTTCGTACGGCAAATCCGTCATTCAGCCACTGCTTGGTGTTCGCAATGAGGAAATTCTTTCCCCGTATTCGTACAATAGAGATGGTCTTTCTGAGTGGAAGAGTGACTCTCTCATAGCCCTGCTGGATAGGTCCAACAGATTCCATCAGTACTTACAATCACTATCATGAAACATGTTCAATGTCGTCGTAGATGGAATGAAGACTTTCATAGTGGGGTGGCACTTACGCCAGGTTCTCGCAGCAATGGGCCCGGAGTGAACTATGAGCGAGAATTTTCGTTCAGTTCCATAGCCCCCAGCCTCGATGTCTACTAAACAGACGAGTGACAGTCTGGGCTATGCCAGGAAGTCGGGTTGCGGAACTGCAGCCTGAAGTTGTTATTTCGTGACTGGAAAAGGAACGAGTAAGCTCTGTCATCGTCTGAAAGATGACGGTAGAACAGAGATAAAAAGACCGAATAACCGCCCTGAGTCTTGCAAACCGTTCACTGTTGAGTGAGGCCGAGTAAGGATAGCTCTATCAATCTCACGACACCTCCTTTTCGGGACAATCAGCAACTGACCGTGACAATGACCACCAACCCCTCCAAAAAGTCCGATCCTTCCCTCCCAGCACCTTTCGCGTCCTTCATTGCCAGATTCCCTCTCAGAACTCATCCTCGCATCCCACTACCGCCAAACGCCTACCGCCCTGTCCAGATAGCCACTCTCTGGCTTAAACCACCACTAGGTTACTCTCCAAATGGTCACGATGACAAGACAACTTTACCTACAGCTGAAAACATCTCAAATTTGTTGAGCGCAGACGTTGAGTGTCTTAAATGGCAAGCCTACATTGCACTACGAGGGCTCGAGTCCATTCGTGTCCGGTTCGATGTCTCGCCTGATGGGGCTTTGGAGAACCGTTTACCGAACTTGCATGTACCCCTTTCTGAGAGTGTTCTTCCAAAAGACAAAGAACAGAAAAAGACTTCAAAGGAGGAACAAGATGGGGAATTGTTGGCTGCACATATGATTCCTACGTGGGTGGACGCGAAACTTGGAGTGGATAGTGCGTCGGATGAGAATGATGGATATGTTGACGAGAGTGCTAGGGATGAGAGTAGAGCTTGGGTTTCGCTCTTGGAAGACGCGGTTCATGCTGCATTGGTATGCTTTCTTGAAGCTTCTGGGAGCTAGTAATCTCATTCGCATTTACTCAAGACCCTGGCACAACCGAAACCGTCATATCTACACACCCTGCTCTTCCCGCCTTCGAAACCCGACATCCATCACCCTCTCGCATTACTACTAACACCTCCACCAGCGCCATTGACTGGGTACTTTTCTCTTCTACCACAATGGGGAACTCGGATATCCCGAGGTGCTGTGATGACCCAGTACCGTGAAGCGATCGCTGCACTTTCGGAACGGCTTGGAACAGACAAGTGGTTTTTGGGTTCTGTGTACGTATCAAGACAGCACTACGTTCTGGTACTCGAGCGCTGACTTCCATTTGACAGAGACCCAACGCCGCTTGATGCACTCGCATTTGCATACCTCCATTGCATATTACACTCTTCCGACTCCATCCGAATCGAAATTACGAAGCGCGTTAACCTTGTCGCTTGGGAATGGCGTGTTCGCGGGATCGTTCGTGGCGCTTTCATGCAATAAGGCGTTTACGGGTGAGCTGGACTGTTAGAGATACCTTCGCGCTTCTAGAATCGAGGTAGATTCAATTTTGCCAGTGGCGCTTATTTCATTACTTGAATACTCGTAGAGGACACTGACATCATACTCGCATCACATCCATGCCTAAGTATGCGTAATCTAATCCATTAACCCATGTATTACACTGTGACAATCTCTGAGATTGAACAAAACAACACGAGGCAAACGTGTAAGAGCAGAGCCAGAGATGCAAGTGAAGAAGAGATCATAGGGAGGCAGTCAAGGGGGCAAACGTTAAATGATAGGTGAGACCAAAAGTCGAGTCCTGCTTCAGGGTATAATGAGTATGGGTAAGTCTAATTCAAGCCGTTTCCAGTATGTGCATTTCCGTTCGATTCCAGCAAGCTTGTACGTTCGTCCTCGCGATCCAAGTTTCTATTTTGCACTTTAGGCTCTTCAAACCGTTTACGCAGTGCGGCGATCATCTTCGTAAACCTACTTATGTGTCAGCAACAGGCCCATTCCCGAGTGATGATTGAAATGAGAGCCAAATGACACGGGACGCACCAGAAAATATTCAATCCCTGCAAAACAAAGTTCCCTCCTCCATATATAATAACATAGAACAAGGGTACATCACGCCACACTTTAGCGAGTGTAAAGAAGAAACGGAATGAAACGCTTCCTCCGTAAATTAGCCTTACTCCGAAGAATGAAGTGAGTAAGAAGATTCCGTTGATGAGCTGGAAGTTTGAGCCCGTATTTCCGGTTTTATCTAAGAACCTGTGAGTAAGCGTGTCCCGTTAGCCGTAACACAGAAACAAGATAGGAAGAATAAAGAAAACGAACCAATGAATATTCAGAAAGAGTTTGCTGATTTCCCATAAGAGACAGCGAGTGCCATAGTACGCAACAAAGGGTCTCTATCGGGCCAAAGCAACGCGTGTCAGGTGCATCCGTTTCAGTTTAGCATAACAATGCAGAGACAAGCCGGTCACCACGCGATGTCAATTCAAGAAAAAGAACCAGCACCAGTCAGCACCTCGCTAATAAGCGCCAAACCTTTTCCCATAAGAGACAGCGAGTGCCATAGTACGCAACAAAGGGCCTCTATCGAGCCGAAGCAACGCGTGTCAGGTGCATCCGTTTCAGTTTAACACAACAATGCAGAGACAAGCCGGTTACCACGCGATGTCAATTCAAGAAAAAGAACCAGCACCAGTCAGCACCCCGCTAATAAGCGCCAAACTGTTTGCAACTACAACCACTCACATAAGACATGCCATAAACCAGGGTACACACAATTCCATGTACAACAAATCCAAAATCGACATAGTTGATTATAGCATCGATTGAATCCCAGATGAAATATCCGACAGCAATACCATGGACAAAACCTGTTGTATCACTCCACCCAAACGCAGGGTCGAGTGCTCTGTCGGGTGTTTCAGTCATTATGCAGTAGAAAGCCGCAGCGACGATGATGACACTATGGACTTGAGAAACAACATGTATAGCCCTAACGCACAAAATTTCCCAAAATGAAGCCACTTTTCAATACAGCAGTTGATACCGGCAGGATGAGAGAGACAAACGAACCAAGTGTTCTTTGTCGCTCTGCTTTTGGTACCGTAAGCCACAGGGAACCACCTTGAGCAAATCCACGGCGCGAAGACGAGATGAACAAAGGTAAAGGCGGAAAAAGACCATAGGATAGTGGGGACATGATGTGGGATTTTGGTGAGGCCAAGAGTGTGGCCAAGGAAGTGCTCGAAGCCCATGGGTGGCCGAAGGAAGGAGGTGTAGTGGGAAATCCTTAATCGTAGCGCGTCTTTTGACCCGGGGCTATTTATATCCCTGATTCTGTTCAATGCGTCCACTACCGATTTCCCGAGAGGAATTCGCCCGGTTTCTACAGAAAGCTAGACCACCGTCGGGCTGGCCAGCTCATATCGGTGAGTCTGTGGGACATCATTTTCGTGTATGTCTGGGGTTGTTGACGTGGTTTGGCAGGTATTGCGAACAGTGGTGGACCAGATTCGACATGCCTTCTTTTTCTTATTCAGCAGTACATTGAAGACTCCCAGATTTCTCTGCTTGAATCCCCAAAGCGCGCCTACTCGCTCACAGTAGACCATGCGCTCCAAGCCTCTTCGGCTTCAATGGCAGGAGAGAGCGCACGTACTGCAACGAAGTTCCATGTGCCACATCAGACCATGCGCATTCCCTGGGGCTCTCCGCCATTTCCACCGCACCCGGATGCATCCAAAGCGTTTGAAAGCACTGCACGCTTTGCAAGATACAGTCTCATCTGGAAATGGATGCGAGCAGAAGATATTGGCGTGGTAGCCATGGGACACCATGCCGATGACCAGGTCGAGACCGCGCTGATGAGGCTAGGGAGGAAGAGCTCTGAGTTGGGTGGGAGGGGTATGTTGCGATGTCGGCGGTGGGGTATGGGAGCAAAAAATGAGTTAGAGTGGGCAGGCTATGAGGGCATGAATCGATGGATTATTCGGCCATTGTTAGAGGTTCCAAAGGTGTGGCCCATGAATTGAAGCTCAGTTCGGATTGTCTTAGAGCTGAGGGTTATGTGCGCTTATAGGATCGGATCCTCGCGACTTGCGAAGAGAATGAACTCACCTATGTCACAGACTCGACTAACTTTCAACCGGATATCACTCTGCGAAACGCATTGCGCGCGATCATTTCTAGCAACGACCAAGGCGTAAGTAAAAGTAATTTTACAGCTCGGCACAAACGCTATAATTAATGCAGAAATCGCCTCCAGACCTCAACACGTTTCCCTCTGAGATAAGAAAACATCTTGAAGCGATAAATACAGCAATCACTTCCTTCTCCAATCTCTCTGTTGACCTCAGCAGCACCTCAGAGCGGTTACGAGCAGCCATCAAGTCGATAGATGTCTTTGCCGCTGATATTGAAGATCAAGGTACTCCAATGCTCGTCCCCTTCTCCATATCCACTGTCCTGAAAACCAAAAACTGTAGTCACTGCTCAACTCGAGTCAGTCCGGCTCCCCTCACCACCAGGAACGTTGATCCTGTCAAGTCGAGCACTCCAAGATATCACCAATCCCATCCTACAACATGCTCTTATCCTCCGAGTTCTCCGATACGTCTCCTTCCGGCCTTGGGGCACTTTATCCGCACAAGCCCGTCGGTCAAAGCATTCCCTCGATCAGATAGTTTCAAAAGTTTGGTCACCGGACCCCTTCGGCATTGATAAAATACGTCCATTCGCTGCAGGTGGTGGCGTTTTATGGACCTCTGTTCTCGTAGATTTTACGGAAGGATCCACGAACTTTCTAGATGCCGGTGGAAGGATTAAAAGACCTAATCCTAAGCTCGTGCAAAGTGGGAAAATACCCCTCGGAAAGGGTACGGTCGGGTGGATGGCCACGCGCCAACCTCCGCAGAACCCGGAGAGGATGGCAGCGATGGGCCTGGAGGATACCCTCAATGTAGACCTGACAGAATTTCTAAGGAAAGGCCTGAGAAATTGGGGTAGGGGTTCAGAACATGCTCCTGGAGGTCCGGCAGTCCTCGAAATGCTTTGGGACTGTCGATTCCTTATTCGATTCGATCTCAGCAAGATGTCGAGGAGATTAAGCAGTAGAATACGCAAGGATAAACGTAATGGGACCGTGGTTGCAATTCGTTGGTGGTCGAGGTATTATTTCCCCAAAATTGTTTTTGTCCCGGAAGACGGAAAGACTGCATGGTCGGAAGGAGAAGGCAGGGAGTTTGTTATACATTCCACTATCGACTCGCACCAGCCCTCGACATTGTCCGCGCTACGATCGAAACAAATCAAGTCAGTCTCCAAGGGGGTTCACCCAACACTTGATCAAGCAGAACAAGACGAAGAACAAGGACAAGGACAAGGACAAGGACAAGGAAATACACGATTACAGACTTCAGATTGGATACACGTTTCCTGGATACGGGACCTTAGCGAGAGCTAGATTCTTTCATCGCGCATATACCCACTCCAGACTTAATGGAATCTCCGTTCAAAGCTTTGCTTTACTATCTTCGTTTCCCTGAGTTTTCCCTGAGTTTTCATGAATTCCTCGACGACCCCTACCCACACCTTCACATCGAAGTACTCAAACCACTGGTGCCCGAACTTCAAACTCGGGACCTGCCCCCGTGCATTGCCGATGCCAACTGCTCGTGCGTGTGGTATTAAGGCAAGAATCTCTCGGTTGCAGAAGAACGGTACGACACTGTCGTTCTCGCCGTGAATCACCAGTAACGGGATGGATGAAGAGATACATGAGTGAGGTGCATTGAAGTCCAGGTTAATAATCTGTTTCGAGATCGAATGAGGGATGATGGAACATGTCCAAGAGTGGAGTAACGCACTGTACGTGCTTGTTGGACTTGTCGCAATAAATTTTCAAGTAATCATTCCCGCCTCGATATGGTACAAACTGTACTTACTGATTGTTTTTGTTGGCCTTACCATCGCCAGCCCTTCAGCCAAAAAGGATGTACGGAAAATATTCAACAACTCACCTCCCACCAATCATCCTCTCTAGCAGTGATTCAAATCTCTCTCTGTTCTTAGCATCACTCATCCAACTCTCATCAAACGCACCCTCCAGAATCGGTCTCACTAACTCCTTTCTCTCTTCCCCCGACCTCTTTTCCCCATTCCTAGGTGGAGATGGCGCTCAAAACTTCAGACTATACCGACGATCACGCATTGGTGAAGCGAGTGTTCCAGTCAAAAATACACGTGTAATTTCGAAGGGATGTAGTGGGGCAGGAGATGACTTATGGTAGGGCAAAAGAAGTAACTGTTGAGCGACTGCCCCTCTCATTGAGAATCCCCATATTGCAAGGCGTGGCCATTTGAGATGTGTATTAAAGAGACCTAGAATGTCTCGTGCATAGAGTTTAATCGTAATTTCCTCGTCTCCCTCGGGAGTGTACGTCGATTCTCCCATTCCTCTGTGATCATGGTGGTTTACATTTGGATTAACTGGTAAATTGGACTACCCCACACACCTGTGATCGAGCAGTAAAACTAACCGTTGCACGGGCAATCGTCAGCATTCAGTGGCTCTAGATCGAATGCGGCGATGTCGGGCACTCACCAGGTCGGACCTCCGCCAATACATTGACAAGTCGTTCCCAATCGCCTCTAAGCGAGGTCATACCACCTATAAGCACAATGGGAACCTTGTTTGAGTTGAAATGAGGTGCACTCAGGACGTCGTAGGTCATGATCGCTCCGTCTGCATGGGTGAGTTTTGCTCCAAGTTGGTCTTTGTCCGACATCGCCACAGTCCTATTCTGAGAGACACAGACTAGAAAGTTGAAGAAGAGTAGGAGTATCTATCATGTGTTACTGGATTCCAAGCCATTCACTTGGCCAGGTTAGTTGCACCCGAACTGAGGCTTGTGCTGGCTTGTGATGATGTCCATGAGCAGCCTCGTTGCATGATTCCTGATGAAATGCCATACCTATGCTGATTCTGACTCGGAAGCTTTCCCAAGCAAGCCATTGCGAGCTGTCACCACGTTACCACGGTGATGAAGCTGGACGAACAAAAATGATCCATCTGAATCTTTTGCGGGTTAATTCAACCATAACGCGTAACTTCTCGGCCTTCGCGGCAACTGGGCTTCTGAGGTTCTCATATGTCATAACATCTACTGAAAGTAGAGTCCGGTAGCAATTGACTGATCAGTTAATTGACATTGCTTCTAAGTTCTCAGTAAAATATGGTACGGCACACCTTCATCAAGTCACGATAATTTTAGATAAAGACCGGGTGCAGAACTAGAGTGTTTATCTCGTCCGACGTCGTCGACACATTATTGCTAAACATGGATTTCGGAACGATGTAACGCCCATTTGTGCGTGGTAAGGGAAAAGAACGGGTTTAGTCTATTTACGGTAAGTCATGCTGGTGCGATTGAATGGACGATGTCAGAGTAAAATTTTGAAAACATGGGGCGAAGAGGAGAGGAATCAGCGGAGGTTCTAACACCGTGGTACAGCACTTTCTAGTATGCGATCCTCTCACTTCTAATCCTTTGCCGATGGAGCGGCCTCCTGTTGCATGAATGCATGCAACACATCGTGCCAGACCTGAGGGTCAAAGTATTCGTACCATAGATGACCGAACTTGAGCGTCGGAACATGACCGAATTGCGAGCCTTCTCCCACTAGTCGCGCCTGTGGAATTCGGCTGATAATGTCCTGTTAGGCCAAAAAAATTTGAGCGCTCCGGTTAGAGGCGAAGGTGAACCCACCTCTGCACAACTGAAAGGGATGACTTGATCAAGCTGGCCGTGAATAACGAGCACTCGAATGTCCTTTGGAATATGCTTGAGTAGCTGCTCGAAATCAAATTTCCTAAGCTAGAAAGGGTATCAATGAACTGGAGGTGAAGAGGCGGAGCCCACTAGTATAGGAATACGCACAGCTTGTGATTGCTTAGCTTATCGCAATCGACACTCAGCTTCCTTCACACTTTTGAAGGGGAGAGAGTAGACTTACCAACCATATCAGCAGGCCTGTTGCTGTTTTAGAGTATTAGTGAATATAGGAGACCCATATTCTACGGAGAACTAAACACCTCAGGTTATTATTGACCACTCTTGCTAGGATTTGGTCAAACCGAGACTTATTGACTTCAATCCATGCAGGATCAACAGTAGCAGCGATAACCCTCCTTGCACCCTCGCGTCTCTCGTCTAATGATCGGGGCTTTCCTGGAACTGCGGTGATTGGCAACCCAGGACCTTGGTTTGGCTTGCACCGTGTACCGACCAAGAAGAGGTGCGTCACTCGGAAAGGAAGTTTAGCTGGGCTAGTTAAATGGTACGGAAGGACAAGCAGTTGCTGTGAGATGACACCTATGGCGTCGTGAATCTGGGTGAATGAAGAAACAGGGGGGACGATTTACCTCCCATAGAATGGCCGCACAATGCGACCTCCTTCCACTTTAGTTGTGTAAGCAGGAAGAGCAAATCGCGAGCCAGTAGTTCTATGGAAATCTCTTCATCCCCTGCTGGAGTTAATGATGAGTCACCCATCCCTCTGACCGAAGTGAATAATCAATCAACCTTCAGAGAATTGGAAAGAGCGCACCGATGATCGTACACTAACACTGTATGACCTTGCGTAAGAGTGCACTTCTGTCAAATATAAAATAAGGCGAAATACCTGGATGGCTCTTCGCCACCGCGTGATTCACCCTATCATCATCACTCTTCGATGCGGTCATCCCGCAGATCACCACAACGGGAATCGTCTTGCCTAGATTATGAGAACCGAGAATTCCATACTTAAGTTTTGCTCCGTCGGGCAGCACAACGGTTGCAAACCCAGCTGTTGTTGCCTGAGTCGCATCTGGTGGTTTGGAGACACCATGGTTCTTCTCCCTGCTAGCAGGAGAAAAGTATCGTTGAACAGGTTCGTACACCCATTTTCCGATTAACTGAGAGAAGCCGCATTTGTTGCCCAGAGAACTTCGCCGTTCGAAGGACATGGTTTCTGGACAAAGACGTGCAGTGGTAGAGAAATCCGTGTAGAGTGGAGGAATGGGCTCGGATGACATTCAAGTTTAAGTCACGTAGATACAATGACTATAGCACAGCGGGGAGGAGGGGCAGGAATCAAGGTGCTTGTCAATGGAACTTAGCTCCACGTACAAATACTGTCCACAAGTTTCCCTGAGATCCCTCGGCACCTGGACTTAACAAAGAAAGTTGAAAACCTTCTGATCATAGAGAAGAAAACGTGTTCTGTCCGCATCCGTGCTAATCTGCACCCGAGCGGGCTTGACGGTGTATCAATTGCATCCTGGCGGATTGGCGGGTACCCATACTCCGGACGTCAAAATCAAGATTTCTGACACGATTTTTCCCCAGCCTCCAGAAATGAAGGGAACAGAAGAGGATCTACGAGGTATATCTTGATCAGATGTGTTCACCATGACAAGTGAGAAGTTGTAAAGAGCATCCGTGTCCCCTTGCAGTCAAGTCACGTTCCTGGTCAATAGCACCCGTGCGATCACTAGTGCTACAATCTGTGTCTCGCTTGGTAGTACCAATGCCACATTGGATCCTACTGGATCTGTTGCATCAATCAAGGTTTGACGTTGCGCACGGATGCAATCGCCCTGGTTTATTTTTTCATCTTAGGCTACAGGTGAACCTTTCTGCAAGGCATCTGACTCAATTCACTACCCACGATAAGCATAGTGCCCTGATGTATCAAAGCTGATGACAAGCAAAGCTGCATAAGTGACCCAGGCCGGAAACAGCGGCCACATCATTACCCACCTGATCGAGAACCTGGCGCACAAGCCGAAGATCAACTCCAGGCCCTTCATTCTTCCTCATGGCCTCCTGAAAACGCAGTTTCTCCCTTTCGACGTGATCTTGAGCAGCGCTATTGTGCCCTCGCGATAACCCTTTGGCCTGGAGGGCTTCTAAGATCTGGTGACAAGTAGGTCTTTCTTCAGCTTCCATTTCCCAGCACTGGCCTACGATCTTCCACATATCCTTTACGAGTTGATCCGTTGTAGAAGTCGAGTCAGGGCGTGTAGGCAGTTTTCCTTGTGATAGTCTCCGCATGATCTGCAGATTCGACAAGCCTTGAAAAGGCAAGGTTCCTGTGAGAACCTGGAAGAAATGTTAGAGTCCAGTGGTTATAATCAATTGCCTGGAGATTTCGCGTACCTCGTAAAATACGCAACCGAGAGCCCAAACATCCGATGCCAACGTCGCAGACGCATCATCTTCAAGTAATTCTGGAGCTGCCCAGTGTTGGGAGTATCCTCGTGCAGTGCTAGAAGCAATCGTATATTCTATTGTTTGATCCGTGCGGACTAACGCCAGACCAAAATCGGTAATGCACGCTCTCTGGAAATCATCCACAAGGACATTCATCTACATAGAGGAAGAAATCATTAATCAAAGAGGAATGGAAAAGGGGGTGACATTACTCCTTTGAGGTCGCTGTGGATAATATTCTGACTGTGCAGGTATTCCAAGCCAGCGGTAGTGTCGTAGATCTACGAGGAAATTGATTTCTGTAACGTTCCCCGATGTCGAGAACAAAACTCACGAAAGGATAACACGAAATGCTCTCGTGTTCTCTTAAGTAATCAACGAGGTTTCCCCGCTGCATCCACGGGGACACCAGACAGACTTGTTTGCGTGCCTCGTTCAGATAATAAACCCCATAAAACGGTACAACGTTTGCATGGTGAAGCTGTCCCCAAAGGATTGCTTCCTTTGCATATATCTGACCGTAAAATCAGTCTTAAAGACTGTGTATACACACATTCTGGATTCGGAACACTCACCTTCAACATTGCATCCGTGTGGGATTTCTGATAGAGGCGAACAACTTTTAGGCAAAGGTCCTGCTCACCAGAACGTCCCTTGTAGATATCAGAGAAGCCACCACAGCTTTCCTGCGAGTTGCAAGTGATATCCTTGAGAAAATAGCAATGGGGATACAGAAGCGACGCTTTGGAAAGTTTGTAAAGAGCAATAAGCCAATACTTCCGCATCCCAGGTGGAAGGAGTGCTGGTTCCAAAAGGACCTATTTCCGATCAGAACTTGCGCCAAACGGAGAGAATAGCACAGCGGCAGGGCTGAAGGCTCACGGAGTACATGTAATCAATCATTAGCTGTGCACGGTCATCTTTTAAGTTGCGCAATGCCTTTCGAGATTCGGAATCCTGCAGAGTCTGCGACAATTTTTCTATAACCTGCACCTGCGTCTAAAGTGTTGAACTCTGCTTTAGAGCCCCACCTTGCTGCAAAAGGAGATCAGCTATATACCTGGTCAACACCATCATTCAGTGGCAACGGATCAGCTTTGGGTACCCGTCAGCCTCAAACTTAAGATGAAGGTGGCTGCACTCACATATGTCGGATTTTCTGTCAGATTCTGGTACTTTTTGGTCGGAGATAGCTTGCTGGCTCTGCTGCATGTCCGAGTCTGGTGGTTCCTCGTCTCCTTTATCTAGACTTAGCCGATAAGTGGGACAAACTTGAACGCAACCTACTTACCATTTGTGTCGCTCTCCAAGTCGCCTTTTGTTATGATGCTTGAGTTTAAACGAGAATCAGGATCGGAAGGACGGTCCGCGATACCAATGATAATCTCCACACGTAAAAGGCTCTTAACTCCAGAGGTAGTGAATTCATACGCCTCTTCGTTCAAAAGCTGTCATCAGCTCAGTATCACCAGTCTGATCTTCCAAAGTAGGTGAATGGGCGAACCCAGATGTACGACCCCGTGGTTAACCGCTTCGATGTACGTCAATCACAGCATCCGGGAATGTACTTCCAACGTACTGCAGCATGGATGGGAGCATATTCAATGGGAACGCGAAAGAATATTTGTACGTCAGGTGGTGGTTTAATCCATTTTCGACCCTGAGCCTCAAGTTCCTAAGAGAACTTCATAAGTGAAAAATCAGGTGGAAGACAACTGTACGTACCGAGAGTGTCCTAGGAAGCTGTACAAAATGGAATTTTAGGGCAGGAGTTGCATCATTTATAACCACTCACAAGATGTAGAGTCTCTTGTTCACGATAGACGAGGGTGAGGAAGGGCCGCTGGCGATTGATTGCATATCCAAAAGTTTCATCCCCATCCTACCAAGTGATCGCTAACTAACTGAGTTTCCGTGGGCCCTGTAGGCAGAGACACGTACCTTGAGAGGATCAATCGCTCTTGGTTTGAGCGAATGAGTTTGTGAAGTAGCGTCGAGTAAGTTTCTTGGTGAAAATCCCTTTGCTCGTTCATCTGTATCAGACTCGTCAATTGGGAGTCTCTAACTCAGTTGTTCATTCTGCGTACCTTTGAGATCATTCTGAGTAGACGCGCCATCCATGTTTCCTCCATTCTTCAAGGACTTGTACGGGGAATCAACGATAGGTACTACTTCCACACACAAATTATGTGATCCCTGTGCTGTCAATTGATAGGATGTTTCATCTGTCAACTGAAGAATTTATCAGCGAACAGACATTCAGGTGTCAGGGTCTACTAGGTTGTACGCACATAGATATACGGTCCCGAGATTACTCGCTTCAATACGCGTCAACTTGAATAATAGGGGATGTATACTCGAAGGACGTACTGCGGCATGAATAGAAGCATATTCGACGGGAACTCGAAAATGGAACTGAGCATCCGATTCCGTTGGCTTAATCCAACCGAGAGCCAAAACCTTCAGTTCCTGTGGGGGATGACATGGAAGTGCAGAAGGAGGAAAGGCAGAATAACTGACAGCGAAGGTTTCTGGAAGCTGAGTGAAAGAGGTATATTGAGTGAGTCAAAGCTGAAGTATTCAGTTAAACTTGAATCTTGCACTCACAGTCCTTATGCTCTCCTGATCAGCAAAGACCAGAATAAGGAATCGGGCAGAAGTAAACGAGGATCGTTTGGTTTCCTTTGACTTGAGCTTGAGTCTTCCCCAGAAAGATGAAATATTCTCGCCACTAGATCTGTTGGAGTGGAGCATGTTGATCAGTGGGAGAGCGGACCATCAAAGGAGGTCAGAGAACTCGTACGCTGGCGAGGTAATCATAATGACAGCAAGAGCAGATTATGCTAGCTTGAGTCTAATACCCAGAGACCATAAGCCGTTTCCGGTGGGTTAGAGTCGGGATGTACTCTGAAGATAATGGCGATTCCTTTGATATCGTCTATGGACCAAGGTGGATGAAGGCAAAGGGATACCAGGGAGCTAAGCGCCCAACACAGCTCTTGGAAATAGTCACACCTAACTTGCCCTGATGATGTTGAGTGAGTCTAATACCCAGAGACCATAAGCCGTTTCCGGTGGGTTAGAGTCGGGTTGTACTCTGAAGATAATGGCGATTCGTTTGATATCGTCTATGGACCAAGGTGGATGAAGGCAAAGGGATATACCAGGGAGCTAAGCGCCCAACACAGCTCTTGGAGATAGTCACACCCAACTTGCCCTTATGATGTTGAACATCTTGTCAGATGCTTGTCTCCTTAAGGATGAATGCGCATGGCGACTAATTGACGCTCGTAGCCAACCACCACAGCGCTTGCTGGAAGAAAGGATGAAAAGAGTGTTAAAAGCAAAAACAATCATCAGTCAAATTATCTCAGACGTTCTCATTTAGATAAGAACAAATAAGACGGAACCTAGCAACGTAATAACACTAAGCATTCACCGGGAAGATCTTCCCGTACACTAGGCTCAATCCGTAAATTTGAAACTATGACTCTCCATCTACGCCATCACCAGTCAACCAGCCATTCGTCACAAATCCAAAAACGCAAAAACGCGACTCACAGTGATCTCACCACCTTTATAACTCCCCTTCTTTTTCTTATTCTTCTCTTTCCTAAATCCAGCCCCACGAGTCACAATCAAATCTGCGTGCGCCTTCTGTCCATAATCATTTGTAGGTCCAGCCTACACAATCACAAAAAAATAACCATTAACAACCTGAAAAAGGGATACGGAACGAAATCCATTACATACCTTTGCTTCGTACCTCGAATCAATAAGCGATTCGGTCGCAACGGAATCAGCTTTGATTCGTTGGAACCTAGCACCGTTTTGTCTTCCCTTCTTTCCGCTATTCCCATTCGAAGTCGAAGTCGAAGGTGTAGTCGTTCCATTTGTTGACGAAGCCGACTGAGAGTTATCTGTAGTAGCGGTCGCAACAGCCGTCCCATCTTCCGCAACTTTACGTTTCTTCGTCGTTGTTACTTGTTCTGGCGCAGCCGGTGTGACTGATTCTTTTTTCTCGACTGCTGGTTTTGATTTTGCTTGAGAGGTCTTTTCTGAGGTCGGGGCATCTGAGTCGGATGAAGAGGAGTCGGAGTCATCTTCAGAGGAAGAAGAGGAAGAATCTTCGGAATCAGAGGAACCGGACGAAGAGTCAGAAGATGTCGACGAAGACCTATCGCGCTTCTTCGGGTCTGATTTTTTGGTAACAGTCTTTCTCGGAGTCACCTTCTTTTGCGTGACTGTCGAATCCGAAGAAGCTGATGAATCCGAGTCTGAATCCGAGCCCGAATCCGAGCTTGAAGATGAGGATGAGGTCGAGGAACTTGAACTTGAGTTGGAGTCATTATCGGGGTTCGACGAAAGGGTTTTGCTTGCATTTGAAGTATCGCCTTCGGCGTCACTGGATTCATCGTCTGAAATCGAAATTTAATCGGCGGGTAAACTTTCAAACGAGTATGAGTCGGCTGACCTGATTCTGAATCTGACGAGCTTTCGTCACTGGAAGAATCTAGTCATAGAGTGAGCAGTATGTTGAACTGAGCTTCTAGCTTGCGTACCATTAGAATCCGAGGATGATTCTGCCTTTTCGCGTCGGGCCTTAGCTTTGGCCTTTCTTTTACTTCTCTCCTTGTCAGAGTCGGAGGAGCCTGAAGATGAGGAATCTGAGGCTTTGAATAATGTGAGGTGAATGTGTGAGATCTCAGCGACTGATGAGGACGTACAATCATCCTTCGAAGGTCTGAGAGTAATTAGTAATGGTGGGCACTCCGGAATAGAATAATGTACATACGATGCCCTCTTTTTCTGCTGTGTCTTCCACTGCCGAAGGATATCATCTAATGAAGGACCCTCGGGCTTTACACCGTCCTTAAGGACAACAACACCCTTGACCTCCTTCTTGAGCGCCTCGGCAGTCTTGGAAAGAGAGTTCTTCGTGAGGAATGCATAAATTAGGGTATACGTCGCTGCAAAGCTTGGAACGTCAACCACGAATTGCCAGTTGATGAAGCAGGTAAACACTGACTAGCGATGTTTCCATCCATGGCGGTATCGGATAGAGTAAAGGACAAACTTTTTTTGATGGGAAGATATTCAGGGGAATGATGTCCCACGGGCATCTCATATACATAACCGCGACGACGATGAGCACAATCAAGGGGATCTCGCAGACCGAATTCGCGTACGATGGCTCTGGCCTCCGCGTCGCTATCGTCCACGCTAGATGGAACAAAGAGGTCGTTGACGCCCTCGTCGCCGGCGCGGTCAGGAAACTCAGGGAACGCGGTGTCAAAGAGTCAAATATCGTCGTCCAATCTGTCCCCGGAAGTTTCGAACTCCCCTTTGCGTGTCAGAAGTACGTGTATATGCTTTCGTATTACGTATACTTGTATGATTAACTAGTGATCTACAGAGTGATTGCTGGCTCGCATGTGCAGACGAGCGGGGGCGGAGTAACAGACCTCCTCGGCGGGCTTAATCTCGGCACCAATTCCCCCAACCCATCGTCCCGCACGGGCACCCCTGCCCCTGTTGTTGCCGGCGCCGCCGCTCCCAGCGGCCCATTCGATGCTGTCATCGCGATTGGCGTGCTGATCAAGGGCGCTACTATGCACTTTGAATACATCTGCGAAAGCGTGTCGCACGCATTGATGCGCGTCCAGCTCGACACCGGAGTTCCCGTGATTTTCGGCGTGTTGACCGCGCTGAACGACGATCAGACTTTGGAGAGGGCTGGGTTGGGTGGGAAGGGACACAACCATGGCGAGGACTGGGGACTTGCAGCAGTTGAAATGGCATCTCAGACGAGGCGTTGGGCCGAGGGCAAGTTTGCGTAAAAATGATAAAGTAGCAAGTGTATTATAGACTGAAGGGAGTGGAGGTCGTATGCGAATGGTGACAGTGATCGCTTCACTTCCCGGCTCATCTTGCCGGTACCTTTCTTCAGCTTTAACCACCACCACCACCACCACCTCTCCCCTTCCTCTCCCCCGCCTCCTCGCCTCCCTCCCTTCCGTCCGCCAATCATGAAGAAAAAGGTGATTATACACACAAATTTCAGTTTTGTGGAAAATAATCTGTCGCCCAGGTTCTCCTTATGGGTGCTTCGGGCAGTGGGAAGACATCCATGCGATCAATGATTTTGTGAGCTCCGACCAACTCGCCTGCTCAACTCGTCCGACCTCAACAACTCCTCCATTATCCAGCTCAAATAACCCCGCGTCTCTCACTTCTCGTCTGGGGGCAACTATTGACGTCGAGCAAAATCATGTTCGCTTCCTCGGAGACCTCATCCTCAACCTTTGGGACTGTGGAGGCCAGGACTCTTTCATGGATAACTACCTCAACACCCAACGGTCAACCATCTTCCAACAAGTCGGTGTTATGATCTACGTATTTGACGTCGAGTCGCACGAAACCGAAAAAGACATGGAGTATTTCCGTGATTGTCTGGATGGTCTGCGGTACCACAGTCCTGACGCCGCTATTTTCATCTTGGTCCACAAAATGGATCTTGTTCGTGACCCTCAACAGACTCTTGAAAGAAAGCGACAGGAGATTGAAGAAGCTAGTGGTGACGCTACCATTTCCGTGCTTGGGACAACCATTTTTGACCAAACCCTATACAAGGTCCGTACCCATCCGTCCTGCACAAAGCACTTTTTCTAACTACTTTCAACGTTGTAGGCCTGGTCAAGTATAGTCCATACCCTAATTCCAAACGCCAACATCCTCACCAAGCACCTCACCATTTTCGCTCAAGCTTGTGGAGCAACTGAAGTCATTCTTTTCGAACGAACAACATTCCTCGTGATTGCCACCTCATCCTCCAGTTCCGCAGCACCCACATACACCAGAAATGGGTCTGACCACCATCAATTCGAGCCTACACGTTACGAACGCACGTCCGAATTAATCAAAGCATTCAAATACACCTGCTCTCGCGTCCGTGAAGAATTTCATACACTCGAACTCGACCTACCCGATTTCAGTGCCGTTTTGGATGAATTGACTAAAAATACTTATGTTTTAGTGATCCTCCATGATCCCACAATAGGTTCGTTCTGTTCTCATGTTATCTTGTTCTCTCAGAGATAAGCACGGTTGACCATATGGTTCATAGAAACGGCAGCTGTTAAATTGAATATTCGTTTGGCGCGAAGTAAATTCGAGACCCTTCAAGCTGATAGTCTTAATTAGTGTACCCCCCTTCTGCAGGCGTAGCCTCTCCTTTTTTTTCTTTGGCTGGCTATGTTGTGCTTTCGGTTAAACTTTTTATTTTTTTTATTTTTATACTTATTGTTAATACTTAGTGGCCCCTCGTGTATATTTCGAACATTACCTTCTCATTTTCTCTCAATTTCCATGTCCTGTTGTTTCATACTAGGATTCTTTCTTCATAACTTATTGCATATGCTTAGAACGATATAGTGATATCCCATAGGACTATGCAACCCGTTCATACGTGAAAAAAAAACCAAAAATCCACATCGCTGTAAATCTCAAGAGTATCTGACAATTAGGTATAAATCAAGTCCAGTCAAAGTGTCTGTTGCTGTTTTCGATGACGCGACCCCATCGAGGTCTCAGCGAGAACTTGCGCATGCGCCTTCGTTCCAGTAGGTGGGGTATAAGGTGACTCTTTCAAAGCCTGTTCCATCTGCTGTCTCACCGCACTCGCTCGAGTCCCACCAATGGGAAATGTGACCACTGAACTAGTAGTAGAGTCTACAGACCCTCGCCGACGTCTTCGAGATTGAGACTGTATTTGTGTTTGCGAAAGGGCTACAGAGCTTCTCAAAGATGAGGGAGCTTGGAATGCACGAGTAGGCAATGGATTCAAGATCGGGGTGCGAGGAAGTGAGCCGACGGATGAAGGTGATGATGAACCACCGCCAAAAGAAACCCGGCGTGATTCTGTCAACTTCTGTGCTGCTTGATGTAGAGGAGTCACTTTTGCGTACGCACGAGCGGCGGGAGGAAGGGAAACTCGAGGCAGGGATTTTACGACCTGCGAAGATCTGGCGGCTGGCAGCGACTGTCTTGGACGGTTCTGATTCTGAACCCTTAGTGGACTGGGGCTGCCACTTCGGAAAGTGTTGAAAGGTTTTCGTGGTTGATTGACTTGTTGACGTGAGGTTCCAACTTCGGGGGAGGAATCAAACATAGCCAGAACTTCCTGAGCCGTTTTTGCAGGCGTACTGGTTGCTAAGTTATCACTCTCTTCATCGTCACTGTCGGAAGGCGATTGTCGCCGACGTCTCGTATGAGATTGAGGAAGGAATCTCTGTTGCACGGCTTCGTCATCGGATGAAATTTCGACACTACTATCTCGGGGAGAAGTAGTTCTTGGTGCATCATCCGCATCATCGGGCGCTTTTTCGAACCTAGCAGTCTCATCCTCATCTTCGCCATCTTCACTTATTTGTGCTTCTTGTGTTTCCTCCCCTTCCTCCATTCTGCGGTAGGTGCGTTGTTCCCCTTCCCCGTCTTCCTCTGTCTCTCGTTCGCTGTTACCCTCCTCCTCATCACTTC
The DNA here is from genome assembly GCA_001563735.1 of Leucoagaricus sp. SymC.cos. Lineage (NCBI taxonomy): Eukaryota > Fungi > Basidiomycota > Agaricomycetes > Agaricales > Agaricaceae > Leucoagaricus > Leucoagaricus sp. SymC.cos. The sequence continues at coordinate 206,548 of KQ961916.1, read as the reverse complement.
CTTCAACCTGTCCAGTAGACACGCCAGAGAGCGTACCAGAAATCGTCTCATCTGCATTAGCCATCAGCAATTCCGCAACGTTCTGCTCATCTTGCATTGTCTCCGTCGTCGCAGCTGAGATACCCTGATGAGCATCTACAGCCTCTACCTCTTGAGTAACAACTTCCATGTCAGAGTCCTGTTCTCGTTCTACCTCACTCTCGTGCACGGGCTCTAGAAGTCGCTCGTCCCTCGACGTTTTCCTCCCATTTTCCTTTTCTTTCCTCCTCCTCTTCTTGCTTTGATGCACAGGTTCAACTGATCTCGAGCGCGATCTCGTATTCTTATATGGCGCCCATTGACTTTCCTGTTGTTGACTTTTCTCCTCTTCCTCTTCATCCTCACCCGACGATGGTGGGACGGGAGGCTGACGTAAAGGTACTTTCCGACTTGCTTTCCTCATAGGCTGAGGAATAGGTGATGAGGGTTTATGTGAGCTTTCACGTGTGATTGATGATTCCGCAGGTGCAGTGGTAGCATTACCCTGAGGGTTAGCCAGCTCCAGAGGAACAACCAAAGATCGTGAAGAAGGTTCAGTGGCGCTCGTATCGTGACTCCTAACTCCACTTCTACTCGCTGATTTTGAGACGGGATGGGCGGGGCTGGAATGGGCAACATTGCGGAATGAGGTAGAGGGACGGGGAGAAGAATGAGTAGCAACAGTTGCTAGATTGACTCGTCTAATTGAGGGAGACGTCGACGCTCGTGGAACTTGTGGGGACCTAACAGCAGAGCTGGCTCGTTGGACTAACGTTGGGGAAGGTGCAGGCGTGGAACGGATGTCGACGCGACGCGACGCAGCCGGACTATGCGTCGGCCGTTGAGGCTGAGAGGGACCTGGTTCTTTTCCCTTTTCTTTCCTTCTTTGGAGGCGAAGGTTCAACGGATGGCCTGTCCGCAGGGGATAGAGTACGACGAATATCCTTTCGACGTCTTGCCGCAGGAGATGAGGATGGTCCTTTTGGGCTCTCGATTCGACGTCGCTTTGAAGGTTTGGCACGCCTTTCTGCGGATCGACTCCGCCGCTGAGATTTAGAGTTGACTTGCAAGTCCTCTTCAGGGGCAGATTCATCAGTGATTTCAATAACGTCGTCATTGTGCTCAATGAATCTGAGAGCTCTTCCTGGATTTCTGTTACATTTACGACTAAGCCCGTAAAGCGCCGGTGGTTCAGGGGGGAATTTCTTGCTATATCTTTCGATGACAGGATCTAGACGTGGACGATTCTTCCTATATCGTTCGAGCCAAGATGCAGGAGGGTGTCGTTTAGCCCAGGCAAGTCCTGTCTATTTGACCAAGGCTTCAGAAAACAGGACAGGTTTGGAGACAGCAACGTACTCCATTTACGAGCTCTTCATATATTCCCACTGAAAGTCTTCCACCATCTTCTACGTATGGAATTCTCCGGGAAATGTACCAGCAGAGGTTGTCATCGTCCTCTTTGGAAAAGTTGACGCGTTGTCTGCTGAACGTCATTGGTTAGAAGAGTGAAGTACGCCATACAAACACACCTTCCAACCGATCCTCCCATAGCCTGGCGTCGTGCAACAAGATGCGAAAAGTCATTGCGCCGTAAACAGGTTTGAACGAAGGTCATTGGTTCCACCACGACGCT
>KQ961916.1:178860-204065 GCA_001563735.1 Leucoagaricus sp. SymC.cos | reverse complement strand
GAAAGAGAGAACGGAGAAATGCATATATACGGAAATGACACAAGGAGCACCCTACACGGAGAACCAAAGGTTTTTATTTTTATTACAAAAGTATCTGAGTGATTCTGGGGGCACCTTTGGAAGCCTGGCGTGGTTAGCAAGATTATGTTCATCTTCCAGTAATAGGGTATCTTTTCATCGACTCAAAGTGTGGCGTGCGATAGGCACAGCAGATTTCAACCAATAATAACGGACTCAGAAAGCACATGTTTCCCAAGTACTGTGACAGTCAATGTTACAAGGAGGATAGAGCATACAGCATTGATACAAGCTCGTCGAGGAAGAAGGTCGGGATCAAGTAACAGCCCAGTAATCCGAGCACACAAACTGTGGAGGGTGATGGTAGGCCTCAGGAGACCCAGACTAGTAAAAATAGTTAGATCGGCCTTGGGGTACAGGTCATAGAACGTACATGCGAGTGCAATCACTAGATATAGAGTGAGCAACCTAGAAAAAACATATGAGCTAGAGATTCGAGAAATTTCCCTGTCTTAGATCGGACATACATAACACCTTCCATGTAGTTGGATTTTCCATCTCTAGAGGAAAAGTAAGTGAGATGTAAATGGGAATGGGAAAGCTGAACTGACTGGATCAGAGTGTTCGTGAGGAACACGGAAACAAAGAACACCACGGTCTAAAAGTGGTTGAGACCCAACAAGAATTAGGCGAGAAAAATTGAGCGTACCTCAAAGTTGGCGAAATACAGGGTGAGGTTATGGCCAGTACTGGAGAAGGCGTAGGCGTAACGATAACTGTGAATAGGATACCACAACTTACCACCAACCAACAATCACCAGCAATGGGATGACGAGAGCTGCAATTTGCTGGGAACTATTGGTAAACGAGAAGAAGGGTCCTATGAAAAACACCTACGATGGAGCTACCCACGCAAATGCCAATAGTGATTTCCATCTTGTTCTTCATCGCCATCCAAACTGAAGTGACGTGTTCGGCCGCATTGGCCTGGAGAGATTTAGCCGATCTTCCCAAAAGCAGGAGTAGCAACGTACAACAATAGGAAGGAGAATTAAACCTATGAAAGTCTTGGGGATATGGTAGCGTACGGCAGTTTCCTCGATTGACGCAACGACTGAACCCTGTCAGCAGCCTGAAATAAAAGCGGATAATGGTAACGCACGATAATCAGCACAGAAGGACGTGACAACTGTTACAAGAAGGAGTCTACGAAGGGATGAGCAGGTAAACGCCTGAAAGAGATGGGACGCACCCAAGGGTTGCGGAGAGTAAATTCATCTTAGGAGACTCTTTAGGTTCGTTTTGAAGAGCAAGTCTCCTCTCTTCTCGCTGACGCGCCCCCTCGGACAAAGGCCCATTTGACTCAAGGTCGTCAGGGTGAGGAAGGGTCTCGTCGTAGAGGAAAGCGTGCGTTTTGAGCTACATGATTAACGCCAAAATCAAATATCGAAAATACTAGAAGTAAAAATGAACACACTTGGAAAACAATGTAGATGACATAAACAGCGAGAAGAAGAACCGAGGTACCACGGGATATGATGTCCAAGCCATGCTCATCTAGACGCATTCTTGTGAGTCACAGCAACCTGGAAATAGAAAAGTAATTCTCACTCTTGTCTTGTCCAATAGCGAGATAATACGCAGCTGGTAGGACAAGAGCTAGAGACGCATAAGTCAGGGTAGGATACGCAATAACCATTACAACCGACTTACTGATGCAAGCAAGTGTCATGAGCTAGAAAAGTATGAGTATCATCTAATTCGACTTTCGAGACGCGAAATGACAGCACCGAGCTCGATCTAATCAGTCGTCAGACCAAGCTAACAAAAGTGGCGGAATTACATACGCCTGGGCAGCAGTAACCTGGAAATTGCTCTCCTTCCTGACAAATCCGCCTTAAACAAGATGAGGCCTTCTTCGAAAACCTGCGGGCTAGTAGCAACAGACCTGCAACAAAAGAGCAGCCAAGGACGAGTAGAATATTGGACAAAATTGAACCAAGCATCTGAGACGGGTGGTGAAATTCGATTACGGTATATCCACACTTAGTCTACGCACCGAAGTTTGAACGATTCGGACCTCGTCTAGTACGAATATTCAGATGCAAATCGAAGGGAAATATCCAACTACTGTACCTTGAAGCAGAGCAGCGACACCAACGATGATTTCGACCGCATTGCCAAAGGAAGCGTTCAAAAGGCCGGCGAGAGTATCTCCCAACGAGAAAGACATCTGCTCAGTACATTCACCAAGAAGCTACGCCAAGAAAATGGACGTTCAAAATATGTTGACGCGGCTGAACGCGTAACAAGGGCTAACCTTTGCAAGGGGAATGATGGCAAGGAAGCTGAAAGAGAATCGCAACGCGGCATCCCAATTCAGATTGTGAGAAATGATGCTCAAAGGGACGAAAACAAGGAGAATATTCAGATATGTGCCAAAGAAAAAAGACTTGATGGAATCGGGCCAGCTGGGTTCATCTTCAGCTTTGAAAACAGAAGTAAGTCTCTGGCTGAAAGAATTATGATCATGATCTTGTGGAGGTGAACCGTTAAGGAGCGGCGAGGTTTCCGTGTAGGATGGGGAAGCCATAGGTTGAAAAGACAGTGAAGGGATGGCAAGAAATTTGAACCAGGGCTTTATGCGAAACGTTCAACCTGAGTTCAGCTCAAGGCAGTGCAGAGGTGACGTCACGTGGAAATACATTGGGACTATATCTAGATTCGAATTTCATCCACGTTATGTTCCAAAGGTCCTGTTGACAAATGTGACGCATCTCCGTATTTCACCAACCTCCACACCTTTCCATCCCACTCAATCGTCGTCACCGACACGTTACGAAGGCTAGGCAATATCACCACTTTCTCCGAAATAAGCTGGCCGCCGTGAATAAGGTTCCTCACCAACGTGCTTATGAATCCTCCATGCGAGACCGCCAGAATTCGGTATGGCTCCTCTCGTAATGGAAGGGAGGCAGTGTAGTCCACAATTGCCTTCTTCCACCACGTTAAGGCCCTTGTACTAAATGCGTGGTTCGTCTCTATTGTGGATTCACCCATCGGGAGTTTCGCTGAACCATACACTGCTTGCCCTTGAAGCTCGCCCATAAACTGCCCAGTTAAGCCCAGCGGACGACGAGGTTATCACAAGTAACTTACACGTTCACGCAATTCCGCATCCTGATGTAAGTTTAGGTCACGTTGATGCTTCAGAATTGCGGTGGCAGTCTGTGACAGCAACAAACAACCTTGGTTCTCGTGTTTTCTGGATGAATATTTGAGAACTCACAGCTGACGCTCTGCTAAGATCACTTGATAACACAAGATCGAAGGTTATATCTTTCAGCGCCCGAGCGACCGACTTTGACTGATCAAGTCCGATACCATTCAGTGGGGTATCCAGCTGACCCTGGATAATCCTCTCCCTGTTCGCATCTGTCTCGCCATGACGGACAAGGTATATCTTGGCCAGGACAGCCATGGTGGGGTAGGTGGGGCGGACGCGGAAAGATACTAAATGCTACCCGATCCTGAAAGCTTGGCGAATGAGAACCTTACGTAAAATTAAGTCTTGACAAAACAGCCTCATGTGAATAATATGTACACAAATCACTTCAAAATCGCTCTCCAATTTGCATTCTTGTGAACAGGGAAAATACGATATGAGATACAAAGACATCATGTTTCACAAATGTTTAAATCAACAGGTGTGCACAGCAAGAAAAGAAGCTACAGTATTTCAAAAGAATGCAGCGACTGCAGCGCTTAGATTTCTGATCCGATCTTCAGGGAAACTCATCAGAGGAGCGCGGAGATATTGATTCGCTTCTCCAATTTGGGTGCCAGTAAGGGGCTTCCCGGTTCGGCTAGCAGCAAACGCCTGCGCGACAAACTGGTTTAGAAGCAAGGATTACATTAACATCAAGTGAACGCACCACGTTGCCCAGCGCAACAAGGCTGCGATAAGCCGCCTCAGAATCGGTGGTTTCTGATGCTAGAAGCTGAAATAAACAAGCACTGTATGAAACCCTGTTTTTGTGTTCTGCCTCTTTAAACTCACTCCAGATACCAAGGTGAAGTACTGGGATTGAAGTGCATCTTCGATCGGTGCACGAAGAATGATGCAGGAAACACTACATCGCATGCTCAGCCATATTCTCTACACAGCTGAAGAGGTTCGCCTACTTAAACAGGACCGTTGAAAACGCCACGCGCAGGTTTTTGCCAAGTATGGTGTACGGTACTTGACCGAGACTCTCGAGAACCTGTTCTGGTTTAACGCAAGATGCTATCAAGTGCACAGGGAACAAACCTGACTAAACCAAACCCCATGCAATTGTGTTCCTTCTTGTATCACGTTCGCGAACGTCCGCAACACCAACAATATGTTAGTTTCTCTGACTTTAGGAAGCGGTGATGACCACGGTTCCGACCACTGGGAAGCCTTGAACAGGCCTTCAATAAATCGCTCCGTTAAACCAGTCTCTCGGAAAGTCTCGGGGGAAAATCCAGCCAACAGCCGGCAGAGATCGATCACTATGGAAGCAGTGAGAACAGACACCGCAGCCTAGCCTAGATGAACACTCTGTACCTGGGAATATTTGCTCGTTCGGCCAGCGCTCGAGGAGCCCGATGACAGTCTTTATATGACTTGAAGCGAGGAATTTGACTGGCTGGCGCGGAGGGCTTGCAGCTGCTTGGGCCAGATAAACAAAGATCTCGCTGACACTTGATTGCTCCTCAACTGACATAGCAAGCGTGGATAAAGCCTAGCATCAAAGAATATATTAGTTATTAGTGATTCTTATGTGATGCTGAAAGTATGACTGACTGCCTCGTTTTTAAGTAGGTCATTAAACTGGGAAAGCTTTCTTTGCATGGCCGCGACGTTTGCTTGTTTGAAGTTCAGGGCCTTCGGCTGAACCTTTTTCAGTCTCGTGAACGAACAAATACGTTGCTAGTAAGACGCACCACAGGTAACAAATTTGAAGTACCACTAGTAGCCGTTTTCGAAGGCTGCGACGCTGAAGCATTTCCTGAAGGATTATACCTAGATGCGCCAGTGAAGGGGTCTGCATAGGATGAAGAAGAGGGAGCAGTGGTAGGAATGCTAGCTGTACTCCGATACCTCGAAGTACCCGTGAATGGATCGGCGTACTCCTCGTTGGACCTTGTCGATCCTGAGCCAGTGTTGCGGTACCTAGATGCACCTGAGTAACGATCGTTAAACGTTGTGTCAAGCATGCCACAAAAGATCCTCACCAGTGTATGGATCGACATATTCATCACCCCCAGAACTCAGGTTGACGCCAGACGTATTTTTCTCAATAAATTGAGCAACCTGGTCGAGATAGTTCATCGAAATTTCATTCGCTTGCAGGAATCTTTGTGCGGCCGCGTAGGGATTCTCTGAACCAGGGCTTGGGTAATTGTTCATAAAGACAAAAGTGTGTTCGCACCCGTTACGTTGTAAGGCAGCTTTAAAGGAGGAACACCATCCTGAATATCAACGTCGAAGACATAATCATACTCTTTGCCTTGATACAATTGCTTCCTCCCGGAGCCGACGGCGTCCACAACATCGCCGATCTTTTGCCATTGTGAGCTTGAACTGTCCCACTTGGCACAGTTAGTCTTCCTTCAACATTAGCAAGAAGTCAAATGCGCCGCACTTGATGAGCCTCGACGACATCCCCTTTCTTGACCATTTTTACTTCTCCGGGTTTCTTGCCTAGGATATATGAGTAGATACAAATGGCGGGATCAACCATCATACCAGGGGTAGAGAGCGCCTCCGGTCCTGGCAAGTCGCTCTTCTTTACGTCACCAATTTGTTGAGACGGTAATGCTTGGGAGGCTACTTGATCTTCGTACTCCTTCAAATCCTGTTCTGATACCCATCTTTCTTTTGAGGCACTAAAGATCCGGATGACACCGTCGCTGCAACCGCTCACAATATCACCATTGGGCATGACCGACACAGCCCATACCGAAATAGCGGGATGGACAAGAACCTGGGTACATTCGTCACCTGTGGTCGTCAGGTCCATGCGCAGCGAATGACCAAGCAGAATTTACCTTGCCAGATTCGAACTGAACGGTCTTCTCCCGCAGACACGAGATCACCATTGGGAAGAACAGCAAGGCTGTACACAAAGGAACTATGTCCCGATAGCGTGTAGATCAAGTCGCCTCCCAGTGTCCATACACGTATCTCACTGTGAAGAGGTCAGATACAAGAGATCCTTAGTAAACTCTTGTCCGTACCCGTCGTTGGCACATGACGCAAATCCAATATCAGGAATCAAAGCGAGGCCACGCACAGCGTCTTGATGTCCTGTAAACGTCTGTATGGCTTTGTGTCGTTGCCAGAGTTTGACTGTCTTGTCCGCAGAAGCTAAGAAAAACAGCATTTAAATGCATGGAAATCACGTATTGAAGGCGACCTACCAGTCAAGAACTGCTCCTCGTCGATCGCTTTCACAGCCCATACCGCTTGTTGGTGTCCCTTGAGATCATATGCGAACTGGAAATTAGCCCAGACTTTTGCTGTTCTAACTCGAGTGAGTAAGGATCTCCACAATGCACTACTGAGAGAGAGAGATACACTCACCTATCCCAAGAGCCAGAGATAATTGACCCTCCCGGACTGACGTCCAACGTACAGACATTCTCGGTGTGACCGAGTAGGCTGTATGATGGTTCCTCCTTCGGCGGATCCAGAGAGAACACATTGATCACTATATCTTGACCGCCAGTCACGACATAACCTGTGGGTTCGAGAAATCAGCGTCGGAGAATGGTCGACATATGCGATCTCATCACCTTTTGGTGCATCAGGAGTAGGGGGTAGATATGTTATCGCATTCACATAACGCGATCCAGGTCGAAAGATGGTTGTTGGATGAAATTCGCCGTTCTCTGATTTCTGCCATGAAATCGCCGTAGTGTCCCGAGAGGCTGATACAACGAGCTCATTTGTTGGTGTATTTAGAGCACGAACCTATGAGGAATATGAAAGAGTCTATTACACAGAAGCATGAACCACTAACATCGGATGTGTGGGCAGTCAGAGTTGCCGACAGCTTATAAGGCATGGGGAAGCGGATGTAGACTCGAGTTTGAACGGGACGCGTAACAAACGAGGGGGTGAGGTCGTGATCACAAGGCGCTTACATATGTCGAGACTTCCAGAGGCTTCGAATACCAGTCTGATAGCGGATTTTCCTATTCTTTGTCGACATGCAGATGATACTTTCTTGCGACAAGTCTGTAAAGTATCACATCCTACGTATATTCCAGCAACTTCCAATGGATGAAATTTTATGGGATGTACGCCCCACTAACGAGCCCAAGAACTGTAAAACAGCAAGTGGGAGATACGGAGGTGTATACTATGCCAATGCACCATTAATTCATCTCCTGCGAGGGCCTCTCTGGTGTTTATCACCAATCATAACACGGGTTCGTAGTGACAGTAGAGACCAGCGAGGGGGTGTTTTTCTTCGCTCTGGCACGTGGGATTTATGGTTGACAATTTAGGGCAGGTTGAATTGATCCGGTCTGTGCATCAATGATCCTGGTTCCGTAGGAAAAGTCATGGTAAGTACAGTGTATAGTATAGTCTGGGATATTGGAAACCGAAACATGAATCACACGTATTCCGAGGTGCTTAGAGTCAATCACGAAAAAGAACATGAGAAAACGCGACTACCAGCGACAGAATGACGGAGAGAAGTATTGCGCATGAAGAACTGAATCATTCTGCAAGATCCACTCCACCAGTGACTGATATCTTGACCTTCTTTGGAGGACGGTCTTCCTCTGTGTTGACAGCAGGGCGTTTATTATATCGAGTAGGTGTGATTTGATCTTGTAGCTCAGTCGTCGTGCGCAACACGTCCTCTTGTGTCTGAGTCTCTGCGACAATCACTGGTGCTGGTTTTTGATCCATGGAGACACCAGGCTGGTTCAATGGGGTAACTGTCACAGGAGCGTGGTACTTCGCGACCTGAAAAACGTGAGATCAAGATAAACGCGCTGAGGGATTGAATATGGGTTCACCATCTCTCCAATTCCTAGAAGTCTATTCTCTGTCTGGATGCAAGGGTCGAAATATTTCGAGTAGTCAGGGGAGTTTAAAATGGTCTTTCTAAACCGATATTGTGATTTCTGCATGTTCTGACGGCGCTGCTTCGTTTGCTTTACAGCACCCTTCTTCTTCGGACGAGATTTGACAAGACCTAGTTCATCAACTTCTTCAACATGTTCTTGGATGAAACCTATAATAGCAAGGTTGAAAGATGGTAACGTGGCTTTGGTGAGTTGGCGCGACGAACCTTCTTCTTCAAGTCGTTTCAAAATTTGACGGGATTGAAGGAAATCCATCCCTACAAAATCGCTGAGATTGAGCGCTTGCATTACAGGCATAGCTGGACCATACCAAGTTGCCTCGCGAAGTCTGAAGGAGTCAAAGCGTTCATTCTCTGAGCGACCTTGATAGCCCGTCTTCAGGTTGTCAGTAGTAATTTTATTATACTTCACGACTCAGTACCGGAAGAGTGCCAGATCTCTGTACTTCTGCATCAGTCGGGGGTAAACTTCCGACTTGATCAGATTCCATGAAGGGTCAGCGTGAAGACGACAGTCAAAACAGATGAAGCTGGGCGGTATGCGTTTGTCTTGAACAGAATTATACCTGCATTTATGTAACCAATTATTGCATCGGGGAGCGTGGCGGGGGTCTTACCCGATACACCTGGTAAAGAATAGCACTTGGGCATCCACCATGGGATAAGAAGAGGGAAACCACTCACCATATATGAAGCCATCTCGCACAGCCTCCTTCGCAAAAGCAGGACTCATCTTCGGTCTGCAAATAAACATATAAGAGTCGGAAGTCGCTCTCTACTGAAATATCGCACCGAAACGCCGCACTCGCAAGCAAGGCCCTTGTCTTCGTCAGTAACAGGTCTGATTGTGCTGGCGGACACTCGTTCATTCGGCCGTCTATTCATTCTTTCTGGCTGCTCATCTTCTGCTCCCTTTGGCTGACCTTGCTGCTCTTCAGGTCCCAATAGATTTACTTCTACAACTGTTTCGCAAAGATGGCTCAGGCTGAAGGAAATGCATCCTCACCCGTCGCGGATGTTTCACCCGCCTCTATGGCATCATTCAGAGACATTCTTGCTAGTAAGGAGGCCTCGTCTTCTTCTGGGTGAATAGAAGGGACCTGAAACATTGTCAGCATGAAATGAACTATCTCGTTGTATGACGCGGAACTGGCTTACGTTTGAGATAGGGGATGAAGGAGGAGGCGGGTCACTGGGAGGTAGTGGAGATGCCCGCATATCGAAGGTGTAGGTTTGGGTTGCATCGTACTCTGTTGGCGCGTGCAGACTTTGATCGTTCTGCAGAAGGTTAGTCAAGCATCATATCAGGATCAGATGAGAATGTTCTGACCAAATCATTAAGGTGCATCGGTACTATCTCTGGTTTCCCACCATAAACTGCTTCGGCGTTCTGCTTCGCGCTTGGAATGGATTCGATAATGCCTGCTTCGTTTCGGATGCCGAGAGGTACAGGGACGTGCGAGTCAGAGACTCGGATAAAGGAGCCATCGGGCTGTCGAACGTAATCGGGGTCGTCTTCTCCATCGGCGTCTATGTCTAGGCCATCGACTTCGTTTTCAACAGCCCAAACTAAATTTCTCGTTTCAGCGTCTTTCTCCTGTTGTTCATTTTGCTGCGCTCGTAGTTCAGCTTCTTGCATTGGTGTGAGGTTCCGTCCAAGTGCTAGTTGCGATTCCATGGTACCAGCGAAGGCCCCTTCTTGATGTTCTGCGGATGGCAAGTACGTAGCGATGGAAGCAATTTTCAGGTTGACTCTGAAAAACCAGGCTCAGCAACGCTAATCGATTTTTGTACGAGGCATACGCATGATAGCCTGTGTCAATATTTCCGATGCTCCATTTATCTGGGATTTCGTCTACATCGTGGGTCATCATATACCACCGATCTTTGTCAACATCGCCGGCCTGGAAGTGTGGTGGTTCATAATCCAACGGAGTAGTATCAGTATAAAACACTTTAAAAGTTGCATAGCGACGCTCTGAGCGACATGTTATTTAGTTAGGTTCGGGGTTGTGATAGCGAAACGTACTGGGGAGGACATCCATTTGACCCATGGCATGGATCAATGTTTTCAGAAGAGTCTTGACTAATGAGCCAAAGGACGCCGACGATAACGAGGCACAAATACCTTCACACTCTTCTTCACGTCGCGCAGTGTTGGATTACGCCCTTTTTCGGCCGCTTCGGTGACGGGATCGTGATGGACTGCTGTTGATTTTTCCGAACCGCCAAATGTCATGATTGGGATCGTAGGACCGTTTCCAGGGAGCTTGTGGTACTGAATATGTTGTGAATTGTTCTGCAAGGAGGCGATGAAGATGGCACGCTCACTCGAAAATTGAACGTATAGGCTTCCACAATGCTACCAAGAGCGTCAGTAGGACGTACAAATCAGAGCGTATAATTATAGTACTTGTTGGGATCTTTGCTGTCCTGCTCGTAGAAATGGTTGATCTAAAAAGTTCTGAGAGGTTGGAAGTACTGACTAAGTATATCGCAAATATGAAGCTCCGGAGGTATTGTTTTTCAAGCGCATCAAAAATACCATACTCCTGAGTGTGTCTCGTCAGAACGAAGATCTAACGTAGCGCATATATGCACTCACGAGGTAGTCTAATATCCTGTCGGCCTCTTCTGAATACCCCCGAGCCATTGTCTGATTCTCGTCAGCGTTTTGGCAGACAGTTGGGCCCTCGAGCATACCATAATCTTAAAACCACTAATCCTTTGTCTGGACCCGTTGATGCTTGAGGAACCACTGGTTTGAGAGCTTGAAGGTGTAACATCGTCGGAGGTCGTGAAATGGCCTTGAGAGGTAAGGTCAGTGTGGGCCTGGTCTAGCTAGCAATTAATCTACTTTCAGAAAAATTATCGTCCGGGAGTAGATTCCTGATGAAGCATGAGCAGCCGCAAGGTGGAGGCAAACATGAAACACACCTCAAGAATGTTATGCAGCCAAGTCCCGCGCGGAGTAATGTCTGAACGACTGCCAAGCTCTGAGCTTGGGATATCTTCTGTTGTGCTTGCGTTTGTTGCTGGAGAGCCATCATGGTAGAAAGAGCATGAAGGACCAAGTCGGAATGACAGGTAGATATGCAGCCAACTTGGGTCACCTGATGCGTCAGACGAATTACACCAGTCTCCGTTCAAAGCGATTTCATTCAAGCACGTAGTCATACACGTTGTACACAAGTAGTAGGTCGAGGGTGGCGTAAAATTTTGGGTATAAAGGCGTTTTCGATGAGGCCATAGAACATCCTATTGCCCAGAACCGATCAACGCAGTGATTTTCGAATCAAATCCTTCGCTTCGTATAGGCATTTCTGGTGTATGAAAGGGATTCTTCATCACAGCATCCGCATAGATTTCGTAGACTTTTTGCAGTATCACCTCCGCAGCGGTCTCCGCAATGGAGGTCAAAAGCACAAATTTGGTTCCTAGGACATGTTTGTAGCCGGACGGACGATCATGGTGTTCGGAATGGCATACCCGTCAGTGTAAGGTGTATCGTTAATTTGAATGTCTCGCCCTCGATGACCTCCGCACCAGAACTAGAGCCAGTGGGCGACAGGCGACTTGTGATGGCATGAATGCCGTGTAAGGTGCCCGCAAGTACCAGATATTCGTTTGAAGTTAACTGGGCCAGTCCATCTGTTCTCGCTGTAAGGTGCGACCATTAATCGAGGGGCCTGGAGAAATGACCTGCGAAGTTTCGTTGATACACAAGACCTCCAGCTTTGTTGATAATCTGAAAAATTGGTCAACGAACTTGGATAAACTGGAGTTCAATGCATACCCAAAGTCCATGGATGGCCATTATCGCTGAAGCTCTGAAGAAGAAGCCAGTGGTAGGATTTGAGCTTGAGGACGGTCACCAAGGTCTCAGTGATTTGGCTTTTGTTGTGTTTGTTCAAGCAGAGACCCGGGCCGGGCGGGTCACCCACAGGTTCGACTTTGACAATGTCGTCGTGGCACCCTCACCGGTGTCGAATACCAGTGTTCTGGGTTCTGTGGTGCCTATGCAACTGCTTACTGTCTCTACAAGCCTCTCTCTTTGGGAAACGTGATCTACCTCACTTATCAGCCGATGAGCTGGCTGTCCTCGTAACAGGGCTTCCGGACCCGATCCATAAATTGGACCCGGCTAATGCTGCCTCTCATCTTTCAAAAATTCTGATACCTAGAGCTCGTGAGTATCGAGTTCATCTCCCATGATCTCCATGATGCTCAAACGGGATCCAAGCTGATACGGAGAACAGTACCCTCGTTCGAAATTACATCGTATCAACCCTCAAGAAACTGGATTGGGAAGTTGAAGAGGACGAATTCACGAGTGATACCCCTGTCGGAATGAAGAAGTTCACGAATATTATCGCTACCAAGGACCCATCTGCATCCCGCCGACTCATACTGTCTGCACACTACGACAGTAAATATTTTCCAAATTACCCTGAGAACCAGGTCCGTGAAGGATACCAACTTCACCTCAACAGTTCATTCACCTTTCCTCTTAGTTCGTTGGTGCGACGGACTCTGCGGCTCCATGTGCAATCATGTTGGACATAGCGGAAACCTTAGACCCGCTTCTAAACGACCGCAAGAGGCGGTGGGAAGATGGACTCGTCGACGATGACGAAGAGGATATTGCAGACATGACCCTACAGCTTGTGTTCTTTGATGGAGAGGAAGCATTCCACGATTGGACGGATACAGATTCTATCTATGGTGCAAAGTAAGGGAGTTTTTTCAAAAACGGTGAACAGATATATACCTCACTACCTTTTTAGGCACCTAGCGGAGAAATGGTCCACGACATACCAACAGTCTTTTTCAAAACGACGGCTTATCAGTTCGCAAGAGACAGAAATATCGTCAATAGAGCATCTGATTCTTCTCGACTTGCTCGGCGCGTCAAACCCCCTCATTAAGTCTTATTATCCAGATACCGCGTGGATGTTTGATGCCCTTGTTGACATCGAGCAAAGACTTGGAGAGAGTGACGCCTTCGCTTATGGGGAAGAGAAATCCATGGCAGCTGAAAACTGGCAAAGTTGGTTTCTGCATCGCAAGCAATACAACTTTGGTTTTGGATACATTGGTGACGATCATGTCCCTTTCCTCAGGAAAGGTGTCAGTGTGCTACACATAATAGCTGACCCGTTTCCCCGCGTTTGGCATACACTGAAGGTGGCGATATAAAGCGGTATTTTGGTCCTCTTCTGACGCTTCCCTTTTGTAGGACGATGCCACTGCCCTTGACCTTCCAACAATGCGTCGCTGGTCTCTGCTCTTCAGGGTTTTCTTATCTGAATATTTGCATCTTCGGCCTGAGGTTTCCGGTAAAAGAGAGCAGCTGCGTGAAGCTGAAGAAGGATCTGTAGGTTTCTTCGTTCATTGTTCTGCAATCAACTCTCAATTTCTGCTTGAGTTAGATTCCGGAATCGAGACATGATCGATATGATAAGAATATTTCTGATTTGGTAGGTGTCACGGCAGCCTTCAAAATACTACATCTGATAAGCCTCTAGTGAGACAAATCCTTCCGTTGTATGTCGTAAATTACTCGTAATCGTAATGGATCAGGCTGTATTCAGCGCTTTGCGCCAGTTGGACCTCGTCCAACGAGAAGGCTCTTGTAATGGCGAATCAAATCCGATGCATCCGTCGCAGACTATGTGGTTCCGCATCAGCATACAGCTGTACTTCCTCCAAGAATTGAATCACACCTTTTCTCGCTCTCTGCTCTGTTCAACCTGGAGCCTGGCTGTCTTCAAGGTCTCGTCGAGCGCAGCCCCACGTTCCTCCGTCGCGCTATTCACTGGATACGACTCAAGCTCACCTCAGTAAATATGACCCTATGTGAAACGCACGCATTTTGCTCGCAACATTAATAGTGATCCTGCGCCGTTGCCCAAGATCCCCCGCTAAAACTCTAGATTTCTTCTCCCACTGCTTGTATGCGTCGCCCTGGGTGGCGAGCCATTGCCGGCAATCGTTAATTAAATAGCTTGATCCTACTTCTTGTGACTTCATCTCAAGAATTTGTGCTCCCGTCCGCTCGCTAAAAGTACGCAGGTCAGAAATACTATGGTTGTTTACTTTCAGGGACGTGCAGGAGTTGAGTGGTGGCTGAGACGAGGTCTTTCACTGAAGCTCGAGCACCTTCATAGAGGCGGCGCCTTTCCAACTGAAATTTATCTCCTTCAATGCTCAATCAGCCTTCTCTTTGAGCAATGAGAGCATGGGTCACCCAACCAGGTGCTCTGCAAAACTGGTTAGTCTATTGGCAACAAAACGTCAGGGGTGCATTACTTTATTTCATTATGGTCCCCCTCACTTCCCTCGCCATCTTGACGTGCCATTTGCTTTTTTCTGGGCGGCATTGGTGGGGAGAATTGGTGTAAGTTACAGTCAGGTTAAATGTCGCTGAATTGTCGCCGGGGAGGAGAGGACGCTTTAAGAACCCAAAATAAACAAGTTACATCAGCTGTTAATGCAGCACTACCCTGATTGATAATATGATTGGCCACCATTGCATCGCCAGTTGATGCCAACATCAGCAATAGCCCAGAGTCATTCTGATTCACTTTCGAGCCTTTTGCCTTGTGACGTCACTTTCGCCTTCATGGCATTTTCGAGCCTAAATCCCAATGTATTGATGAAATGTGTTAAGATGCGTCTGGAGTACCAATAAGGAAGGCGTGATATAGGGGACAAACGCTCACAAAGCTCGCGGGCCACGGTCCGAGAGACGGGCTTTCAATAGAGCATTGGAACGGCCTTTGAGCCGTCCTGGATGCATTCATGTGGTCTTTCGAGCGATACCCAGTCCTTTTGGGCCATTCGCGACGTCGTGGATATTCGTGACATTCAATGTCAGATCAAGGTATTTCTGTCTTTCAAAGTACCAAAAGTATGTCATATAAAGACTCTATAATAGGAATACGCACTACGATACATTAGTACACTAATTATCATGTGAGAAGTTTGAACTGGCACATTTCAGCGACACTGATTGTGTGTAACCGCTGAGGAAAAGCCACCCGATCGTAGGCCTTTTATGAGTGAGAAAAACCGCCATCAAAACCATATAGTTCTTTTCTTTTGGGTACGGTCGGCGGAATGGAGAGGCGGGCAAGTCGCAGAGTGGTCGAGTGCGAATGGGGAAGTGGAAAGGAGTAGGATATGAAATAGATAAAAATAGAACCTCTTTGACAAATGTCATGCCTCCCCAACACTCTGAACTACCGGTATTGCTGATGAAAGGCGTGTAGCCTGTTGATTGATTTTTGCTGAATGAATTTATTCCACTTCTTCTTATCTGGATTTATTGCCTCTTGTTCCTATGTTCTGTGACAATGATCCTGAGTCAGAACTGCGTTGTCTATTCTTCCCTCCAACTCATAGTTACTCTGAACCCTCAACCGTGTACAATCTTTCCAAATCAACGAATCTGTGGATCTGGTGCTTTTGAGATTCAAATGCGCGGTAATTTGTCCTGGCTGTCTTTTCCACAGTGCGGGAAACCTTGTTTGCGGATTCCGGTGTGCGTCATGTCAAGTAGATTGTGAACGATGGTATATACTGTAGATTCCAATTTCCAGTGCCCTGCGCGGCAGGTGACCAATTCTCACGCACAGTTTACCCGCACAGCCATTGCAATATTTCACTCCACCGAAGCACATCATCGACTGAGTGCACACCAATAAAAAATCCTGAACTTCATGACACGCAAGCCACCTTTCATAATATACCATGAGTTTTGGGCAGCAGCCATTGGTGCCAGCAAACCCCTACGGTTAATTTCTCTGCCAAAATCTGCCCAAATTGGAAGCGGTCGTCGCTCATAGAAGAACTCACTACTTACCTTAAAAGGTAGCGGGAATCATACATCAGTGTTAGTGACACGACGGTTGAGAATGTGATTGTTCCATTTAACTACTGCTACAGTACGAAGGCTTCAGCTTACTAGCCACATTCTCCTCACAGGACACATGGACTGGTGAGGACATGTATTCTGCACTGTGCATTGTATCCGACCTTACTCTCTTCTAGTCTGGAATTGAACATACGCCAGCAAATCCTTTCCGACCTTGCCACATGCGATTCCAGTCACTTTGAGGGCTCACAGCCCGGAAAGCACCCTTTATCCTCCCGAGTTCGCACAATTAATGGTACCAGTGACTTTACATCAAACGAAAGTGGAAGTGGAGATGAGAGTGATTCTGAGGATATACAAGACCCGAAGCGGTTCTACATGGTACTTTGGCTGTCATGCTGTCTATTTCTCATCCTCACACTCCTGCCAGACGGCTTCCCGGATACAATGTAACATTGCATATGGAGATATGGTCAAGCACTCTTCTGCCGCTTACATCGCCAAGAACGTGGACGAGCTATTCCTAACACTGGTCGAAGTTTTGAACGACGTCCCTCGTATTGATTTTGATCCTTCCTTGTCATGGAGAGGTGTGTGTAATTTTGGCTCAATGATGATGCTATGACTGACATGATACTGGAGATTGGGCATTACCCGACCAGCTCGTTTACTCTACAGTATCATCGCTGCTACACATCTGCAACGAGCAATCGCAATGCCAGGAGAAGGCCATGGATGCGATCTGCACTTTTCTCTCGAAGACAGTGGATGGAATCAGCAGCTACAGCTGTAAGTGTTTATAATCAAATGTTCCGAGCGCTCTCCTTACTATCAACTTGTAGCCTTCGATATCCTCGTTCAAATCATGCCTGCCTTACACGGTTTTTATCGTGCCATTAGTTCTACGCCCTATAAATGGGAGATTCAGCAGTGGAGAGTCGTCTCCCAGGAGTTGAAGAAGCTGTGTTATAACGAAGTTGTCGAGAAGCTGAATCACTTACTGGCCATGATTCTTCAAAAGGGGGACACAGGCGCAAAGACTTTGCAATTTATCCAAGCTTTCGTATCTCGCTATATTTCCGAGGGAAGGCCCCTGAGCGGCTACTTCATTGTCTGCTGTGTCATTGAGACAGAGTGGACAATCCTTGCACAAGTTCTTGTTCCTCCTGCAAAGGCCACGGTGACTGATGTTGAAGCCGCAGCCGCGAATAAAGCATGGATCGCGCTGCTCAAAGACGAAATCATTGATATCAACACCTTCACCGACGAGGATAGGGCCGCTATCAAATCTATAATGGCCTATGCGATGCAGTGTTTCACGGATTTCTTTGACCAGATTCAAGAGATGGACAGTGAACCTTCAATTGATACCTATGCTTGGGAGACAATGTCCGAAAGTCTTGTAATTGATTCTGTTTTCATCCTTATTCACCTTGCTAATACCTGGCTTCAGAAATTAGCTTCTGTGGGTTCCATCGCACTTGGGGAAATTGATAAAAAACTCTTTGCTCGTACCACGCTCTTGCTCAGCAATGAATCCCCCATTTCGGACAATCTAGTCCAAGAAGCTGCGCTTAAGGCAACTGCAATCCTTGTCAGAAGGTATTTGTGGAGTGTTATGACAGGTGGATACTTACTGATTCATTTTTAGTTTCCCAGAGACCGCAGCCTTTATGGCCACGCAATTGAGACGCTTCGTGACTTCACCTCTCCCCCTGTTCGAGTTTGAATTTGCAGAGGGTCGCGCTCCTCCTTTAGCCGCTGCGGCGAAATGCCTAGCCTTGTGCATCAAGGTTGGTCTTAATTGCTTTGAGGCAGTTCCTCCGTTCTTGAGATTTATTTAGCTCGCGCCTGGTGACGATTTGATCATGTCGAACATGTACTCGTTGCTCAACTTCATTGCTGCCACGAGCAAAGACACACACGATGACCTGCAGGGTCCAGACGCGCATGATCCCGGGACATTGCACTCACTCGAAACTGGCCTACGCGGTTTATCAGAGGATGAGAAACGTCTGACTGGAATTAGTACCATTTCTGTTGTCACTCGTTTGGCACTAGAGTTCTATACTGAAGAGGTGTGTACTGGACTCTAATGTTGACATGATCGCTGTAACTCCTATAGGTCACGAAACTAACGATCTCGATGCTCCTACAACGATTGCGTTCAGCAGAACCAACCGTTGAGGCAGCCATCGCATACAACCTCGTCGACTTGGCCCTCATCGCACCAGAGGGTTCTTTTATTGACATCATCCGATCTTTTTCTGCCATAAACAGATCGGCCAACCCTGATGACCCGAGATTCTCGAATAATATGGTAGGCCTTTTTCAATTACCATTCCCTTGGGTGCGCTCATATCGTTCAGGTTCTTGCTGCTCAAACCAGACTTGCACAAGATCTGAACCGACGTCCTGAACTTTTTGGGATGTACCTGACAGAGCTGTTGACTCTGTTTCTTGACAAAGGGGTTGCAATACAGAATTTGCGGATTGGTAATCCTCAAGTGAAGGTACCTTTGAGTCTGACTCACGCCACTGACTTTTAACTGACTCGAATGTGAGATCGATGATATGATCGAACAGCTAGCTTCCCTCCTTCTCCCTATTGACGCACTTCTTGTTCATACGAACTTCAAACCTTGGGAAAATACTTCTCCAGAAGCGGTATCACTTTTCAGAAACCTATGGTTCTTATGTGTCTTATTTAACTTTACCGCAACGGACGACAAAGATGGCACCGCTATGGACTGGTTGCGCCCTGCGCTGAGGCGAATCGCTGCCAAAACACCTCCCATGGTTGTCGAGGAGACTCATGATGCCTTTGCAAGCGATATCGAGTATAATACTGTCATTCGACAAGAATATGCGGACTCGGTGCGGATGCTTGAGGCAGACCTCTCTCTTCTTTTGCTCATGTTTGATCTAGGTCCTTGTCAAGCAACGTACGCGTTTGACCAAGTATATCATGTTGCGGTCGAGCGAACTTCGGAGTCTCTCGACCGGTCAAGTTGTCTTCCTCTTGGCAATGCACGACATCGAGAGTTTGAGAGCTCTGGAAGGTTTACCCTCGTCTCTCGTCACGTACTTCATCAACGAGAGTCTCAACAAGAACCCGGTCCTTAGCGCTTGTATGGAAGGTATTGCTGAACAAGTGAGTGATTAGTAACAACAATTTCAGTGTTCAGTTTACTCGAACAACACAGGTTATTAGAGGCTGTCAGGCCGCCCTGACCACTAAGGCTTCTCAGCAAGCCCTTCCGAAACGCCTCTCAGGCGAACTCAGACAACTAGTCATCAGTAGCACCCATCGCATTGCGAAAGCTAGAGAGGTCGCGTCAAAATACTTGAATAGGCTACTAGTATCTTTCCCTTCTTTGATGTGCGATCCTCACCTGGTGTACGCGATACTTGAGGTATTGACACTACTTCAACGTGGGACCGAAAACGAGTTCATTGATGAGGTGGGTTGTAGTTCTTTTCCCACTCTCTCCTTTACTCAACAGGCGGAACTGGTAGTATGAACCAACTTGGGAATACCACTCTGATCGTGCCAACATCACCATCCAACTCACTGACAACTGCCAAACTCGGAAAGAAATTCTCGATAACCTTTCGCGCAACGCTAATTCTTGGTTTGAGTTGGCGCTGAGTCGTGCCCCATTGGAATTGCAGTCAACGTTGCAGGTTGGTACCACTGGGATCCTGACGTGGTTGTGTTTCGAGTCTAAACGTATCCCAGAAATACCTGGCCGTAAATCAGTCCGTAACAGGAACTGATTCTGCTGAACTCGGAGCCTCTATCGCGGAACGCTTTGGAAAAGATGTAGGACCGGTACACCGGCACCTTTGTAAGATTGATTTTTCATCAGAATTCAAGTCTCTGACATTCTCCAGTCTCACTCAAATCTTTGTCTCGTTGGAACATGGATCAAGCAAAGACCCTGACAAGCCAAATCGCCATCAAAAGCTATTACTTGGGTGAAGCTGCAGGGTTTCGTTTTGTTGGGAAAGAATGTACGTACTCGATATTGATCATCACATCTTGAAAATTATGTTAACTGTTTCTACAGATTGCAAGTCTGTTCGCGGTGCTGATACGCCACAAAGCGAAATCTGTGCGCTCCGTGAGAAGCTACAGTCGACAATGGCAGATATCAGGTCAAAGAACTCTTCCCTCACTATTCAAGAATTGCGTCGCCTCTTGTATCGCTGTGCTGCTGTCTTGGTTTCCTTGGACCGTGTATGAGACTCTTGGATTTTGATTGCAATCAAATTGATGTCTTTATAGTGCGACTATGACCTGCTGCACTACGTGGTTACTCTCCCTTTTGCAGTAGCCACGCCCTCTGCAATGGTTGTCGCTGCCGAAATCTGGAGTTGGCTCATAGCCGAGAAGTCTGCATGCGAGGTTGCCCTGACGAGTGAGATAGTTTCTGCTTGGTCTCTGACCATCAAACATGGAAGGGGAATCTTTTCTCGACATATCAAGTTGGTCAATCACCATTATTCTATCACTTGATTTGCTGACGTTGGATTTCAAAAGCTATCATGATCCCTTCGAATCACCGATTGTATATGCTCCAACAGACAAAGAGTTCATGGAAAAAGAATTAACTTCTGCCCGCAAGCTTCTTAGCCCTCACATTCTGGTTTTACACCTTTTATACAGCCGATTACAAGCTGCCAGGTATTACCAACCGAACATCATGTTCCTTATCCAGCAGCTCGTTTTACGCTCTACCCGAAATCATAAGCGCTTTAGGTAACAACTAATGCTTTGTTTCATCCGAAATTGGCTGAAAAAATGACAGCACTCATGCTCTGGCTCGCGAACCTCGTTTCTCCTTCCTGCTTTTCGGATTCGAAGCCCTCAAAAGTTCCCACCTCGATGCATTCTGCGAGAATCTGTTGAGGGAGGCGCTGTACCGGCTTGCCTTCTCCTGGTATAGCGCAAGGGCCCAGTACGCTTTTTACGTTATGATTAGACTTTACCTGACTGTGTGCAAGATGGACGTATGGGGCAGACAGAGCGCAGCTCCACGCTGACCTGAAAGCCCTGTCCGAATTTCTTTCGTATCTGCAAACCGACACAGTGCGCGGACTACCATCAATCTCAAGTTTATCTCCTCTGCAATCTGTGTCCCGAACTTCCTGTAAGACTAAACTTAAACCGGTGTATTCTCTAAAGCGCTTTTTAGATTATAGTGCGCGGTTGAGAGACCTCAGTACTCCCCTACGCCTCTTGACTGAATCGGAGCTCTTCCGCCTCTCCGTTTGGATTAACCCAACCAACGATTCCAAGCGCTCCACTGATCTGGTTGGAGCTACGGAACGTGGGCTTATCGACACTTCCTGGCTCGATCTTATCCGCTGTGTCTGGAACATTGATCCCGCCATCGCTATATCATTGACTGAGCGTTTCAAATCGCCCCTCGTTCGGAACGAAGTTGCAAGGCTTGTACGTTCAAGCCCTAAAGATGTCCTAGGTATATCCGACGCCGTGCACCTCTTGCTAGGCGATGGTTTTGATCCCAATGTCCGACGGGATCACAAGGTATGGCTCATGTTTTTTCCTGACGTCTTCCTTACAAAGAATCAACTCTAGTATCTGCTTCTCTGGGCGCCGGTGTCCCCTATCACTGCGAACACCTTTTTTGAACGACGATATAATAATCAGCCTCAGATTCTCCAATATGCGCATCGAGTACTCGAAGAACATCCTGTCGAGTTGACTTTCTTTTTCATCCCTCAGATCGTTCAAGCGCTTCGTTATGACACACTGGGTAAAGTACATTGTTCCTCCGATAGTGCTAGAAACTCAATCTGCCGAAGGTTATGTTGCCCAGTTCATCTTTGAAACTGCAAAAATTTCCCAGCTCTTTTGCCATCAAATAATCTGGAACATGAAAGCAAATTGTTTCAAGGACGATGCGGCAGAAATTGTGAGTCGTGTCCATAGTTCTCCGCCTGGTCCTTCCTCACACTTATTAGGAGGACCCCCTGAAGCCTACCCTCGACCTGATGACAGATGCGGTCGTTAATTCATTATCTGGTGAAGCTCGTGACTTCTATGACCGGGAATTCAACTTTTTCAACGAGGTTACATCAATATCTGGCAAGCTGAAGCCCTTCATCAAAAAAACTAAGCCCGAAAAGAAGGTATTTGCTTTTTGTTTGACTACAGTTTTAACCATGCTCAATATCACACTAGGCTAAAATTGATGAAGAGATGACCAAAATCCGGGTTGATGTTGGCGTATATCTCCCCAGTAATCCAGATGGTGTAGTGGTGGATATTGACAAAAAGTCAGGGAGGCCGCTGCAAAGCCACGCTAAGGTGCGCCTTGCTTTCTCGCCCGGTTCTCCATCTCATCATTTCTCCTCAGGCTCCTTTCATGGCAACATTCAAAGTCAGAAAAGAGCGGGTTGAGGTCGAGTCTGATCCTGACTCCGTCGTTGACGGGGCAGGCATAGAAAGGCGCACCGAATACGACGTTTGGCAGCAGGCGATTTTTAAAGTCGGGGATGATTGTCGGCAAGATGTTCTTGCGCTGCAGGTCATTGCGATATTCAAGAACATTTACACAAATGTTGGCCTTCCGCTCTACCTGTTCCCATATCGTGTCACGGCTACTGCTCCGGGGGTAAGGTTTCTTGATTGGTCAAACCGAACAAAAACTTAGGTCATATTGCAGTGTGGTGTAATTGATGTTGTTCCGAATGCGACTTCCCGAGATGAAATGGGTCGAGCCAAAGTCAACGACCTCCTGGACTTTTTCATCGCAAAATACGGGGGACAAGATACCGTAGCATTCCAAAGGGCTCGGCTCAACTTTGTTCAATCGATGGCTGCATATTCCCTCGCCTGCTATATACTCCAGATCAAAGACAGACACAACGGAAACATCATGATCGATGGAGAAGGCCACATTGTGCACATCGGTAAGATAACGCCGCCTTGTTTTCTTTTCACATCAGCTCCCCCTAATGCCTTTGTCAGATTTTGGTTTCTTGTTTGACATAGATAAGTGCCTATCCCTCGTGCATCGTATGCTGACCTGACATTAGTGTGATATCTACGTCCAGGAGTAAGCTTAGCAATTCTTTAAAGACCGGTCAACAGGCTCATATCGCTGCAGGGTGTGAAATTTGAACCGAATTCTTTCAAGCTGAACCACGAGATGATCGTTCTCATGGGAGGGCGATATTCTCAGGGCTATCAGCTTTTCCAAAGCCTGACTGTCAAGGCCTTTTTGGCGATCCGACCATACGCGGAACAAATTGTGAACACTGTACAACTTATGCTTGATACCAGTCTTCCTTCGTTCAAGGGCGAACCTACCATCAGGAGATTGAGGGATCGTTTCGCATTACAGCTCAACGACCGCCAAGCTGCTGAATTCATGATGAGCACTATTCGTAATGCTCACGAGAATGTTAGGAGTACCGCCTATGACGAATTCCAACGTGTAAGTGAGCCACCACCTAATGCCATCCCCTCACTGATTCTGCCCCTTCATAGCTGCAAAACGGTAAGATAGCTCTCTTTCAAAACCACATATTCTCAACAAGTGTCAGGCATACCGTACAAGTCTTGAACATTGTCTTGGATTATATCCTTTTTCGAATGCATTAGATGGACTATATTTGATATTGCTTCCTAAGTGCACTAAGCTTCAAAGTAAACATACTGTGGGTCGCCCGTAGGTCGATCATGCCCGAACCTCGACCGAACATTTCTATCTCATTCAGTTATCCTCCAACCTGAATAAAAATTGACATGCAGCATCCTGTAATGATCCAATGTATTGTGCGTGCATTTTTGAGTGATTAATTTAAGCGGTTTGAAAGAGCGTTGGGTGGTCCTAAAGTCACTCTCAGTCACACCGCCAGAGAAGCCGCGTCGGAGATTCGTGACTGATGTGACTGGTCGAGGTTCGGGCATGATCGACCTACGGGCGACCCACAGTAAACCTTCGGGGCGTGTAGATAGGTATGTGCTGCTGAACTCCCCGATCGTCACTTTCAATGTATTGTGTTTTCATGGTCACGCTCTTGCCAAGGCGCTATAGCCAAGTGGTTACGGCGACAGATTCGAACCCACGTTGAACATCTGTTCCTCTTTGAGGGCGCAAGTTCGAATCTTGCTGGCGTCGCGTATTTTATTTAGCGCCCAGGTTCAAACTCTGCTGGCGTCGAGGTTCTTTTTCTCTCCTACACTTTTCTCTCCTTCCAAACTTCGCTTCAAATTAGAGTCAGGATTGTTTGCAGGTCAGTGATCCCAGCCCAGGGTGGTCAATTGATCGAAATCATGTGATGTGACGTGCTCTAATAGACACGCATTTAGTTCTGTAAGTAGCTTGACCACCACCTCCTCCGGGAATGCCAATTTCTAGTCCATCGACTGCCCTCATCGGATCACTACCTGCAGAAATTCTCCGAAACACATCTAAGCCCAGGCTACAAGCACTATATTCCGATTTCTCTCGTCAAAGACAGTCAAATTCTAGCAGCTTTCACGCGAACGTTGAATGGTGGAGAAAAGCACTCGTGTCCTTGGTCGACTCCGGAGCTCAGTACGAGCTAGATGCAGATTCATCGACCCGGATAGTGCTTCAAGCCGATTGCAATCTCTTAGAACACCTAAAGGCGGAGAAGATAGGGAAGCCTCTTGCCTTGGGTGCTGTAATCGTACGTTGCCAGTCCCCTTTCCATCCCGTAACGACCTCAGACAAACTTTTGCCCTAGCAAGAATGAACTGCGCTCTTCTCAAGTGTTGATACCGTTACCCGAGTTCATATCCAGGCGGGTCTCGATATACGATCCGGGCTGGCTCCCGTATCGCATTGCTTCTTTTGTAGTCGGGAAGCCTCTCTGGTGGGCACTGGAACAAGTCGGAATCGTAGGAGATGAGGGCTATTTAAGCTCAGAATCTCGGCAGAAAGACTGGTTCGGCGAGTATGTTTTCGTGGGGCTGGTAGAAAGGGCAGCAGATGCTGTTATTGCCATGCAGGAGGCAAGAATGACGGGCCCTGCAGATGCCCTGTATACCCTGGATGACTTCAGGAAGTCTTTTGCACCTATTTTTGGGTTGCCAGACCGGCCTATACTCAGCGAAATTGACGCTAGGATTATTCTCAAACATCTAGAACGAGAGCGTGGAGCCATTGTGG
>KQ961916.1:151403-167700 GCA_001563735.1 Leucoagaricus sp. SymC.cos | reverse complement strand
TATACGACGCCGACGATGGACAGAGCTTACCAGAGCGGCTCGAACGTGCCGAGCAGGCAGACTGCGAAGAGAGTTTGTGGTGGGAAGCATGAGAGGGCGGAGTGGCTAAGATCCGGGGTTGCATATTGGGAAGAGGATATGCGATCAATCATTCTGTAATTCTATATGTATGTAAACTGGGTTCTCCCAGCCCCACCATGGAAAACGAAGCCACCTTCGTCGCACCAGAAGGTGTTTACTCCCTCACAGACGAGCACAAGCCCACTCTTGCACAGGCCACCACTACCCCTTTTCTCTATCCGACGAGGGTATCATCCACCCTCATCCGCATACCCCCGGCCAAACCCCAGGGAGGACCCCCAGGCCTTGCGCACCTGCTCGGAGGAGGCAAGGACGCGAAGAAGGACAAGAACTCGACGAACTCGAGGGAAGATGGCTACAGTCTCTCCAGCAGCGACACTCCAGACGAGAACGACGGCCTTGCACCCATTCAGGAGTCCGGCAACGCCGCAAGTCCGTCTCTGCCAGAGCAGCAATCTATCTTCTCCCCGGCGGGAGGCGGAAGGAAGAAGTATGGTGCACGCCCAAAGCATAACATGCGCACGACGTCATCAACATTCGTCACTCGTATACAGACTGGCGAAGGCTGGTCAAAGACATTGCAGTCGAAACAGGGCGATCTGATCCTGCTCTGCTACAATGTCGCGAAGAACTTCCTGCTCGTAGAGGCTGGCTCCAAGGCAAAGGTAAGCTTTGCCCTGCACTGATATCAAGCCGCTCAAACGTCGCCCAGGAGCCCCTTGCACGCATTGTGTTCTCTGCATACCCGACATGCCATGATATTAACCAATCTACCTCGTCAGGGGAACACCTCGACGTCATTATTGGCTTCAATACAGGAGATCTTGTGTGGCTGGGTGCGCTAATCTCCTGCAAGCATTCAGCCAGTAAGCTCAACCTCTCTTCACAGATCCCATCACCTCGCGCTACGCTCGTCTCAATAAGCAAGGTTGCATCTCAAATTCACCGTGTACCGCGATACGCTGGGTGCCCGCTTCGACAACACTTTTCCTTGTCTCACACGCAGATGGTACAATAGTCGTGTATGACAAGGAGCGGGATGACGGGACCTTTACACCACAGGACCCCAATAGTGCACAGGCTGGTATGAATGTTAGTGGGACGTCTATCTCCGAAGAAGCCACGACGCAGCTACATTGGGACCCCACAGACAACATCTTCGTAACGATGCCCCCATGGCACCCGGTTACAACTGGTGGTGGCACTGGCATCAGCGCGCCAGGGAAATCTGACAAAGATAAGGTGGTGAAGAACCCAGTGAGTCATTGGCGAATTTCTCACAAAAGCGTTGTCGGTGAGCTTTTCATCCCATATCACTGCTTCGAAGTGCACTTCCTTATAGTGATCTAGACTTTGTGTTTTCCCCTGATGTGAAATATGTTGCTGCAATTTCGGAGGACGGATGCCTTCGAATTATAGACGCCCTTGCGGAACAGTATGTATCTAAAGCATGTGCTGATCTCACTTCGCTCCAACTTCAAATAGACTTGTGGACTGCTACGCATCCTACTTTGGTGCACTCACTTGTGTGGCTTGGTCGCCCGACGGCCGGTTCGTCCTTACGGGTGGTCAGGACGATCTCATCACCATTTTTTCCCCCTGGGAGCAGAGGGTGGTAGCGCGATGTCAAGGACATTCATCCTTTGTTTCTAGCTTGGCTTTTGACGAGCAGAGATGTGATGGGCGAACATACCGGTTTGGTAGCGTCGGAGAGGATAACAAGTTGATCTTGGTATGTTTTGCTTTTTCTACCCTCTTGCCAAGATGTTAATCAACTTTACGCGCAGTGGGACTTCTCCAGCGGTGCCTTACATCGACCAAAATATCAGGTTTGCTGAATTCATGATTCTTCTCCCGTCCCGTGGAATGGTTACTGACATCGGACATCAGGCCACTCACCACCATCGCATGTCGATGTCGTCTACGATCTCCTTGGCATTCCGACGCGACAAATCCCCATCATACCTCCCTGCTAGTATTCCACCCGGTCTCGAACCCACTCGCTCCCATCGATACCACCCGGCACCATCCCGAAACGAAATTGCCATCGTTCAACCTGTCCTTGTACGTTCCCTAGTCTTTCTCATTCGGCCCAATTCACGTATTCTTACTTGAATGGCCGTATAGGTAAAACCTATGGACTGCGACCTCCTCACCGATGTAGCCTTCCTTCCGCGATCCGTTGTAACAACAAGTAAAACTGGCCATATTCGATTATGGGTCCGACCTTTGAATTTGCGCAAGTCGAATAATAATGCGAGGAATAATTCGTTATGGCCAGATGTACAAAATTTGATTTCTTAGGTTCCTTTGTGGTCTCCTCTCAGGTACAGGGAAGTGACACTTGTAGTTCTGGTTATTCATTCTGCCTGCGTGCATCTTTCGCAAACAGATAGGTAACGTGCTGTGATGATGTTGTTATGTATGTATAGCGGTGTCGAGGTCATGTAAATTATTTTTGAGCATGCAGACCAACTGTAACCAATAAAGCGTGGCCATCAACGATGTCAGTAAACGATAAATACCCATAAATAGGAGGAGGCAACTTGAAGTGGGTCAAAATTCCTCAATATTGCCTCAATCCTGAACCTGTATCACGATGATTATAGCAAATTTTCTATACTGTAGCAAGGTATGAATTTTTGATCATGTTTCACTATATTTTCGACAGCAGACTCATTGACCCACCGACCCAACTGATCTCCGTCCCCGAGTTCCCCGTACCGAGAGGTCTCCGATTCCAGTGAAACTCCTGTGCTCACCGATGAAGAAGGAACTCACCTATTTCCTTGCAGTCTCCGTGCATTCTGCTCGTTCTCCGACATATATAACCTCCTCCGGCTGGGCTCCCCATCATACTTCTCTCAGTAAAGGCTCCCCAACTTTTGGTCTCACTGTATGTGACTCCCTCTCAAAGCATCACGATATGTAAGCAATGGACATTGATCATGCTCTTCATTAGTAGAACCGATATGGAGCGATCAACCAGGTCAAGCATTGATACTTTACCAACCGAGCTTTTTTCGCAAATTTTGCTGGACGTCTTTCCCAGCCTTTGCATTCCCATCCCTTCTTTGATGCACAATAGACGGAGAGATCTCATGACCCTTCGACTGGTGTCCCGGAGGTGGAACTTCGTAACTATATCCACCCCCAAGCTCTGGTCCCATTTTTATGTGTTATTTCCAGCGGCTACCATGTTGGATCGCCGGGATTCCACATTCTCTTCCATAAAGTCTCTTTCACTATGGCTTACACGGTCTGCGGGCATGCCACTACACCTCACCCTTGATCTGAGCCTTGCCATGAAGGGAGGAGGAATTCACAGGCTGACATTGAAGATCTTGGAATATCTATGGACTACCGTCCATCGCTGGAAGTCGCTGGATGTCCAATTTAACAGTACCGGGCTTATGAATCCATGGTTTTCATTGTCCGACACGTCGCCACTTTCCTCCGCGACTTTACTCGAGCGTATGTCTGTCTGGTATGTGGACTGGAATGGTCCTCAGCCAGACGTCATTGCCGCGTTTCGACAACTCAGCGCACCCCCTGCGTTACGCAGACTCAAAATCCACTTAGAATCCACCATTTCTGCACAATCTTTGCAGGACCACTTCCGTCTCGATGGCATCACAAGACTCGAGATGGCTTCGTCGGCCAGGAATTTCCCCGACATGTTTCGAGTCTTGCAGGATTGTGTTTCTGCAGACTGGATAACCCTTCGTGTTATTGGTGGCTATATCGACGGGGTTCTTGACGATCTACCGTCTTTTGAACTCTCAGCCTTACGCATTCTAGATCTTCGCTGCCATGGCCCCTTAGCTATCGCAGTGCTTCAACACGTCATTTCGCCGAGGCTCCAGGTCTTGTCCATTCGTAACTCTCCTCCCTGCATGGATACATCCACTTTTTCCTCTCACATCTCCTCGTTGCCTTATCCGGATTTACGGGTTTTTAGGTGGATAAGCCTCGACCGCTCCATATTAAAAGCTCTCAATCACATTTTACTAAGTCTCCGTCGAATTCCCGTGGTAGAGGTTCAGACGAAATTAGGACCAACTAGACACGTTGGAGAACTGGAACCCCTCGTGATCCCAGATATCACGGTTGTGCGGACTGTAGGCGAAGATGCAGATATCTCTGGAGATAATGTCTTCATGGTAGGCTGGGTAGACCCAAATGTCTTAGTTGAGTTGGAGGAATATTTCGTTGACGAAGAAACCGAAGCTTTTCGGGTTCATAATTGAGTGGTTTTGAGCTTAGTTTGCACCGTGGTCTGATAAGTCCTCTCATAGGATTTCTCTGTGATCGTGCTGTACAACCGAGTTTTAGTTTCGTCCTTGATCGATAGCACCGCCTTCGATCGATGTTTCTTCTTATGTCAGGCTGGTTTACAGGTAAACTTCCATCCAACTTCCCTCAACGCGGAAGTGTCTTCGCTCACATATTTTTGTATGTAGTGTCTTTTATTGCCGCTGCTTGTTCAAATACTGTCGTCGGAACAAGTCGTGAATCTTGAGCTAATTCATATCTTACGCACCTCCCAAAGTTAGCACTAAGCACTATTTGGTATTGTTTGATCATAAGTCTTGGAAATACTTATCACCATTTTAGAAGGTCTTCAATGGATACCACTTTTTGGCTACCCTCTCTCTAAATGATGAAAGAAATCATCATGGTTGCTGAGAACTGAGTGACCGGCATTGACAATGAAATCCCCGTCAACGGCTTTACTAAGGAAATTGATCTCCCGATCAGATCTCAAACGCGTTGTCTCCCATCCAATCTCATTTGGATTGGCACCCACCTACACAACCCTCAAATGCTCCTCGAACGCGTGGAGTCCCTATGCCAGTCGTAACAGCAACTCTTCTTCGACAACCTCCCCACTGTCCACTTCTCCTCCCCAAACAAAATCCACCACATCCCCTCCCACTTCCTCGGAAACGCGTTTATGCGCATCTCAACGCAGTGAGGGATTTGCAACGCGAGATGGATGATCTAAGTGACGAAGAGAATGAACTGGAGGATATCGTATGTGACCACCATATTCGTTCTGTCGGGCGATCATTGACGAAGCAGAGGTTTGTGATAGACAACATCGATACACAACAGGGGATATGGATTTCTCGTTCCTATAGGCCGATCGTTGACGCAACAGGAAGAAAAGAATGACGTGCGTCAACTGCTCTCAGATTTATTCGCAAACTTATCGATGAATCATAGGCGGAAGAGGACTCGGAGGACTCAGAAGGGTCTGGAGGGGCACCGTCAGTTGTAGAAGACGAGGGAGAAAATGAATCAGCTCAAGATCTAGATGCAAGCATGGAAGATCTTGACGAAGAAGTTACCGGCAACATGGAAGAAGAGTCAATGGAAGAGATAGGTGAAGGTGAAGCGGAGGAGTACGAAGAGGAACCTTCAGAATTTTGAGCGGTTTCTTCAAATGTACATGCAGGAACTAGTGCTTATGACCCGCTCCGACGTTCGTAGAACATCAATTATTGGGATCTCAATGCACATAAGGTCAAGATGCCTAGTTGCTCTCGTGGAAACTCATACAATCTCGCAATTACAAGATGCAACTACCATCCAGCGTATTTCTAAAAGACATTTTGGTCCACGAGGGGTTTATTAATGTGCGACTACAACATCACCATAGAACCGCTATGGTCATAAGAAGTCTACACTCTTTAGAGCAGGACTCTTCGTGTAGTCCCCAGTCAGACATATGGGTTAAAGTCGTATCTATCATTTTAGGATGTCAGACGCGTCGCGTCGCGTCGAATAATGATTAAACCATTACCCGCTACCTATGCTTGTTTCCATCACCCACACTGAATGCAAGCCCCCACGAACGACGAATGTGCTCACCTGTAAAAGGACACATCTCCTGCTCAAGGACTTCAAGCCCATCTGACATGGCGAACTTGCGAGGACTTGCAAAGACTGCTCAAAGAAGCACGCCGCGCGACATGCCGCACGAAGAGCCAAATTAAGTCAGAAAGACATTGCCCACGAAGAACGCGGCGCCACGAGGCAACTTGAAGGACTGGTAGAAGTTTGGCTGAACGTCTCCTTAAGTGCGGTTGAAGGATTACGGGATAACCTGAACTTGGCTGCGCGAGTGAACATAGGAAAGCTTATGTGAAAGATCGGGCACGGGAAACGACTTCGTGATTATGCCAATGTGTTGGTGCAGAAGAATTGGGGGAGGTGCCATCACTATTTCACGTATGAATCCTTTCCATTGCTCTTTTGTCTGTGGCGTTACAAGCCAATCGGTTCGCACTAGATATCAGAGCTCGTACTCAGCACAAAGAGAACCTGCGGCTCGTTTCGTGTATGCATGTGCACAGTTCGAAAACCGTCAGCCCAAATCAAGGAAAGGGGAGCGGGAGGGTGCCAAACCTCGTAACCGTGGCTGTATGGAGCGATTTGATTGTGGTGGATGGCTATACATTACACTGGAAGAAAACAACGATATTGCTTTTGTCAAGATAAGGCATAGCCAGGTATTGAAGGGACTTATGTAATCGTGAGAGGAGAGTGTATTGGGAGGCAAAAGGACGAGGAATACAAGGAATTATCTACAGTATTTATAGGTTTTTGCATCTACCACAGAGAACAATAGAGGATTGTTAAACAATGAGTGTTATGGAGGAATGTGTCGTCGTGTCGTGTATTGCTGCTTGTGTCGCGGACATTTCACGATTGTCCAAATATAGAAACCAAATTTCAACACCAGGCACATATACCTTACTACATACAATCTCAGCGTTCCTAGTGAAATCAAGGAGCTCGTGGAAAAGAATGTTAATCTACCAGCAATGCAGGTGATGTCGCTTCCTATGTATGGTTTATCTGCAGTCACAATTCTGATTGAGCTTTTGGTAGATATGGGCTCTTATGCTCGAGAAACTCCAGCACCGCCCAATTATAATCAACGGGCCATACACTATTTGTGGTCAAAATACAACAGGCAGAGAAGTGGTCCGAATCATCGCCATCTGGAAATGGATCAATCACAGAAATAACGGAGGATAAAACGAAGAAAAGTGGATGATGAATAAGCAACCGATTTTCACCACATATTCCCCTCCATGCATTTCGAATAACCGCTCATGCACACAGCGCAATTTGCTGGAGGTTGAACTATTGAATAATGGATCACATCATAATGTATATTAATGCAAGATACCATTCATGATTCAAAATGCTTAATTGTTCGGCTGAAAAATATATACAAGTCCTTCAATGCATCAAATTCCGTTGACGGTCCTGTCATTCAAGAGAACATCCCAAAGTGCACGGGGATCCCGATAATCATGATGGATAATATTAATCAGCCACCTCTGGTCGCGTACATCCTCCAGAAGTTTACGCTCCTCTGAGCCAGGGCGATAGCATGTTGACCAGTCAGACCAGATAGAGAAAGCTTCTTCCTAATCACGATTTAGCTTCTCAAAACGGAATACGATAGCCGAGAAGGGGCTCACTTTCCAGGACAAGAACGATTCATGTTCGATGATTGTCGTTTGGATGATTTCTTGGCCAGGGAAGACGCCCCATGTCACAGCATTTCTCCCATCGTCGGGGACATTCGTCTTGAACTCACCCTATGGGAGTAGATCAATAACACTGAAAGCCACGATCATTTGCCAGCGGCTTACTTTGTAGTTCCCAGCAAAGTAATGCACCCATCCTCTCCCCCTCTGTTCAATTTTCCTCTCGATAATCTGTACATCCGCTTCCTCGCAGAAGAACTCTACAAAGCCCTTCTGGAATA
Organism: Leucoagaricus sp. SymC.cos; assembly: GCA_001563735.1. NCBI lineage: Eukaryota > Fungi > Basidiomycota > Agaricomycetes > Agaricales > Agaricaceae > Leucoagaricus > Leucoagaricus sp. SymC.cos. The sequence continues at coordinate 159,827 of KQ961916.1, read as the reverse complement.
CATATCCGGCATTTGGCCCCCAGCCAAACGTTTCGTCCGAAGAACTAACACCATCAATGGCAGGCTGCGAACCAACAGTCCACCAACCTCTTTCCGTAAGCTCCTCTAGCTCTGGAAGAATCGTCAGTGATTCAGGTGATAAAGGCCCTGGAGAGAAGGGTGTCGTAGATATTCGGGAACGTAGATGATCCAAAAATATCTGAGTAAGCTCTGGTAGAGCTTTTGGATTGCGCCATTGTTTGAGCACTTCGTTGATCTAGCCACAAGTTCTCAGAAGTTACACAACGACAGGATATGCAGGGAAACGTACAGCATTGATACCTGAATTTCCCCATGGATCTTGAGCACCAAAAGCAGGACTCTTGAAATCTCCAAAACGACCGTTCGGGAAGTCGTCCCAGCTTGCTGCATTGTTCAGCTCTCCACGGCCTGCTTCACCATCACTGACAGTTATAGACGCCAGAGAGTGGGTTGCATCATGTGTGGCCGTCGTCGCTGTCACCAGTAGATCGGTGTCGTGTTCATTCGTTGGTCCATCAAGCGCCTCCTTTTCAAACGCCTTAGCATCTGCATAGCTGACTATGGAGAAGTATGGCTTACGGCGATAAGTCTGTTATGGGGATGCGCAAGGACACCTGTCCATTGAAGATTCTCGAGCACGCGCTGGACGCTTTTCTCCAGGTTGAGAGTGCAAAAGTGTACGCCCTGTACGGCGCCTTCGGATACGAACTTTCGGATCATTTCTACTGCAAGAGTGACACCGTAATCCTTGACCAGCTGATCATCATGCTAGACTGAATGTGAGGATACGAAGAGAAATATCGTCGTCTCGGTGCGCACACTGATTGTCTTCAATGCCTCCTGTACCCGTTCAGGTACCTTCGCCCCAGTCAATTTTGTCAAACGTTGGAAAGATCCATATGTCTGTATGGGCATCACACCAGGAACAATGGGTGCATTGATACCTGAAATAACGGTGAGGCAGATGTAGATGTAAAAAATAGAACAAGAAACACGCACCTTTCTGCCGGACTTTCCGTAGCCATGCCAGAAATCCATCGACGTCATAGAAAAGTTGGGTTATGATGAAATCTGCTCCAGCATCGACCTTTGCTTTTAGATCAATGAGTTCTTGTTCTTCGTCGACCAATTTGTCCGGGTGGCCATCCGGGTAAGCTGGGTAGACATGAGAGGGCGGCAGTATACTGAGGATGGGTATACGGTACCTGCCACTCCGATGCAGAAGTAGTCGCCGTAAGATTCTCGAATATACCTGACGAGGTCGATGGCGTGTGTGAAGCGCGGGTCAGAGGGAACCCATTCTTCCTGTCCTCTTGGCGGATCTAGGTAGTTATTCATATGAGTTTATCGTGGTTTGGATGGACGAGTCCCACCTCCTCGTAGTGCAAGGATATTCTGAATGCCACGCTCTTTTGCGTCCTAGTCGATGTCATTACCAGATCTGGTCACCAGACAGAACTCATACCTTGAGTGCAACGTCGACTGAACCGACCTCCGCATTCGTGCATGTGAGATGCAAGAGTGTCTCGAGGCCATAGTCTCTCTGTGTTAGACTTGCAAGCTCAAGACTCCTCTCCCTTGTGGCGCCGCCAGCTCCCCATGTAACACTAACACCGAGAGGCTTGAGTGCAGCAAGGCGAGAAATACGGGCAACTAGATTGTCAAAGCCCTGGCCGAAAATAGCATTTGGTGTGATCACGAGAGGCGGATGAGAGAGAACACACCTGATCCGTGCGAGGTGGGAAGAACTCAAAGGTGAAGAAGGGTCTCTGTGGAGGCTGGGCCGCAAACTTTACAGTGAACTTCATGGTCGGTTATCTCGTCCATCGCCCACAACGGCATCTTAATTAGAACGCGCAGGTCACGTGCCAGTCCTCCTTGAGCTGGAACTGACTACGATTGCCTTTACCTCAGCCCTTGGCTCTCTCTTGGTTATCCTCATGGCTGAATCTGCTGCCTCTCCTGTCACCGCTGACTTCTCTTCAGCGCCCCCAAAGCGCACAAAGATTGTCCTGCTCGGCGACCAGTCAGTCGGAAAGACCAGTCTTATTACAAGGTGTGTATTTCTTGGGTGCTCTATGCTCTGCCAGTTAATGGGTGCGTGAGCGCAGATTCATGTATGATACTTTCGACAATACCTATCAAGCAACTATTGGCATCGATTTTCTGAGCAAGACGATGTACCTTGAAGACCGGACAGTGCGGCTACAGCTGTGGGACACCGCCGGCCAGGTACAGCTGAACCCTACACGTCCATCCTGGGCCTGGCGCTCATGCTGGTGATCTAGGAACGCTTCCGCTCACTGATACCCTCGTACATCCGTGACTCGTCAGTCGCAATTGTCGTCTTTGACATTACAAGCAAGTACCCCTCCCTCCACTTGTGTTACCACGGAACATTTCAACTGACGTGTGACTTTCGCCTTGGTGTTTTCTCTCTAGATCGGCAGTCGTTTATGTCGACAACTAAATGGATTGAAGATGTACGTTCGGAGAGAGGGAACGACGTGATCATTGTGCTGGTAGGGAACAAGGCGGATCTGTCTGATAAACGGTACGTGTGTTCTTTCCTTACGCTGGAGAGTGTCCTCGTGACAATCCGACACTGACATTCTGTGGGTGTGTTTGTTGATTTTGGTAGGCAGGTCACGTTGGAGGAGGCTACAGCGAAAGCGACGCAGCTGAATATAATGTTCATGGAGACATCAGCGAAAGCTGGACACAATGTCAAGAGTCTGTTCAAGAAAATCGCGATGTCGCTTCCAGGGATGGAGAAGGACAATCAGACAGACACTAACACAAGTGCGTCAGCCACTCCGATCATCTCCCATCATAACCTTTACATTCCTTGTAGAAATCGATGTCACGACAACAGCAGCTGGCGAGGTGCCGGAGGCATCCTCATGCAACTGTTAACGCATCCGATGCATGTATATAACCCCCACCTCTGTGCGATCAGATACCACCTTCATTCCAATCCAGGCTCAATATTCGTATTTACTGATTGGCATTAGATTGGTGTTAATTTATCTTGCCGGCCCCGACACTAAGTACATACACCCACATTGCCAGCCAGCATCTTGTATACTTGAAATCAATCAGCCCCTATTCATCGTGTTCCCTGCACCCCTTGGATTTGCGTCCTTGTACTGAGCCCATTTCTCATCTTTCTGGCGTTTCTCTTCCGCCTTTTCTTCCCCAGTCAATGTACCGTCCATTTCCGAGTCAATTTGCAGCTGTTCTGACGAGGTCGGGTTTTCAAGAGACGCGGGACTGAAATTTCAATTTAATCTTCAATCTCATGCATTTGGAAGTGGATCACACACCCTCCACCAGTAATAATATTCCCTCTCTCCTTCTCAATTGCCAGATACTCGTCAATAGACATCGTAGGCAAATTGTACCCAGAACCAAATACTTGAGCCTGTAGTCTCGCTCTCTCGACCGCATTAGAAGGTAAAATAGTAAACGGTCGTAGTGGCTACCGACCACCCACTCAGCATACCTGGGAGACTTGAGAAGAAAGAAGGCAAACTTACCCGTCCACGATGATCCAACAAAGGTCCCTTCCCATATGGTCCACCAGTACCTCTAGGTATATTCAAATCAACCTTCCACATCTTCTCTTGCTCTGAATCCCTTCCCTTTCCCTTTCCTATTCTCTCGTCCCCATTTCCACCTGCTGCACCTGATGGTACTGCTCCAGGAGTATTTGGTGGTGCACAATGTAACAACTCGAGCTCTTGTTCCATTAATTCAAGATTTGAATGTGATTGTGCGTAGAGCATTCGGAGGAGGAGGAGGGTTGCTTCACGGAGTAGTTCGTCTGTCGAAGAATCGGGTTCAGATGTGGGTTCAGAAGTGGTCTGTGAGGGAGATGTGTGAGGAAGAAGAGAGGAAATCAAGTCGAAGTCGGATTGGGAGCAGGAGTCATTGCTTGAGGATTGGGGGAGATTTCGACGTTTTTGGAGGACCTAATTGAGTGCAATGGATGAGAGATTTGATAATGAGTCAGGGGGATGGGGGAGGGATGAGCGGGCACACCTGGATTCTATCCTTGATTTCTTTGGCTTTCTTAAATTGATTGACTTTCATTTCCCTCCGCTTCGCGAGATCAACAAGAGCAGACGACTTATGCGAGTACAACTTCTTCTCATCTTCCGGTACGATAATATAGTGCTCTAATTGGTGCACGAATGCTCGATGATGACCCTGTACAGCAACGATTGGCCGTAAATGCAATAGTCGTGTCAAGCGCGACGTCCCCGGATAAAAAAGGAGGAAGTCAAACGCACCACTGCTTGGGAAAGAACACCCATCCGCTCTTTAAAGGTAACGTCAAATACACCAGATCCTTCGTCGAAATATCATCCAGAGTTTCATTCGGACTGAACAAAGAAACTTTGCGTATTCGTAAATTTACTTCTTTAAGGTCTCGAAGGGCCGATTGCACGAGTTCCTAAGTGTATACAAGCGTTGTAAGCAGCAAACGTCGTAAGCCTGGGAGTAATTTCCGAGTCATGAGGAGGACTGGGCTGTACCTGAGTTTGATCGTCTATCGTGGGTAGGTAAGCGGTTTTGGATGCAGCTTCAAGACTGTGTTTGTATAGCGCTGGTAGTGAGATTTCTGACATGGTAAAAGATAAAACGACAAGCTTGGGGCTTTTGTCCCTTTTCGTGCTGACGGGTCGGAGATTAGATGGTGGCTGTGCAACGGAAGAGAGCAGACTAGAACCGACTCCGAACTCTGGCGTCTTCCGGGTGGCAATTTATTCGAGAAATTCAAGACGAGGTGTGAATACGGCTGATGATATTACGAGTATGAATAAGTCTATTTAACATTCCTTTGTCTCTTGACGCGGTCGGCAACCGACATTGTTGTGGTTTCCGAATATAAATCAGAGCGTTCCCCTTTGAGAACAGCGGCAGCGGCTTCCATAGCAGCTTTTGATAAAGTAGTAGGGCCAGGTGTTATAGGAGGAGTTGGCAAACAATCTGCTTCCTCTTCTCCTTTGAGTTGTTCCTCCCTTTTCCGTTTTGGGGTGGATGTCTTCTGTGGACTCGACGATGGCGTGGCGTTGTAATCAGCAAACGACTTTAGGTCTGCAGTGAACATAACCTATAGGGAGTTGAAGACGCGATGACAGAGTTGTTGATCAATGAGATCTTACAGAATGAGCCCAACCGGCATATTCACCCCATACTGAGAATAACTTAGCATTGACTTCATCATAGAGTTTCGGGGTCATATTTGTCTTCCCAGAAGTTGAGCCTTTCATGCCATAGTACTTGACAGCAATCTGGTACACATGAGTGTCCACGGGGACAACTTCTTTCTATGAAGTGGCACCACTGTAAGCCAAGCCAAGAGGTCATAAGGTGACTCAAACACGCACCTTGTCTAGACTCATCAATAGAATACAATCAGCAACTTTTCGCCCCACCCCGGTCAACTTGAGAAGTTCTTCCCTGGCTTCAGATGTACTCGCATCACGTAGGCCTTTCAACCATTTTTCCGAAGCCTCGCTGGGGTCGTCTAGAAGGGTATCTGACCCATGCGAGTCAACGAGATATTTGGCAGTCTTCTGAATGAACTCTGCTCGATATCCAAAACCCAGTGTTCTCAGAGTAGCAGAGACGTCTGGCTGGGACAGTCTTGAGGGAGGTGGGAAGGGGTGGTACGGGAACAATTGGTCTGGATTACATGGATCCGAGAGGGACAATAAGGGAAGCGAGTAATGGTTGCAAAGTCCTTGGACCATCTTCGTTATGCGGGAAATGTTATTATTAGATGAACATATGAACCTAGGGGACCATGAGACACATCAAACACAGCATACAGAAGAAGCGGCACGTACGAGACGACGTTCTCCCATGGGTCTTGCCTGAGGATGCGTATCCCCGTAAAGCGGTCACGAAACCTTGCAAATACTTTGTCGCGCTCAGCCCATTTGTCATAGAGTTGTACGAGGTCGATGTCCAGCTGGAAGTAGTCTTTCAGCCATGCAAGTGTCTCTGCATCACGTAGTGCGTGCTGGCTGGCTGGTGGTGGAGGGTCTGGGAAAGCGGCTCTGTAAAAAAGCGTGTCTGGCGACTGGCGCAGACATACAACACGGTCCTTCAGACAAAGACGATATTCATGTGTAGGCCCAGTATCTGTCGTAGGCAATGGCAAAATAGACCAGCGGAAAGACTGGCCGCACTTGAGGACAGCAGCGAGGTTGAGCTGAGCAGTGGGGATGTGGAGGGACGAAAAGGGCATGATATTGATTTGGAGTGACGTTAGTCCAGCTTCCTCATCATCTCATCATAACTGTAAGTCATTACATTAACCATGCTCCCAAGACCTATTCTTTCTGACAGACAACCATGCCGCCCCTATGGCATTGGGCATTTAGAATGCCAGACGGAGGCGACTCCTTCCTTCCCCGCATCCAGTCCGTCTTCTATGCCGTGTTTGACGTCAAACATGGCCCAAAGATAGTCTACCAGGTCCCAGAGGACCTCATAGCCTCCTCAAGTGGTCTTTCCGCCTCTTCAGCCGATAGTCCATCTGTACCACAAACACCCTCAGTCGAATTACCCTCCCCCAACCTCCAGCCTCCGTATTCTCAGCCCCCGTCGGCCACTTTAAGTTCGAGCCAGTGCGCTTCCGGTACCAGCAATGGCACCTCGTCCCGCACCTCCAGCACCTCTATGGTATCACCCGTAGAACTACGGCCGCCCTATCGGAACCTTTCGTCGCCTCAAGTCAGATGTCCCTCTGCGCAGCGAGCGCTGTTTAACTTTGATGATGTCCATAAATATGTGATACCCCCGAGCGCGCTCTGCGGTCGTCTGGTTATCTGTTCCACCCAGAACCATCGTATTATTGGTTTTCCTGTTGCGTTGAAAGGAAGACACTATGAACGTAACTTCTTCCGTTATAACATTTGTTTTGTCTTTGATAGGGGTGCCGACCTGAGCTGTTATGAGCCTATCGTCCGCAAAGTCAGCCGTGTTATGACCGCTGTTGAGGTGTGTCCTACGCTCCGTAAGAATGCCACTAATTAATCATTATCTGATCCAAACAGGAAGAATCGCGGCTACTTTCCATGCCATCCAAGTCCTATCCAATACACGCGATTTTGGAGCAATTATATGAAGACCTGAATTCTTACGCTGAAACGTCAATCTCAGTCGACAAATTCAACTCAATAGAGCTCAAGATATTTCCTTTCTACCCCAACCCGCCTCCTGTTCAGGACTGGATGGTCCCTCTTGCCCTTATTAATCTTGCCAAACGAACAGAAGATAACTGGGATTTGACCATGGTCAAGGTAACCTCTCTGTTCCACACTTTTATAGTCTTTCACACGAAGCGCAGGTGTGCAAATTTATTGATGGAACCAACCATGTCAGTCGGATTGCCTACTTGGCTGATTGTGATATCGCATTGACAAGACAAGCCATTTCACATCTTCTGTTCGTATCGTTTCGTGGCGTCCAAGAGACTTTCCATCTGCTTACTCTGAATCAGGTACTACCAAGTTATCATGACTATTGACATATTTCAATGGTCAAATATGTACACACTCCGAAAGAGTATACAGTGGCTTGCTGATGAGATTCACGTGAAGGAAGAGTGCGGTCCATATGTCACAAAGCAAGGTAAGTCTCCTGTCAAGCTGGCGCTTTGGTCTCCTCACTCTTTTTTAAGGGCACTCGATTCCCGATTGGCCTAAGCTTCTCCATTTATATTCACGAATGAAGCCTGGCAAGACAATGTTTGAATGGAAAGAAGAATTCGAAGCAGAGAAACTAGGCATCGATATCCGACGTTTCACCTCATTCGGGGTCATTAAAGGCTTCCTTCGGCGTGTCCACCGTTGGCCAGTTTACCTCCCACCTGAACGCTCTCCACCACATAAATCCCAAGCAACGGCAGCATTTACGAGCATCAATGCAACTTTCGACATGAACTATCAATATGCTCGTAAACGCGGACATAGTCTCAGCAACGTTCCCCTCAGATTTCCTTTCACAGCAGCTCAAGGCAGCATGTCTAGTGAAACGAACCCTAATACCATGTATCGCACGACACGACCACAGACTGCTGGTGCATCAACTGTCGCGTTCCCAAGCCCCGAACAATCCGTTCACGGACCTTCATCCTCTGACCCTTCACACTATGCACATACCCCCCTCCCACCTACATCCGCATCAACCATTTCATCTGCACGTCGTGCACGGCGAGCAAGTGCAGCCGAAAAGATTCTTGAACAACTTCGTAATCGAGATAAAACTGCTGCCGCAGCCGCGGCAGCTCAACAATCCGGGATGGGAGGATATGCATCACCTAGAAACTCGTGGATACCTTTCCAACATCGGGATTCTCATCAACTATCCTATTCACATTCTGCT
>KQ961916.1:139252-150950 GCA_001563735.1 Leucoagaricus sp. SymC.cos | reverse complement strand
AACCATCAACGTCACCAGCCTATAATAGCCTGCTACTGCAACAACAAGCAGCCAGCGGCGGTGGAGGGCATAATACCAGTGGGTCTATCACACCCACTCATACAGCTGGTGGAGTCCCTACCCCAACGTTAACGACTAAAAGCCTTCACACTCACGGTGCTACTGGAGCCAGTACAGGCGCAGGAATGGGGATCGGTCCAGGTGCGGCACTTGTTTCTGGCCTGCCTTCAGTCCAATTGCCACCCAATCAGGGATCACCATCTCGTAACCAAACTCCGTTTGGTGGCGGCTCAGGTGGTACAGGAGGATTCAGACGTCCAGAAAGACGCCAATCGTTGAACAACGCTGCTCCGCCTCCGTCCCCCATTCAGTCCAAAGCAACGTTGACTACACCTTCAAGACCAAGGATATCTCGTTCGCCTTCTGCTCAGCAGCTAAATCAGACACAGGGACAAGGATCGCAGTCGATGCAAGTACGATCTGTACTCGGTGGTGGTCTTGAATATCCTGAAAAGTTGATTCCCCTATTGGATGGCGAACATCATACAGATGAATTGTGTACCAAGTTTGAAGTTGGTTGGCCATTACTTGAGCGATGGTTGGAGTTGATTGGGGGAGGTGAAATCGGGAGTGAGGAAGGAAGGGTTGTGGTTATCCACCGATGAGACCAGGAGAAGCCAGCGTGTGTGATGTATATTAGACGTAGTGTATGACCCGAGCATGATATTGTGCTACTACAAGAAGGGTTGCTTTAAGAAAGCAGAAAGTCGACAGCGTGATGACGAGAAGAGACCGTTCAAGTGTACATAATATTTAGAGATAGACTGAAGGGGAGTGTACTGGCAGTAACGGTTACTTCTCCACCCTCTGGGATTAATTCTGATACTTTCTTCTCCAGATTGGGGCGAGTGGCTTGTTCTAGTTGTGGGGGTGCCTGGAAGTAAATTTGCTTCGTCAGTGTCGACAGTGAAGGCTTCTTGATTTGACTGAAGGTCAAAGATAGTCAGCGTTTGATACGCAAGAGGCAGAAGTAAATAGACGAACATATCTTGCTTCTCAGTCAACATCTCAATGAGCTCTTCAACCGTCACCTCACGACTGATCGGGAAATCCAGAGATTCACCGCCACATACAGGGCAGTCAGCGCGTTTCTCGTGCTCAAACGTGTACGAATAGACACCCTCGGTTCCAATAAGCATGAAATAGTTGTCGAGATAAGCTGCAGAGCTCGTTGCGATCTTGAATGCTTCATTACAGCAGGCGGCTAAAGCACTTCGTCAGGGAATTGGGAAAGCTTACGCGGATTGGTACAAACCTGCGATGATGGCATTAGTAGAAGCAATGGCGGGAATGATGTTCTTGACAACTCCTTGTGTAAGCGACCATGTCACGCCTTCAATATTGAATTCCTTTGCTCTCGCCGCAGCGGTATTGTACAGCCAAGAGATATGCTCGGGATTGTCTGTATCCATTTTCTTATCTGCAAAAAATAGCGTGAATTCAGCCTAGTGAAGTCTTCGTTGGCTCACCTCCATGTAGACGAGGCCACTCGAGCACAGAGGCCCATTCTATGCAGTGTTCAGGTAAACGAGGAGTATTGGCGATAGTGCAGATGGGGAACGCGGTTTGTTTGTTGAGCATGTCCAATGAGCATTCGTAACAGGATGTAATTGTCGGTAGAATCACGCGTGCTTGACCCTTGAAACCTAGAAGAACATGAGGTTGAATGCCTTTTCTGGATATACACGCTTACCTTCTGTGCCACCGTCGATCAGAGGCTTCAAGCTCTCAGGATTTTCAGGATCGGCGAGGTTGACAAGCGTCGCGTTAATCCATCGACGCGCTTCTACTGAGTCGAGTCCACAGATGACCAGGTTAAATTGCATGTAGTAGTCGTCTCCTTTGTCCTGGATCTTCCCAAAGTACCTGCAGACGAGCACACGGAGTTAGCACTCTCGTCCGCACGAGAAAGACGCAATGACCCACGGTGTCACTTTGACGCCGGGCACTCTGTTCATTATAAACTCTGCTGCCACGATCGCCTTGGGTTTACCAACGTCCTTTTGACTAGTCATAAATTCATCTGAGTATTCGCGTCAATATGCAATCATCAAAGATGTATAGCGCACCGGAAGAGGAATTGTCGGTTCAAGTTACTTATGTCAATCGTATCCATATCAATGACATGGATATCCTTGAACCCCGTCAACGCGAGATTCGCGAGAATCTCACATCCCAGACCTCCTGCCCCGATGACCAAGATCTTGGCTTGATCACGAAGGAACGCTTTGACCTATTCAAGAAAAACCACCCACGACGGAGGCACACGATAGGGACATGAGTTAGTTTCGCGTTCACTAACGCATTCGACCTTTCATCGATGAAAGGCTCGTCAAAGGGAAAAGTCGAAACGTGCCTCGGCGCCAGCTGCGAAACCGGGATCTGTGCGCGGTCCTGGTTTGTCGAGAATCTGGTCAATGTGGAAGTACCGTCCGGGCCAGTCGGCAGTTGCAGAGCCATTTGCAACTTCGGTCATCGCGAGGTCAATGTGAGAGGGTGAGCTGGGAGGTAAGTGTGATGTGGGTTTAGTCAGGACAGGGTCTAATAATTGGATCCTGATTGGGAAGGTTGTGATTGCAGTGCTGTTGGACCGCTGGATCGCTCAATGTCTGGTGTTGATTTATTCAGAAAGATGGGATCGGGAAAATAACTAATTATTTAACTAAAAACACCTAGAGATGAAATGTGAAATGGGTTTTCATACAGCCATTGACATTAATGTATGCGTGGGAAGCGGCCCGGTGCGGCCCGACGAAACTAAAGATTTCTGAAAATGTAAAGCTAAAAGCACTTGATCAATACTTCGTCATGTCTTCCTCTCTACTCTCCTTTAGTGGTCACCAATACCTCAGACAACGTCTTGTTCTATCAGTACTCAGCGGCAAGCATGTCAAAATAGATAGAATACGACCAGAAGATAAGAACCCCGGTCTTAGAGGTGTGCAGGTGCTCTCCTCTCTTCTTCACATTGCTGATCTTCTCCCTCTCTCTTTTCATCTTTCTGTAGATTATGAAATTAGCCTTCTGAGATTACTGGAACGCGTAACAAATGGCACTGTTATTGAAATCTCGGTAACAGGTGCGTCTACCATTGAATACTCGTCTTGGCTTTCGTTTCTGACTTGAACTCTTCTTTGCAGGTACCGCCCTCCTTCTCAGACCAGGGATCATTTCGGGCGGCACAGTGGTTCACGATTGCCCGTTATCTCGCTCTGTTGGATATTTCCTGGAGCCTGTCATCATGCTCGCGCCCTTCTCCAAAAAGCCTTTAAACCTGACACTGACAGGCATCACTACTGACGAAAATGATCTCTCCGTTCGTATTTCTCTCGGCTCTCGTTCGGTTCTGATTTTTTCGGAATCTAGGTTGATCTAATGCGAACTGTAACTCTTCCTCACCTCCAACCCTTTGGCATATCCGACGGACTCGAGCTCCGGATAAAAAAGCGTGGTGCAGCACCAGGAGGTGGCGGTCAAGTGCAATTTTTATGTCCCATCGTGAAGCAAGTCAAGACCCTGAACTTCGTCGAACCTGGAAGAATCAAGCGGATACGGGGCATCTCGTGAGCGGATTTATGCGGAGATTCGCTCTGTTTTATTGAGTTTTGGATAGACATGTCGTCCGTGTTAACCCTCAGTTCTCCAACCGAATGATCGAGGCTGCAAGATCCATACTCAACCGATATATTCCTGATATCTACCTATACTCTGATGTCTACAAGGGAGAAGAGAGTGGAAAGTAAGAAATCACCTCTGATTGGATACTCATCTAACCACTCCCAGGTCACCAGGTTACGCATTGAGCCTTCTGGCCGAATCAACGACAGGTGCAATCCACTGCGCCGAAGCTGTTTCGCAAGCGGGCGTCGCGCCTGAAGATATTGGACTCAAAGCAACGCGAGCTTTGCTTGCAGAAATAAAACGGGGCGGTTGCGTGGATCGGCGGCATCAGACGCTTGTTCTATTATTGATGGTGCTCGGGAGTGAGGATGTCGGGCGGTGTAGAATGGGCGAGCCTACGGCAAAGACGTGAATGAATCTGCAAATTTTAACCATTACTCCATCTTCTAACTGTTTCCCCCAGCATACAATTTTTGCGAGACGTACGGAGTTTCTTTGGAACGTCATTTAAAGTAGTTCTTGCGGATCCTAGTGATCCAGAGTCTACGCAGCTGCTGTATTCGTGTTATGGTACAGGATATGTGAATGCCAACCGGACGCTCGCATAGATGTGTACATTACTGCTCTATCCTTCAATTCACCACCCCTCATCGTGACTATGATTCGATATTGCAGCCATACCAAAGGCCGAGAAATGACAATGGTCAATATGTACCATCACCGCTTAAGCAAATTCCACACCACGACACATGTGATCCCTGCGCAAAATCCAATAAGCCCAGGATTTCCGGCTAATGAAGGCCTCCTGCGAGATGGTTTTACCCCTACGCTCCAAGCAGGAGGTATTCTATCTTTCTCCCATCCCTCATTCAGCAACTTCCGCATACTTTCTTCATTCAAACCTCCCAACTGATCCAGACTCCACTCATTGCACAATCTTGTCATCCATGCCATCCTCTTCTTTCCGACCGCTCCTCCTACACCTGGCGCACGCTCTTTCAACTTCGCTCTCAGAATCCCAGTCTTCTCTATCGCAGCACCCTCACTCCCTGATAACGCCTGCAGGATCTTCCCCTTCACCAAACTTGCCAACCTTGGTCCATTCCCATTCGTTGAAACCATGATCTGTAAAGGCCCATCACGTATTTGTGAACCGAAGTAGAAATCACAAAGTTCTGGGATATCGGCAGCATTGACCGGTATCCGGTGGTCTCGGCAGTAATGACATATGGACTGCGATAGTTCGAAGTCGTCGAGTGCAGTCAGGACCATATCATACTTGAGTAGTTCAAGGTCCTCTGGGTCATATCTGTACGACTTGTTGAGGTATGTGATACGCGTGGGATATTTCACGATGAAATTTTGTGTGCGAGGGTGTAGACCGGGGAAAGGGGACATAACAGTTATGTGTGCGTCGGTAACGAGAATAGAATCAACTCGTTGAGAGGCGATTTCACCGCCTCCAATAATGAGGGCCTTTTTTCCAGAGAGTTGCCATGCGATGAGAAGAGACCCTCCGCCGACTTGAGAGGACATTCCTATTAGCTAGTTTTACGGGTTTATCGTACGGAGGAAGGCACGGAATGAGTTGGCAAAATGCAGATCACAGGTGCTACGGCTATGCAGGATGTTTGTCTGTGTTTGTCAACTTCGTTCAATCAGCTCTCGGCACTGCTTCAAGCTTCAAGTTCTGCCTCCACCAACTCCTTCAGATTTGTTGCGCAGGCATGCCGAAAGCTGACATTAACAAAGCTGGCTGGGAGCAGAGTGACTTCCCCATCCTTTGCGAAACATGTGCGTTTCCCCGATTCAGTGAATTCATCACACTGACGATTTACATAGGTCTCGGTCCTAACCCCTTCATCCGTATGGTACGCTCAGTAACATCTCTCAGGAAACACTTGCTCATGTTCCATTCTTTGCTCAGTCTAAACAGGAATACGGACGTTCTTGTGGGACCTGTGCGCGTCCGTTCACCGTCTTTCGATGGAATCCAGGCCAAGGTGGTCGATTCAAAACAACCGTTATCTGCCAAACCTGTGCCAAAATCAAAAATGTCTGTCAAACATGCTTACTCGACCTTGAATACGGCCTGCCCACGCAAGTACGAGACACGGCGCTAGGTTATAAAAACGAAGCACCCACGTCTGACATCAACCGTGAATACTATGCGCAAAATATGGAAGCTAAAATGCAAGATGGTGGAGACAGTTCGAGATCTGGGTTGGATGTTAACAAGAGTGCTGCTGCTGGAAGGGAGATGCTAAAGCAACTTGCGAGGACGGATCCTTATTACAAGAGGAACAGACCGCATGTGTGCTCGTTCTTCGTGAAGGGGGAGTGTAGTCGTGGAACGGAGTGCCCATATCGACATGAGAAGCCCGTGGACAACGAGTTGGCCCATCAAAATATTCAAGATAGGTATCATGGGAAGAATGATCCTGTGGCTCGGAAGATTTTGAATGCTAATGCGGAGGCGCAGGGGTTGAAGCCTCCAGAGGATGTGACTATTGTGAGTTGCCTCGTTCGTCTGTTCGTCCGTTCACTGATTGCTTGCTAACCATATGAACAGACGTCACTCTTCCTTTCTTCACTCTCGCAGTCTTCCACCGAGCAAAGTATTCGAACTCGCGTCCTCCACTCCCTACCCGCGATTCAACCCACGCAGCTCAAATCTATCGTTCACGTTGCTAAAACGAGGTCTGTAATTATTTTATTCACTGTCGCGGTTGATTTCTCATCATCTAGTAGATGTGCATTTGTAAATTTCAAAGATCGCGCGTCGGCAGAACATGCTGCTCAAGCATGGGCGAATGGTCTTGAAATTGACGGGGAAACTGCCTCTGTCAAATGGGGTCGCAGTCGAGCAAAGAACACGGCTGCGTCGTCCTCCTCATCCCCTGCGCCTGCCGTTGGAGTGTCAGTTTCAGCGTCATAGTCGCTTATTTTTTAATCCCCTTCCCCTTCCCCATCTCTGTATCGTATTATCTGCTGTAGATATCGTGATAATGGCTATTTTTTTAGGAGCAGCTTCATCAGAATTTTCCTCTCACCTTCAGGTAGCTGAAAACACTTGTTTTCATGTATACGCTTCGCATGGTGCTCTTTATTATTTAGAACATTGCGCCCATCAATCAGGTCGCACAGCGACCGTCATTTGATCCAATGCTCCTTGGTTAGAACAGAATTATTCAAGATGATAGATACAATTATTTGATCTTCCAGTATGTACGTAATGCACGAGACTTGAACAAACCCATTGTGAGCAACGTAACAATTAGAATATCGCATTCAAAGAAAAGAAAAGAGAGGAAAGAAACCGCTCGTTCTCCGAGAAATCATACAACTAACCCTCCAGTAGACAACGCAACGAGCCAGAGCGCTGTAGCAGAAATCTGGCTGTCATGAGTTATGAGGGCATGGCCGAAATTAACAAGACCAGGTCCGGCTAAAAATGGGGAATTTCAGCAATCATAATTGAAACGTTGAGAAACCGGAAACTCACGACAAACGCCAGCAAGACCCCAGCCAATGCCAAAGATTGCAGCACCTGTAATGAGCCTCCAGTCTATTTCACCGCCCTTGGGAATAGACCACTTCCCGCCGAGGCGTGGAATTTCGTTACCACGGGCATAACGGTAAAGTGCCATGGCGAGCGGCATGGTTCCCATGACCAGGAAGGCAAGAGAAGGATCGAAGGCTCGATGAAATGGCAAGAGGAGGAATCTGACTACCCGGGAAGGGTTTGTGAGCCCAGAGAGTTGAAGGGCAAGTGCAAACTGGATCGAATTGCTCAGGCAGGCAATATGACGGAAAACTGGCTGAGGCTCTAGTTCCACCGATGCACCCTTGAGCAGAGTTTCGGCATCAGATTCTGGTCTACTTGATGTTTGAGAAGGTCTGGAAGGAGCCTCCAAGGAAGGAAAGGATGAATCACAAACGTTTCCAGCAGAAGGATCAAATTAAACTCATTACTCACAAAGAAATAAAGGAAAACGGAAACGGTAAGGGGGATCAACTGTGCAGCAAGGAACTTGCGTGCAGTAGTTCCAAGAGACCAGTCAAGTGGCGCGGTAGGTTCCAAATCACCATGGACTATATGCGCAGTGATGACACCGGTGGCAAAGAATATAGCAGTTGCAACGATTGATCTAGCCAGAAGGCGGTTAGGCAGGGTCCTGGTAAATGAAACAATTTAATGCCCACCTCATGGAGAGTCGCGCAATACCGCAGACCATATGGCTAAAACATAGATTAGGACAATGTCGCCCACGTTTGATCACAGTCTTACCCCGAGGTGCAGCCGTTGGATAACTAGGAATGTAAATGAGACGAAGGGGTCGAGATTGAGAATCATGGTATACCTTTGTTCCGAGGCCAACCAAAAATCCAGAAATAGCGAGGTGAGCCAGAGAAAGGCCCGTGTGTTGAGGACCTCCGCCCTCAACAAGTCCTACCGTCGCGCCTCCCAAGATAAGGCCTGCAACCGCAGCCAAAGCTTCCGTAGAGCCGCGAGTTGCGCGATGAACAAAACCGGAGATGCCAAACACATTTCCATTCAGCAATGCAAGCGCATGGGCTGGGACAGGCAGAGAAAGTCCTCCAAGGAGTGAGTTCAGTGGCACAGGCTCAGCCATTGGGAGGAGACGGAAGAAAGCTGGGACGATAGCACTTTGTTTTAATTTTGTACTCAATCCTAATTATGATATTCCGCCTGATCCGATCTGATCAAATATGTTGCATTCCTCTTTTTGGACATGACCAATCCTGCAGGGCGGTCTACTCAATTGAAAGGTGCCGGTGGGAGCTCGTCGGGAGCGTCGGCAGTCGCTTGCTCACCAATTTCCTTCTCAGCTACCTCTGCCTGTGCCTCTACCTCCCGGCTCACAAGCCCAGGGGCCCTACAATCTTGTAAGTACTTACCAATCATTCCCCGCCACATCGTGTGCCCTGTGACTTCCTTACAATGCAAATCCTCGACACCATGCACACTCACAGGGCCCAGTCCCGCCACCGTCCAGCTGACAACAGTTGCACGTGTGAGCACCGCCAACACATAGTCATCGCTTGCGTAGCCATTCACAAGTCTTCCCGCGACGACTCGTCGAACCTTGGCCCAGACTCCTGGTCCAGCCGCTGTCGGTGTCCCGAACAGGAACACGTCTTCAACCAAACCGAATGACTCGGAAATTGGGAGCTTTCCAAGTTCATTCAAAGCCTCGAAGATGACGAGAGATCCGAGTGAGTACCCCACCAGTGTGATCGGGCGATTGCCGAATGCACGCTTTGCTATGAGGTCGGCTAGGACGAGACCGGTTTTATGAGCTCGAGCCCTCGCATTCATCCAAGGATTATCTTAAAAATGTCAGTGCTACTAGTCCCTCTCGAATTTTTCGAGCTTACCAATCAGCTCTCCAATTTTGAGGAGGGCCACGGGTGATAGTGCACTCATCAGTCCAGCGAATACTGTCCGCCTGATTACTTCTGCCTTGACGTATTTCATTGCATGAGATTTCACCAGCTTATACATGGCGTCCGACAGTGCCTTGAGAACTTCTATCTCCTGTAACACCGTCAGCCTTACAAAGAGTTCGGCGAATACGACATACCCATTGCAGGGCGAAAGTATCATCGCCCTCGAATATCGTCCAAGGTGCGCGTACATCAGACTCATCGGTCAACCATCCACTGGCGCATAACCTGATCCCGAGCGTTTCCTCGTTTTCCCTCACATTTACCGGAAGTACGGCCAAGTCTCGAACCTCGCGCATATGCCGTTCCACCATTTCCGCCGTCGATTTCGCTCCATATGCACCAAACAATGCTCCGCAAACCATTGATGATCCTGCCAAACCAGTGGCCATCAACCCTACGGCAGTGCCGCTGAGCCCAAACCATCCAAGTACACTGGTTACTCCGGCTGCCACAAGAGGTGCTGCTAAACCTCCTGTGACACCGATCAACACTCCTCCCGCAACTGCTCCCAAGCTGATACCAGCTATTCGCATGAAATAACTCCTGTCTGCATGAGTTGTGCGCATTGCCTCCGTATGTGTTTGGGCTTGTGCCGCTACCCTTTCCGGGTTCTTCAGAACTCTGACAACAGTGTCCTCATCGGCTATAATCTGCGGCTCGAACTGTCGGAAGAATGCGCGAGTATAAGCAGAGTACTGCTTCGAGGTGGTGATATGCAGAAAAAGAAAGGTGGTGAAAATATTGTTTATAGCATCTTGTGGTGGCATGGGAAGTAGTCCAGCCGTCGAGGTATCAGAATATTCGTCTACAGTTGGACATTTTTCTAGAGTCAAGTTCAAGTTCGCACTATATCTAATTTCACGAATAGGTCTACCAGAAAACGCACCTGTTTCATCGTCTTCAGACTGCCGACAAACAATCCAAGCCTTATACAACAGATCCTGAGCCCAAGCGTTCAAAGTCAGGATAGTTTCATCTCTTCTTTGCTCGCTTGGTCCAAGAGCCAACTCTGACATATCGCATTCCCTTCTCGCATAAATGTCGCACGTATTCCTGAAAGAGGCCAGGCGTCGGAAAAAATGTTGAAACACAGTGTCCTTCTCCTGTATTGTCAACTCTCTTGGCGGTGTTATCTTCTCTAAGTCTGTTGTCATGGGTGATTGTAGATCGGTGAGAGAAAGCTTTGATGTTGCAAGTAGCCTGCACCTGAGCGGAGTCGCTGCGACACAACCCACTGACATCACCGATACCAATTTTAGATTGATTATACACTATTCAATTTGAGTTTATTTTCCCCACCAGGAGGGGAAGGCGGTTGGTTTCGATCGCATGGTTTAAATACGACAGCGAAGGTGCGAAGAGACAGACAACATGCACCGTGACCGCGTCACCAGCGCCGTTGAGTATTCCGAATGGCATCCCGTTCCCTTCTTATAAAAAGGCTCCGTGTAGGAGCCTTTGGAGGACGTATGTGGCGAATTAGGCAATACTCTCCTATTCCACTATTTATTTATGTTTTCTCTCTCTCTCGTTACCTAATCCTCCACTTAGCATATAAGTAAAAAAGACTCTATTTGTACCAGAGATTTCACTTAATCGATAGCTTATTCCTGTCGACCTCTCCCGAATGAAACTCTTTCATATCTCGTGTGTCACTACCTTTACGCTAGTGCCACATATTTTCGAAGGTTTGCATGTTCATGAGTCCGAAAAGTCCATGACAAATCATATCCAACCATTAAACTATCCAAGATTACTAGCTCAAGATGATTTCTCGAGCGTATAGGATTCTAAATTGTCACTGAGCAAGAGTAGAAAGGAGATAGCTCCTAAGTGCCTGAGCCTGGAGCGCTAGGGAAACCCTGTATGAAAGCCAAAGATATGAGAAGGGGAGTGACTAGGATGGTCAAAACAACGTACCGGGATTGAACCAGGATCAATAGGACAAGGGAAACTAAACGAGTTACTTATGGTCGGTGAAATTGTTACGAAAAGTATCCGCAATGATGGCTGAGCGACAAGCAGAACGTGAGTAGTTGATCTCGGAGTGAGTGATTGGTGTTGAAAGTTGACTTACAGTAATCTTATAATTGATGTTGAGATTTTGTTTGTTGACTCCACACTTGTTCACGAGATCCGAAAGAACTCGGGTTCCAGGATCAGCAGATGTTTTGTATTGGACATCGAAGGGGAATGTCCAATCTGTTCGTGTATTCGCCGGGAACACTACATTGGTTGAAGTGCCTCCACCAATTGGTGTGTTATTGATGGGATAGAATAGCTGGAAATAGGTGTGAGATAACAGCGGTTCGGTGACGAGAATACAGCGTACCTCCGCTTTGACCTGTTTGAAGTTGACAGAGAAGTAGTTAGGGTTGTCGACCCTGAGTAGAGTGTGAGCCCTTGGCTTGAATGATAAAAAAAAAGGGGGTTGCCATACGTGATGTTCAACGCGAGATGGATAGAAAGTGAGAGCCCATCTCCGTCTGTGTTGGTGGTGATCTGTTGACACGGTATTAGTTTGGTAACTGGAGCGTTCAGC
>KQ961916.1:121908-133930 GCA_001563735.1 Leucoagaricus sp. SymC.cos | reverse complement strand
ACCATGCATATGTCGAGCTTAAACAGACCGAACAGCGTAGGAAAACTTCAGGGAACGCCGCTGGGAAACTTCATCATAGTTCACCACTGTCGTCAGTTACAGGAGGCGACTCAGATCGCGACGAGCTAACATCGGTAAGTGAATAACCATGACTCACAATCAGCGCTGACCCGAGGCTTTAGGACGATGAAAATTTCAATCACCCTCTTCACCGTAGAGGAGATCCGGGATCATCAATTAAAAAGCGAAAATTCGAAAAGGCCGAGGAACCGGTTGATGATGGTGGTCATTCAACAGCAGCCAAAGAATCAGAACTTGAACCCAGTTCTATCCGAGGAGTGAAGAAGCCTTCCATTGTGAAACCTCCATTCGCTAAAAGTCAATCCGCTAAACAGGAAGTTGATGACGCTGGCTCCTCTTCTGCAATACCGATCGGCCCTCCAAAAAAGAAAAGACGCCAGGAACCCCAACAGAACTCCCAAGCCGTCACTTCTGGAGAGCCCTCTAGTTCGAACGAACCCAACGCATTCGCATTATCTCTCGGTGCTGCAATTAATCAAGTCGCGGAAACTGCGACAAAAACCAGACCCAGTGGTGTGAACCAAGACCATCGACGCAAGCACGAATTAGCCAAATCGCGCCCTGGTGATTCCACTGCGCTGGGACCACTTGAAATAGCGAGTTCTACCAGTCAACAATTCAAACAGGCCCCTCAAACACCTATTCTCGTCAATGCGTCTGAGCTGCAGGACATGATCGTGCAGACAACGGATCGTGTTGTTCGTCAGATGATTGGGAGTGTACCACATGCTTTATTGGCCGCACATGCTGCAGTTTCAATGATGTCTGGGTACGCTGCTGCTGGGCAGTTTGTGAATAACAATACACAGCTGCTATTCCCTTCGGCAAGTTGAAGGTTTGATAAATGCCAGCTCTTGTGACGTTAATATCTCGTTCAGGTAAACCATTTTGCTGAAGCCTCTACGCCGTCTCATGTAACTGGCAACAACGCCATGAATAGTCAAGGTGATCTTATGTCATAACGATACAATTTCGAGTGAAACTAACGTTTGCCTTTAAGGGTCTGCACCGAGCAATCAACCTCAGTTGTCAACAAGCAACTCCAGGGAAACCGTAGACGACCACCGTCATCAACATAATTCGAAAGATCGTGATGGCGCACGGGCCAGTTATCGGTCGAAGTCCGAGAAGCGCACAGAGTCCGTCCATCCCAGCGAGCGTCACCATCTTCCACCAGTGGTGCGCAAGACGGCTTCAAAAGAGGGCTCGCGACGGAGACAGCATGAAGATGATGACGATGACGACGACGACTGAATCATGTATTCAGAGTGACTGACGTTGAGTGTGGTAATGTCCGTTCATCTGTCTCGACCTCTTTTTCAAGTAGGCTCTATTCTTGACGTGTTTTCCTTTCATCTCCGGTACTATAATCAGAATACCTTACATACCAAAATGATTGTAACGGTGATTGATATCTCGTACAGGCTATATACCCTTTTGATTTTAACATCATATTTTTTAAAAAACATGTCTCCGCATTATTTGCTTTCCATTGTATGATATGCACCGGTGTATAAATGTAGGAGTTTATAGCTTAAAGAAGGGACACGTAAAGGCTTGTGGGGATGGGATGAAGGGGTCGTTCAAAGAAGTGAGGTAGAGAAAACGATGAGATTAGGCGAGTTCGATAAAGGGTATATATAAATGGGCATAAGGAACGTTTACGATGACGAGAGAGCCAAAGATCATGTCGTGAAGAAAAAAAGCCGAAGAGCGCGATTACACAGCTAAACCAAAGCTGGATTGAAGAAAAAAGAAAGAATTCGTGAAAAAGAACCCAAGCAAAGGGAAAAGAGAGATACACAGACGTCTAACATCGGCAAGTGAGGATCCTAAGCAGAGTGTTTTTCCGAGGGGGTTCATCCATGTCTTGTCCATGGTAGTCACCGCCATGGGATACACCTGTTTGACCAGCCTGAGCACGGACCTGACTTACAGCGGGCGGCACTGCGCCAACGCTGGGTAACATTGGTGACGCACGAGGATATTGCTGGGCATTAAAACTCGCATTCGCAACATCATAACCCTCGTACCCGCCGTTAGCCGCATTGGCGTAGGGATGTGGTTGACTAACAGGAACGTTGACCTGGGCAGCCCCAGATTGGGGCGTCTGGCCACCCGGGACTAACGCAGGTGGGATCTTCCGTGCCCGTGACTGGGAGCCGTGACGGACAAGAGCGGGGGAAGGTGGAACGACGGGACCTTGTGAACGTCGGCGGTCTTCACGTGTATCACGCTTCCGATCAGCCCCCGATTGCATTTGATTGAGGACAGTGTTTGAACCCTGCTGCTGATAGAACGGTGAGCACTAAGATTTGATTTAGACCGCGTGACACTTACACCAGGCGTAGCCTCCCATCCTCGCCCATCTGAAATGGAAATGAACTGGTGAATAGAAAGCTTAAATCAGGTAATCGGCGCAGCATACCATTCAGTAGGCTCCAATCAAACACGCCATCGTCTGTGTCTCCATTGTTTTTCATAACCTTTGCAAATAGTTCTCTCAGGAAATCGTAATCGGGCGTCTCTTCGAACCCTAGCTTGCGAACATAATTCAAATAAATTCCGAATTCCTCTAAAAGAGGAATGTTCAGACGTCGCAACAGAAAAAGCCGGAACACAAAGACATACCGGGGAAACCGTCACAAAGCTCCTTGATGGGTGTCATCTGCTTCTTCTCACCAATCTTCTCATACTTCTGCTTGTTTGTGGCTGCCTTGAGGCCCTGCCATGGAAGACTGCCTCGAAGGAAGTACATGAAGACATGACCGAGAGATTCTAGATCATCTCTCCGTGACTGTTCTGGAAGATAAACGCATGAGGATGCGGAGCCAAGACATGCAAGTGACGCATTGCCTCACCTCTGCCCAAGTGCGTGTTAATGCTCATGTATCGTGCGGTGCCGCTCAAACTCTTGCGCTCTCGGTAGGGAATATGTTGTTTGGTTTTCGGGTCGCGGTATTGCTTGGCCATACCAAAGTCGACAACATGGATCACTAGATAGGGTTTAGCGAGAAAAGCCATAATAATAAAATGTCAGGAAATGAGGCTAACCATTCGCCCCTTTGGTTCCAGGACGTCCTATTAGGAAGTTGTCGGGCTTAATGTCGCGATAGATGAGGTTCTTCTCATGAATGGTCTGTACACGAGTGATCTGGACAAGGAGGATGAGCAAGGCTGTCCGCGCCAAAATAGACTTCGGGAGGACGACTGACCATCTGACGAGCAGCCATGCAAACAGTCTTGATCGTAAACTTTCTTCCGCACATATCGAAGAGATCCTCCAAGCTCGGCCCAAGCAGGTCGATCACAAGTATATTGTGCAGCCCCTCCTGGCCAAAATGATAAATCTGAGGAATGCCAGCTATATTTGGCAAGTGAGCCGAAATGGCACAACAAGGGAGAAGAAGCAAAAGCAACCGCGGGACACGTACTGCAGCCAGACAGGATACGATACGACCGACATTCGTCACGGAGCTGGGGCGCCTCGGCCTTGCGTGGTTCCTAGAGGACGGTGGAGACGACGGTAAGCGGGTGGAAAACTGAGAAGGACAGAGGTGCTGCGGAGAACGCACAAACTTGATGGCAACGGTTTGGGAGTTGAGGAGATTTGTTCCTGCAGGGCACGAGAAAGAGGGATTGAGAACGGGAAGAGGTGGAGGAGTGTAGGTGGATTGGAGGGAGGACAGACCTTCAAAAATGACACCGAAGGAGCCCTCGCCGATTTTCTTGCCAACGCGATAGTGGATGCCAACGAGGTTGGCAGTGGTAGAGGCGTGCTGGGACATGAGGGCAGGTCGGGGGTGGAAGGAGAGGAAGGGCCTGGGGAGGCCGATGGAAAGAGCAGAGCACAAGCCAGCGAGCGCTAACAAAACACGCCCACCTCAACCAAATATGTACACTGCACAAACAACTGCTATTTCGCCCTAATACATCACTTCTGCACTCTCATGTACGCTATACTCGCAGTCACACTCAGCAGTACAAACAGCGCCATCCGCTTCAATGCTGACCGCTGCCGATCTGCAGCCCATGCCTCTGCCCCAACTGCCTTGTAGCGCTCCCAGACGGGTTTGCGCGAGAGCCACCAGAACAGACTCACGGGCCCTGGGAACGTCGCTACTATCTTTCCTCGCTTTCTATCCGACCGGTAGTAACTCGTGCAGTCCGTCCAGACGGAGCTCTGCAGCCGTCTCTGCAACCACTCATTATACTTGTCCGTCGCCTCGCTCGTAATCTCGAAATACTTCGCCTTGCCCTCAAGTACGGGCTTCATCAGCTGCAGAGCGAGCCCAATCTGCGGGCGAGAGTATATGAGCGCCAACTGATAAATGAATGACATCTTCGCCACCGCAGCCTTACCTGCGCTTCCTGACTAAATATGACCGAGGCATGTCCCGTAGCCACGTTGGGTCCTAGACAAGCATTAAGCGCCAAAAATAACTCAAATATATCACTTTCAACTCCTACCGAGAAGCATGTAGAGATTCGGGAAGCCAGGCATGGAAGAACCCAAATACGCAGTGGCTCCCCCCTGTTCTTCGAAATACTCGTTCATTGTTTGACCCTTGCTTCCTTTAACTTGAGGTGACTTGGTGACCTGCGATACGCCACCCAGTTGGTGCCCTCGAAATCTCAAAAGAACAGAAGCAAGCAGTCACGTACGAGGGAGTAACCTGTTCCGAAGATGATGATATCCAAGGGGACAACTTCTCCTGTCTTGAGCTTGATGCCTTCTTCTACAATCTCCCCAATCCCGTCATAGCTCAGTGATACATTGGGCCGATGGAGGGATTTGAGGTAATCGGGATCAACGATGATCCTCTTGCATCCGGGAGCTACGCCGCGAGAAGGGCCATCCTATCAGCTACCAGGTCGAGACGTCATATGCCCTGAAGTCTTACAATAACTCGGGATCAGTTTATCCACGTATTCTTTGGGAGCAGTATGCCTGATATAACTACTCATAGTCTTGATCATCGATGAGGACGTCATTCTAAAACACCGTCGTCAAATGCCACCCTCACCTTCTTTGCAGCATTGATCAAGAACCCGTTATCCTTGCGGAAAATCAGGGCACCAATGTCTGACTATTCTCAGCAGCACGAAAATATGATCAGCGTGTTATACACGAGGTGAGAGCGACATTCACATACCTTCGCCATGATGATAGCGCGGTACATTCTCATTACGCCTGGGAGATATCGGAATATCCACTTAATCGCAGCAGGATATTTGATGTTGACCTGATCAACAGTTGAAGGCGTATAATGAGTCCGTAAAACGACTCCTCTCCAGCAAAATAAAAGAACAAGAACATACACGGGGTATAAACCACTGCGGTGTGCGGCAGAAGTTAATCACCTCCACAGAAGGGTCTTGTGAAATCTCCGGAATGAACTGTGCGCTGTAATCCAAAACTCCAACTCGGCACCGAAAATGCCACCGAAGAAAAGAAAACTCACGCAGAACATCCATTTCCAATCACACCGACTCTCTTCCCCTTCAAATCGACATCATGTCGCCACCTAGCCGAATGCCACACAACACCCTTAAACTTCTCGATTTGCCCCTCCAGCTCTTTCGGGAACAACGGTTCAAAAAATCCACCAATGGCCGAAATCATAATTTCCGCCTGTACAAGCTCCTCTTTCCCAGTCTTCTCATCTTTAATTATAATTCTATAATTCATCTTCTCTTTATCCCATTCCGCGATTTGAACGCTTGTCGAAAGTTTCGTATGAGCTTGAAGATCATGTTTCTTCCATAATCCCTCCCAATAGGCTTGAAGGGTTGGTTGACCGACGTAGTATGTATCCCAGTCTGGATTCAACTCCGCTGAGAGTGAATACCAGTGCCCTGGAACGTCTGAACCACATCCCTGAGAATAACATTTTCAATCGTCCTAAACCCCTGTAATGTGGAATTGATAACGACGGGAAGAACGTACGGGGTATGTATTGTTCTGCCGACCATGCGGGTGAGCGAGGGGAAGAAAAATGTATGCGAAATTTTTTTCTCGGCAAGTATGAAATTTGAAATCGCACTTACTCTCCATGTACCACCAACAGCACTCGCTCTCTCATAAATCTACACAGCAAGATAAAGTGATCCAACGACCGTGAAAGAGGAGGGTTTGGATACACGTACAGTGAAGTTTTTGTAACCAAGCTGCCGTTTAAGCTGAATAGCTGCAGAAATGCCAGCTAAGCTAATCACAAGAAAGTAGGTCAACAGCGGATTCGAGCGACAAACAACAAAATTGAAACGTGCCCTGCGCCAATAATAACGACGTGTGGAAGCCTCTTCGCTTCTTTCGGGTCTATGGAGGCCATGTCTTCTCAGACGCACGTATCTCAAGCGAGGCGACGGGCAAAGGAGGGTATCGACTTCCAAATTCAAAGAGAAAGCTGGAGTTAAATCTTGCTCTGGTGGTCAACGAAACACAGCCAGGTCCATGGTTCTGAAAACAGCTCACCGGATTCCTGGCTGCGCACGACGTCTGCCCAACCAGCAGGGAATCAATCACTCAAAAACTTCCAACAGCGGCAAAGGGATCAAGTGCTGTGGGCAACTCGAAAATGATGTGAAAGATGGCATTGCAGGCTTTAAGTGATCATGTCGCACATGATTCCGAGAGCAGGAGAAACTGGCATATGATTTCAAGAGTATCTCCACGCGTTCACTCTCATAATCCTCAAAAGTGATCTGAAAAACATCAAGTGACTGATAAAATAGCTTTCTTCCCACAAAGGTTGCAGCAAAAATTGGCTGATGGTTCCACGGCACGTCAAATTTGAAGATTTGATACCGAATTCATACTCTGCGCAGTCAACCAGAAGGTCGGCCGGATAGCGACGTCTGTAGCTGGAAAATAAAAAAAGAAACTAAAATAAATAAAACCACAAAAAGGGAAAGGGGGAAGGGGCACAAATTCTCAACATTCTTTCAACACCTCTGAAACCTCAAACTGACCTCAAAGGGCTGCAGAAAGGCTCAAACGGTGTGATCTGTGCTGTAAGAGCCTGTAAGAGCTCGGCGCTGACACGCCAGGTCCAGGAGTTTGGTATCCTCAGTATCCTGCATCAATGACGTTAACGGGCGAAAACAAAATAAACGAAAACGTTATCGTATGCCACTCTTTCGGCTATAGACCTGATAACACTGGATTAGATTAGATGCTTGAGTGATTGCTAGATAATCTTGACGGCGACCAATGCAGCAGGGCGCTTATTTTCGCGCCGAGCGCGAGTAACTTGATGGTCCTGAAATTGAAGTTGCCAATGATATACCAGTGTAAACACTTCATTGAAAAACACATAACATGATCAAGTAAACTTTCTGGGGTGTGCGGCTTGACCAATGCAGCAGGGCGCTTATTTTCGCGCCGAGCGCGAGTAACTTGATCTTGAAATTGAAGTTCCCAATGATATACCAGTGTAAACACTTCATTGAAAAACACGTAACATGATCAAGTAAACTTTCTGGGGTGCGCGGCTCACAGGACATGGGCGGGATTTTTTTCTAGAAAACAAGAAGGGTGGGCTGAATGTTACATTGTGTACATCCAGGTGGACATGGGCGGGATTTTTTTCCAGAAAACAAGAAGGGTGGGCTGAATGTTACATTGTATACATCCAGGTATTTATTTGCTGCTGAAAGTAGTTGATCCCATGAGTCTAGTATTTGTATTAATCATAATCATGAATTGTAATTTTTTGGATTTTTTGCCAGCTTCAGTGAAATGTTGCAAGCAGTGGACTTGATTCTTTGTATGCCGACCAATCAATACTGTGTGATTATAATCCTATATTCAGGTGATGGCCAGTTATGTAATTTATGGAAGTTTCCGATATCAGGGTAGCGCTATCCGCTACCGGGACAGCGGCTGGAGGATTCGAAATTCATACGCGACCAACTCAGTTTGCATAGTCCCTAGCAAAGCTTATGATTTTCGTCTCTATACCAATTGCGAGATCTGTAGTCATCATATCTGACATGGAAACAGGTCTTCATTACCTCCGTAACATACTGATTTCTTGCCTGAGATGAGGTATATAATTTCGGCGGATGCTACAACTACAACTACTATGAATTAGCCATTAAATCCCTAACCTAACAGAAAGAGCGACGGCATCCCACCCTACAACCCACAGCCCACAGCGGAAGAAAAATACAAGCCAGAGGACGATGGTGGATCCATCAGAAGGTGGGCTTCGCGGAGAAGCGCGGCGAATGCCCAAAACAAACATGAAACACGAAGACACAGAACGAAAGAAGGGGAGGGGAGAGCACAACATCAAATCAAGGACATCAGCAATCTGCAACTCATTTCCAAACGAGCAACGCAGCCAAAGTCAAGGAATCACAAGTGGAATCCTTATCGGAATTCAAAGGTCGAGCTCGACGATTCTGGTACATGCGTTAATGACAACTGCTGATATCTGTGAATCGAAACAGCATGTGTCAGTCTCATGACAATTGTTTGAATAGTAGAAACATACGGCTCCGAATTCTGGTGGTAATAGAAGCCACTCATTGTTGCTATAGGTGCGGTATATGGGGCAAGAGAAGGTGGCCGCTTGACTGCGCTTGTCCTCCTTGCACTTGATCCTCGCCGATTTCGGTGCTGCTTCCGACCATTACAGTACTCGTCTTCCTCTGCAGTGTCGCCACTGGCTGCCGCTGTGGCAGCAGGATTAAAGTCAACGCAGACATAATAAAACCCTAGAAGAGGAAGGCATTAATCGGCATGACAAAACCGCGCGAAAAAGAAAACCCAGGAGGATAGGGAAGCGAACAAGATGGCCAACCACACAAGACAATACTGGAAAGTGATTCCGCAAGAAACAGATACTAACCAGCAAAACTGGCCCCATTGATATCGTGCACCCTGTGATCTGGAACCAAGAACTTTTCCTTCCAGCGCATAAAAACAGCCCCTCGGTCCCTATCATCAATCGTTAACCGCGGTCGCTTAGCCTCATGTTTGATGTGGCGAAATGCAGGGAAGCGAGACCAATGAACAAGATCTTCGTTCTCACTGGCCCCCCAATTTTGCGTTAGGAATCCATATCGACTCCCGATAATCTCAGCGTCGAAATATGTTGTCAGCTCCGGCCAATCGTCCGTGAGCCCACGAATACAGAGATATCCGCAGAGAAATGAAGTGGCGAAATCAACGTCCTGGTCATATGAGAAACACACGGTGTACACGCGAACGCAGGGGAGGGGAAAATCCAGAGTTGAGCGATGAAGAAGATACAAGGACGAAAAAGGGGATGACATACAACGATGGTCACGGTAACACCATAGCTATTTCTGCCACTCTTCTGCGTGCCCTCAAAAGTTGCGCCCGGATAGAGGCAACGGTTTGCTCGTGTGCGGACACGTATTCGCGTGACATCGGTCAAAGGATCAGGAGTGGATGCACCGAAGTGAGCAATTGGTGGCTTTTCTTGCGGCTCACAAGAGTGGGGCTGATGCAGACTGGATGTGGAAGGTGAACTGAAGCGAGCTGAGACTTGGGGTGTTGGGGAGGTGTCGTGGCGGTAAACCGGGGCAGTAAAGGGCTTGGAAAAGTCGGCCGGGGGTTCGATCCTCAGAGGGGCGAGGGTGGTGACTTGAGGTAGAAGGATGGGCGAGGCGGGAGGTGACTCGAGCTGGCTGACAAATGGGGGTCTTGCTGTGTGTAGATTCGATGATGGTTGCAGAGGAACATCCTGGTCGATGGTTCGCCTGTGGAAGGCTTGAGACTGGGCGGCACGAAGGAGAACCTGTTCGCGGCAGTTGGGGCATGTCGCAGGGGCATCGAGTTCGGGGACGAAGACTAGGGCAAAGCAAGAGGGGCAGGACTTTGGCTGTGGTGACTGTTGCTGTTGAGCAGCGAGTTCAGCAAGTGGTTGAAAGTTATGAGGCATGGCAAGGCAGTGTAGGGGAAGAGCAGTCCACCCAAGTCTGCACAAATACCCACCCGACCACGTGCTGGTCTAATTATGTACCACCCTTCATTCCCCACACAGCGTCCGCATTCAGTTCTTTCGGTCTATTCTCGCTATGCTACTGTAGCCTCTATAAATCAACAAGCCTATTAATGATCATGAGAGTCGTTGCCATCGTCACTTATCTCCCCAGTCTCAGTGTCCCGTCAGTGTCGTCCCAGTTCCTGGTCGCACCAGCGCTTCGTCAACTGTCTTACTTCCAATCGTAGCTCCTGAATCTTTCACTACCTCTCGCACAGGGTCTTCGGCGATCTTCTCGTCAATAATTTCTTCGACCAATTCTCTGGCCTTCTCTGCATCGGTCACGCCATTGGCTAATTGCTTTTCAAGATCTATATTTGCCTTGACATTTCCACCCTTGCCATCCCTGTCGCTTTGCCTCACGATGTTGCGCGCAAGAGTGTACTTTCTGATGAAAAGAGCTGCAGGGATTGACTCAGCAAATCGTCCTTGGTACATTGACTCGTTTGGACTTACTGAGCACGAAACAAACACCCACAATCGGTGTCATAACAATCCAGATGACGCTGATGGATTTCGCATAGGAATCGATGACTTGAGCCTTAATCGCAGGATCCTATCGACCACAAACCTGTCAGTTACTCTCCTCCCACCGATCTGAACTGGACGACGTACAGCAATGGTCTTCAATTTTCCTATGCTCTGGATCAAAGCTCCTGAGCTGGTATCGAAATTCAGATCAGGCATCCTATGGATCTTCTTCGCTAAAATCTGGTCATGGTGCCTCATTAGCTGAGCTTCAAAGTCCAAAATAAGCTCTGAAACTCACGCTCGAGTAAATGGCCTGTCCCACGGAGATTCCGACCGTTCCACCGAGTTGCCTGTCATGACAGTCCGTATCAGTATTCTTGTCACAATCAAACATCGCACACGTCTTCTCACCGAATGAATCCAAAGGTTGAAGTCGTTGTAGCCATGTCCTTGAGCGGCATAGCAGCCTGGAGTGCAATGAGTGGTGTCTGCACGAGAGTTAAACACCAGCGTCAAATCTTCAGAGGTCAATCTGTCAATGATAGACCCGTTACCTGGAATAAGCTTCCGAGCCCGAGTGCTGCGATCAACGGGAAAACCTCCTTAACAGCACTACGCGGATCAGTCTCACATTTACCAAGATGCCGGAATGCAAAAAACGTACGTCGATGATGTTCCGGTAAACATAGTCATTAGTCCCATCCCCACCGCAAAGATGGCGAATGACACCCAGATGATCGGTCGGTAGCTTCCTGTTCTAGTGACGGTGATGCCGGAAAAGATAGACGTAACAGAACATCCAAGTGAATAGGGTAACATCCTGTTTGGACTTCAGCGCCCATAGATCCCTTGCTTCATGAAAAAATACCTACTCTATTCCAGCCTTGGTGGCAGAGGCGCCGAGGACTTGATAATAAAGAGGAAGATAATAAGCGCCTGAAAGGATGTCAGCTTAGAATGAGATATACCGGTAGGTCAGCACGCACCGCAGAAGAATGACAAAGCATGGAGGAAGACAGTAATAAGAAGGATAGTCGTTGTCCTAGTCTATACAATCCTGTTAGTGGGGTCTAAAAGCATCCTTGAAAATCTTACCTTAAACAACCTTGGCGGTACGATGGGTGAACGCTTCGTAAAAGATTCATTGATTCCAGCGGCTATCAGAGTTGAGAATCCGACAACGAGCAATGCAATTGTTGAGGCGCGCGACCCTAGAGCATTCATGTAAGCAACCAACCTGACGTTCACAAAAATCAGTGCCCTACAACTCTTTTCACTTTCGTTAAAGCCAAAGAGAATGCACAAAATACCGGCTGTGATCAAAAGCAATCCGACGAAATCGAATTCCGCCACATGCTCGCGAAGTGTTTTTCCCTGATGAGGGTTCAGATTTAGGAAAAAGAAAAGCATGAGACCTGCGGCGCCGCCGGTAGGTCTTCGAAGAGCGG
>KQ961916.1:91651-121745 GCA_001563735.1 Leucoagaricus sp. SymC.cos | reverse complement strand
ATCATCAGAAGATAGTGATAACGGCTTCTCTCACAGGTTTATGAAGAAACACCAGCGCCAAGTGACATGATCTGTGAAAGCCTAAAAGTCCATGAGTATGAATCCATGATGTGACGAAACATGGTGAGAAGCTTACTCCACCCATTAGGGGTCCAACGACACTGTAAATTGAAAGTTAAAACCAGAATAACGCGACAGGCGAAATAGTGTACCTTGCAATCGCCCAGGTTGCTCCGAAAAGACCACCATACTTTCCACGGCTATGCATAAACCAATGTTTTGATCAAACAGGACGCTAGGTAAGATTCACATACTCTTGCAGTGAAACGATGTCGCTCAGGATGATATTCGACTTGGAGAAAGACGAGGTGAACGATCAAAGTCAAGACCATCGAACACTGTAGCGACGTACCATCTGCATGATGCCTCCTCCACCAATTCCTTGGATAGCTCTGGCGACAATGAGCATAGTCTAGGGTCAGGGCTCAGAACATTACTTGAATGGTTCTAGCCTGGGAAATTACCATGCTTTGTGCCGCGCCACACAGGGCGGAGCCGATCTAATGAAATCACCAAGGTAATAAGCTAACTACAGCCAGCACACATTATTCGAGTCCTTCACCAAGAATATCACGATAGTGGAGTAAAGGATGGGTTTTCTGCCTGTGATGTCGGAAACCTTTCCGTAGAAAGGGGACAACCTACGTAAGAGTGAACCTTGTGTCATCGGGAAAATGTCAATATGCTTACGTCGCGGCAGACAGCATATAAGCACTGGAAGACATAATGATTAATTCGGAAACGCATCCTCACCAAAAATTCTACTCACGTTCCCACCCAGCTGTACCGACTACCTCCGTTCAGTTTACTAACGATGGTAGGTAGAGCAGTTGCAACGATGGTCTGCAATGTAATATAGCAGAACTTCCTGTTAAGTGACCCGGAAAGCAAGCATGAATGACCAGTCAACCAACCTGGTCTAAGGCGGCAAGAAAGATGCAAAGCATCAAGCCACCGAGTACCTATTATGCCTGAGTCAATGTTATCTGTGGGTACGGGAAAATCCACATACAAGGGACAGACGGTTTTCAGGTAGAACGAGCTCTTCGTTGGCTTTCCAAGCTCCATGAGTTTTTTGTTGCTTTGGGTTTTTCAACTCTATGTCCTGGCTTCCGCTGATAATGCTTTCTTTAGTGTCCGAAGACATGGTGAGAAAATAATCCACGGGATGGGGTGGGGGGTCAAGGGGAATGCAGAAGAAGGAGAGGGTAGAGGGAATGACGGGATATGCTGGGAAGAGATGATGATTTTATAGCTATACCCATGCATTAAGATAGAAGCCGACGATGCCCGTGCCTGTCGATCGGATGTCCTCTGTGCGAATCGAGTCACCACTTGCCGAAGTGCCGTCCGGGCTCGCGAGTCTGAGCAAGGTCTGAGCCAGCGTTGCTTCATGTCATTTCTGAAAGAGGATCCGACCCTGGCGCCGTAAGAGTGCATTTAAGTGCACCAAAAACGACCCGCCGGTAATCGCGAAATGAATTCAATCACTAGAGACATTTCAGGCTCGACTCCTGTCAACGACGGTAGTAACGATTCAATCAACGAGTTTGAATCGCCGCCAGCACTCGTTGCTGGGGTTCGACATTAATGACGAAACAAAATCGTTGAGCCGTCTCGAGTCTGAATACAATTTAATTGTCTAATCGTAACTTGTTCACGAGTTTAAATCGTGGACAATAGCGTTGCTCAGTATCGATTTAGTCAACGATTCAAACTCGCCAATTGAATCGTTACTACCGTCGTTGACAGGAATCGAGCCTGAAATGTCTGCAGTAAATGCCCCGACTAGTGGCGAAGTACCAAACAAAAGCGGAGAATGAATTTTCTGTAACCGCGACAGGCAGGCAGCCGTGATGCTTCGTCAGATGGATTGCACTTTCCGATTTGTTTGTGAGTAATTCTTACCCTAGCTGTCACCGTCTTGTGGTTCCTTTGCGCAGTCTCCACTGCGCACCATGGGCGCTCGGCAACTCCTGCTAGTACGCCGCACGCATGACTAATCAGAGGGTACATCGGTGAATCTAATCTGATAAGAATCCTGCTCACTAATACAAGTTGTGCGAGAATTATACCTGGTGCCCTATCTAAAAGCAGGCAGCCTGCCCAGGGAGAGCTGTGGTCTTCGTCGTTGCGAATTTTAGCGTCCGTGAAAAATTTGCGTTGCTGTCTGAAATGTTGCATATAGACTCAGCGGTAGCTTGTTACGAGCAAGTGTAAAGATGACCTCATGTTGACTGATATAATCGGAGCCGCCCTTTTTCGGAGTTCTCCAGTTGGCCAAACCTTATCTGTCTCAAAGATTTCCTTCAGCTTGTACTTTCACCTCTACCTTTACCTTTGCTGTTTCCCTCTATAAAATCATATCATGGCAGACTCGAACCAGAAAGTTGCCAATTTTAAGATTGTCGTTGGTAGGCCTTGTTGCCCAAAATTACCTCGCTGTGCGACTGACTTCATGTTCAATATAACTTTCATCGATCGCCGCCACTCTTCAACGACACGCTTTTTGCTCATTCCTATTCTTCAATCCCATGCATTGGTGTCTCTCTTGGCTTGAAATCGCGTAGTCGGTGATGGTGGCACTGGCAAGACAACTTTCATCAAGGTATGTAGCGCAGTTTTCAGCATCCCCGATCGCGTTTTGATCTTTCAATCCTATAGCGCCATTTGACCGGTGAATTCGAGAAGAAGTACATCGGTATGAACGACATCCTTTTTGACCAGAGCTCGCTGTCGCGCAGCGTTTCTATACCTCCTGATCTCACGACCGACACTTAACAGCAACTCTCGGTGTTGAGGTCCACCCTCTTTCATTCCCAACCAACTATGGTACCATCTGCTTCAATGTCTGGGATACAGCTGGACAGGAAAAGTTCGGTGGCCTGAGGGATGGTTACTATATCCAGGGACAGGGTGGAATCATCATGTTCGATGTGACCTCACGAATTACCTACAAGAACGTTCCCAACTGGCATCGTGATCTCGAGCGTGTCTGCGAGAACATTCCTATCGTGCTTTGCGGAAACAAGGTTGACGTGAAGGTACGATCGTCATGTTCCGATTGGTTATTAGCTACTTGACATTTTCTGCAGGAGCGTAAAGTGAAGACCGGAGCTGTCACCTTCCACCGCAAGAAGGGCCTCCAGTACTACGAGATCTCTGCCAAGTCCAATTACAACTTCGAGAAACCCTGGCTGTGGCTGGCGAGGAGGCTTGCTGGGTAATATTTTTTGCACTTTGTCGTTCAAACGCTACTGATTGTTTTCCCTAGCAATAATCAAGTCGAATTCGTTGCCGAAGCCGCTCTCGCTCCTGCTGAGGTCCCTCTCGATAAACAGCTCATGGCACAATACGAGAGTGAGCTCAAGCAGGTGCGTTTGAATCAGATTTTTGATGCTTCACACCTCTCATCAGATCAATTGCAAAGGCCGAAGCCGTTCCCCTTCCAGAAGAAGATGATGATCTCTAATTGCCCGTTCCATTTTCGGATGCGTTGCCTTTCATGCTTAGCTCTCTCAGATGTGACGCTACGAATTTGCCTTCACTTTTCATCTTCCATTCTGTAGTACGATTTTCGTTATTCACCTTTCCTCTATACGCTCTTGCGGCAAGATACAACTTGGTCACGACCCCCAGAAAATTTCAACGCCTTTGTGATTATCATAAACTGGGTTCTCTTTTCAATTCCGCAGCAAAATATTCAACAGAATGCTCTGGAACAAATTCAATGACGCTATGGTTGTATGGCTTTTCTGGGAGAAAAGCTGTTCCCTTTGAGTAGGATCCAACGACCGAAGGAGTGCGAAGTGCCGTTCAGTCGTGATCCCATTAAGGGCCAAGGGGACAACTAGTTCTTCCATCCCATTGCTAGCAAAGAAAGTTTTAATGACTTCGGAGACCTGACTCAGGTCGGGTAGAATATGAATGGGGCATTGCACCAGGAGGGACGAGGGCTTTAATGAGTCGATTGTTTCAACGTCACCCGAGGCTATTAACATCTCGGCCGAGGTTGAAGCATTCGTAGTTGCGGCATCGGATTGGCGTTCCGTTTGCGGTATAGGCTGTTCGAGGTTCTTCACACAGTGCTGTAAGTAGAATCGGACAGGCCATGCGTCTTCGTAACGTTGCAAGCGCGGTTCCTCCGCAAGCATCTAGTATTCAAACGAAGGTTTGATGTTAATTGCATTCATTCGACTTTCCGCTGGCTCTCCCGGTTCTTACCTGTTCAACAGCGTTGCGGAGTCTCTGACAGCTCGCTTGGCTTAAGATTTTATATTCCTGGATAAATGTACCTCCATGCTTGCGTGCGAGGCGCTGCAACAACAAATCGCTTCAATACTAGCGGGATTAGCGGGGTAACGCATAGCCACACTCACAATTATTCGTGTGAAAAGTTCGCCATCGCCATCGAGACCCATTGAATGCCTGAGGACAGGCAATATATCTGGGGATTCTTTGAGAAGGATTTTGGTGGTATCATCCGGCCACGGAACGGTGGTTTGATGTTGTTCTTCTCTATCGTGTTGGGATTTCTCCTGTAGCCTTGAGGATGATCCAGCTTGGTCTTCATCTGGACCGTGACGGTTCACCAATCGATCTGTGATAGTTGTCAGATCAAGGGCTGAGAACGCATTTCGTGGTAGACGGTCGCAAAACTCTTTTCGATCTCCTTCCTTCTGGGAGAGAAGAATTGATAAGTGTCGATCATGAACGAGGCCGCTCTTCGCCAGGCCCGGAATGATGTACGTTAATCCGGAAAAGAGCTCAAGAAGATTAGCTCGAATGTCTTTTGGAATGTTTGGGAGGTGTCCACAGACTGCGCATGGTGAATAGTAGGATGTTGGCGGTGTGGCATTTTTCAGGGTGGATTCGAGTTGAGCGACTGTGTGCCTTTCATGTGTGATCTGGTCATGATAAACAATGGACGTGTCGATGGGCGAAACCATAGTCCCGGGCTGAGACGAGCCCGCACTAGTAGCGTTGGAAGTTGCTCTCCGGTCTGGAGCTTCAGTCGGCTGTAGCCTTTTGACGATAGAGGGAGGGGGTTTTCCGATAAATGTTATCAAGCGCGGCTGGGCGGGGCTTATACTTCCGGAGGAGCTTGCACTCCACTCATTACCGGCACGGACGCAAGGTTGAGAGCAACTCATTCCTGGCTTGGACGTGGCTTTCTCGCTCGCTGGTTTTCGATCGACTCTGAACCTCCTCCGTCTGAGATACCGTCCAAACATACGGCTGTATGCATCGATCGGCCACTGGTCAAAATATCGACTTAATTTCTTGTCATCTTGTAAGACCTTGTAGCCATAGTATTTAGTCAGGACATCGCAGGGGCAAGTAACTACCTACATGCTGTTTCATCTGCTGTCGCTTATGGTCTTGCTGCTCATGGTAGAGCAATTTGACATCAAAAAAATGAAGATAGGCTAATCGTACGAGTTGCTAACTCCCTGTTAAGCGATAGAACCAGTCCAATTGTGAAGGGCACACCTTAAACCTTGTAACTTCAGCGGGTGAATGAGTTTCAACGCGAAGCACGTTCTCAATGTCGCGAATTATACCCAGTTTCTTCGGCTGTGGGATTAACATCGGGGAGATCATAGAGCAAACTTCCGGGTATCAACTGGACCTATTTCACTGCAAGCAGATTGATCGGTGTCGGCGCTGCGGAACCCACTGGGTTATTAGCTCACCTCATGTTTGCTCTGGAGGCCTGCGGAAATCAAAAGACCAAGAGGTAGCATCTGTGTTAAAATAGCGAAGCTTATGCGATTTATGGCTGATTGGGGTAATACCAACGGCTCTGGATTTTAGCTGAGTGATTTACTAAGTATTCTACAAAGAATAAGACCGAAGGGTAGAGTCACGAACATAAGAGTAGACACAGCGGATAATACAGTGTTCGGGGTGCGGGCTCAACAGAATCGATCACTAACCCTTTGTCAGCAAGAGAAGTTGGTAGGACTGTCAAATAACTCACCTCTTGAGTTTGGAACGGCGGTCTAGGAGAGCTTCTGCCAAACGCCCTTCTTTACGAGCTTGCTTAAGCTTCAAAGTGAAACGTGAGTTGGAGTACCTCGATACTCAGGAATGAACTTGCCTCTTTCTTGTCTTCTTTCGATAGAACAATTTTTCCTGCGCCCCATGTCTGATATAAGCGGCTGAAAAAGTGAGTCAGATTGACAATACAACACATGTGAGCTACAAAATACCTACTTTGTTGACGATTCATCGATTTTGGGGGGCGCAGTAATTTCTTTGCGCCTCCTCTCTTCCTCGTGGGCCTCCTTTTTATACTTGTTTTGGATTTTGACCCAGAACCTCTCCTGGAAACCCGCTTCTTCGCTGTCTCCTCGGAGTTGGAGAGAACCACCAGCAACTTCATCAATGCTGAGATATTTTTCATATACGTTCATGAAGGCAACCATTCCATCGGGGAATATGACTGGAGTCCATTCCTCTTGAGGACCGCGAGCATCACGGTCAGCTGAGACCAACCCGTACTTGTCACAGGAAAGGAATTTCCCATCCCCTGTTCCAGTACGGAGATTGATTGTTGAAGAACCAGCAACGCGTGTAGTAACCCAAACCTGAGCAATGTCGGTGGGTGTTTGGTCTAGGAGTCTCGTGGACGGAGCGGAATCATCTTCACCCTTTGACTTGTCCAGAGAATGTAAAATAATGCGATTCGTGGTAGAATTAAAGTTGATCGATATTGGAGAAGGATCGGAAGGGTGAAAGATGAAAGATGGTCCTCGTATTTCGCTGGCTTGTTCGGGAAGTACCCATGTCTCGGGGTCCTTGTCTTCCTCTCGCCGTTTGGTGCTGCGCCCTTCGTCTACATCATTGTCTTGCCTCTTGCGCTTCTTCTTGGTCTTCTCCCCCTTGAATTTGAGTTTTGTAGAACGAACTCGATCGTCAGCCATCTTGTACGAGGGTCAAGCTGAGGTCATCACTGGACAGTGGATAAGCAGGGACTCTTACTTTCACGTGACTATCCAGGATTGACCGTGGGAATACACTTGTCCCATCTGTGTATAGTAGTTGTCCCCTCGTCGTGCCCGCCGTCCTCAAGATCTCTGCCGCCAAAAATGAAGTTCAACCCTGGTATGTCGCATGTCTGCCTGATTCATTATGCTCGAATCTCGCATTTCTCTGTCGGACGGTGGATTTTGGTCAAGATCTGAGCTGGATGCTGATTCGGGCTTCTGGATGACATTGGACGGGCAAGATGCTAACCTCGCTATACCTGGAACAGACGTTTCTTCCTCACGACGCAAGTCTCGCAAGGCGCACTTCTCCGCGCCCTCTTCCGTTCGCCGCAAGATTATGTCTTCGGGTCTCTCGAAAGAGCTTCGGGCCAAATACAACGTTGGTACTTTTAGTTCAGGCTTACATCTGATACTAATTCTGTTGTGGTGTTAGACCCGTTCACTACCAATTCGCAAGGACGATGAAGTGCGAATCGTCCGGGGTAAATACAAGGGACGCGAGGGCAAGGTCACCCAGGTTTATCGCAAGAAGTGGGTTATCCACGTCGACCGTGTTCAGCGTGACAAGTCGAACGGAGCAAGCGCACCCATTGGTATTCACCCCAGCAATGCCGTAATTACACAAATCAAACTGGACAAGGACCGGTGCGCGTTATAGCTTGTCGATCAAGGGATGAGACTGAAACAATAAATTTAGTCGAGATATTCTGGAGAGGAAGGATAGGAAGAAGGACGCTGGTGGTGATGCCGAGATGACTGACGTGCGTGCCATCTAGTTTGTCTTATCAGATATGTACCTGAGCCTCGTTTCAGTAATTCTGCCGTGATTGCTCTCGATTGATTTCCCTAGTTAGAGGGGCTGATGAATCCAAATGCACCCATGTATCTATGCATAGTACCAACTCATATGCCGCATGATGTCCCGTTTTCTCGGCGACAAGTGAATTGCAAGTGATGACAATGCTAACGAGTAGAAATACGGATGCTAGAAAATGACATCTTCATCCTTCGTACTCAATAAGTTGGCAGATGCCTCATCCTGTATCGATGGTTCAATTATGGGCGGTTTGTCTTGTAATGAATCCTCTGCCACTTTTGCAGCGCTATCTCTCTTCTTTTTTCCCTGAACTTTCTTGAGCCTGATTGAAATTGAATACTCAATCGCCATTAGACTCGATCAAGAAGACGTACCTAAAGAATTCTTCACGGTCCATCTCATCTAATTCACTCATGATATACTTAATCGTATTTTCCAACCGTGGCATAACGACGTGTTCGATAGCATTGACGCGCCGATTTGTAGCTCGAATGACCTCGTCGAGGATGGTGAAAGCCGTCTGAAGTGAAGCAAGCTCAACCAGCGTTTCAAGAGCTTTGGCATAAACCTCCTTAGATTTGATGATCTGCTGACCACCTCGTCCTAAGCCAGTCAGGTTGAAGTCTAGAAGCCAATGTGAACATATGACACGAGTTAGAAATCGGGGTCGCAAGCAATGTACCTGAGCCCGGGACACGATCCACTTCAAAGGCCGGCAAAACAACCCCGGACACGTTCTCTTGCTTGGCCTTCACCCTGAACGTAGCCTGCTTGACTTGCTCTTGAACTAGGTATGAGATATCACCGGTCGCATATGTTAC
Organism: Leucoagaricus sp. SymC.cos; assembly: GCA_001563735.1. Lineage (NCBI taxonomy): Eukaryota > Fungi > Basidiomycota > Agaricomycetes > Agaricales > Agaricaceae > Leucoagaricus > Leucoagaricus sp. SymC.cos. The sequence goes on along the minus strand of KQ961916.1, from coordinate 113,052 downwards.
TTCAGCCATCGAGAAGGACGCGAGCTGCATTACTTTTCCCATCTTGCGTTTGGCCTGGATTCATACCTGTTAGGCGCTACTCAGAACCAGATCGAGTGAACTCGCCTCGTCAACTTTCCTCAGAATAGCCCTAAATCTGGTCGTTAAGGCGTCGCGCTTCTTGGCCAATAACGAATGCCCAGTCTGCGCGCCCTTGAGCCGGAGCTTTGTATTTGTTAATGCCATGCGTGTGGCGAAAACATTTTCTCGAGGGCCTGTACCGGACATGATAGAGATGGACAAGCAGCAACGTCACGAATAGCGGAACACCAGGACGCAGCGTTCGTAGTGGGCGTGCGATATGATATTATATTTTGGCCCTCCCGTATCAAGGGGGCATAGCTCAGTTGGGAGAGCAGTAGACTGAAGTCATTCACTGGGATTCTAAAGGTCCCGCGTTCGATCCGCGGTGCCCCCATTTTTCTTCCACCTGTCCTTCATTTTGATACCAGAAGTTGTCATAATTAATATCCACCAATCAGTCATATTATGTACAAAGATCCGCAACATACGAAGTCATTAGATATACTACTGCGGCACCCCCGTGTACTAGAAAACCCCTTCGATTTCCATAACCACAGGGCAATGATCAGAAGCGCCATAGATTTCGTCTCTAATTTCGCACTAGAGGGACCATGCAATCAGAACCCCAAAAGTATTTGATTTTATCAAACTTCGTACCGTTTTCACGCGTCCAGCAATACGCTCGCTCAGAACGACTGAGAGGAATTGGCTGTCAGACCTGCATGCTACAATACGAGAATTGACGTACACATATCAAGCCTCCATCCGAGTCCTTTGAGTCGGCAATTAAATCGATAAGAGAAATAAGTGTAATGTTGGTCATTGGGATGAAACCGACGCCAGACATCAACAAATTTGCCACCATCAACACCCTCCGATGGATTCAGAATATTTTTGAAAGAGGTTGTCTCGGCTTCGGTGTATCCTGGGCTTTTGTTCCAGTTCTTTTTTGCATTGGCGAGGTCTAGAGCCATTTTAGTTGTTTGCGAGGTATTGAATGAGAACTGAGAGCCATGCCTTTCTCGGTCGGGGCAACGTTGAGATCTCCTGTCCAGATTACAGGCTTCTTCCGGTCCAGGTCGCGAATGTAAACTTCGAAATGCTCGTTCCATTCCTTTTTCTTGTCAAGTGTCTGGGGCACAATGTCAATTACAGAGGAATGTGGTTCTTCGAGGAATTACCTGAAGATCTCTCCCGGCATTGACGGTATATGTTCCTATAAGATAATAATTTTCGAACTCTAATGTAATAATCCGCCCTTTGACGGATCGAGGATCGGGGTGGTTGGGTAATGTTCTCGTGACAGACAGTGGCTCATGCTTGGAAAGAATCGCAGTACCAGCTGCTCATTGTCAGAGGGAGATATTGTGGGAAATATAGGAGTACACACAGTAGGACTTTGTTTGGGAGATGCTCCAATAGGAATAGGGGTATCTTGCATTCAGAGCCGGGTCGATGGGTTGTTCATTCACCTGGACTCAGTTAATAACCACACAGCAGCCAGAGAAATCAGTTTTTTTTGTACCTTCGTTTCTGTAAGAACAAGTATGTCCGCATCTTCAGCCTCAACATAATACTTGAAACCCTAAAGGAGAGCAAGGTGAGTCAGCCATCAAACGGATTTTTGTTGTGATGCACCTTCTTTTGACTTGCTGCAAACCCGCAGACATTCCACGTAGATATGCGTGTGGTGTTCTCCAATCGTGGTGGGAAGTTTATATGTACCGGAAGGACCTTGTTAGTAGGTTGGGGGTTCTCTACTTGTTGGGATAGGTCGCTTCTGGTCCTTTTCATGGCAGAGCCTTGAGAATCGTTATCCGAGGCTATCTCCGTACGCTGTCGCTTAAGTGAGTTTTGCTTTTTAGGTGGCATGGTTGCGTTGATAGTAGAGGATGTTCTTGAAGGATGAACTGAGGAGGCAGAACGCCACGAGTCGCGACGCGCCGAGTAAATGATACTATACGCCCACGTGACGTAGAGCGATGAAATACCGCTTCTGTTCCGATCAAAAGTTGAATTTGTGTCAAGCCCCACATAAGTACCACGGGGCAACACACGAGCGAACGCTTACTAGATTGAACATCCTTACGTTTTTTTCTGTCTGTGAGTAAATGCTTTCATTGGCGAGCATCTTTTGACCTTGGGAAGCTACTTGTTAATTTAGCCTCTTCTACCAGCACAACATCGATCGGTCACCGCAAGTCGTGTATTCTAAACAACGAATCGCGGCGGAGGATACCTGTGAATGCTCACCCATCGAGGATTCTCTGCGTGGATTGTGGTTGACGGTAAAACATTACCGGAGCACCTGGTCTCTGTTGATGATTCCGCTAATAAGGTGTCCTGCTGGATTCCCAGCGAAGAAGGCAAAGTAAAGCCCACAACTTCCCGTGTTCAATAAATTCAGAGCTAATGGGAGCACAGGCTTTCACTGTATATTGGCAAGACCATGGAGGAAAAGTTGAAACGTGTGGGTACATAATGTTGGATGGCTACCTAGCTCCAGGGCGTTTTCTGTATGGCGAGGGAACGACATGGAGAGGGGGTGTGAGGACAGGACCAGCTTCCGAGAGACCTTTTATTTTCCAAAAGGTCGAAGAGAATGGTAAATCTTAAGGACAGACGCTTACTTCTTCAATCACATTCACATAAGCCCCAGATTTAAAGAACGTACCTACCACTGAGAAGGACGTAGGCACAATAGTCCTTCAAATCAAGAGAGTCAAGTTTTCCGCGTCCGCTAGTCCCAATACCATCCAACAGCTTCCTCAGGCCCACAAAGGCAGGAACGGTATGCGCATTGGGTAGGTCAGTTAATATCCTATTTCTTCTTCAGCCTGATTATAAGCGCAGTTTCGGTGCTGAACAACCTACTTTTGAACAATATCCGTCCACATGGAAGGTCGAATCCTATGACAATCCCGGTCAGATGAAACCAAACACATACGTTTCGTTCATCTTCCGTTATAGGAACCCAGGTCAGTACATTGCGGTGACCAAGACTTGACTGCTAGACTGATGTTTGAAAGATTTCTTATGTGCACAAGGAATCATAGAAGACACGACGCCTTCAGTTGCCCCAATACAAAACCTACCCCAACGTCGTGTTGCAAGCATGCCAGTCCCTACACCACCTATTACGTTTACTCCAAGCCCCAGTCCTCCTTTCGATCCCAAAAAGCCTCTCTTCGATTCTGTCTATTACCGTCTGGTAAGATTGACTTTTTGTGAAATCTTTCCATAATCACACAAAGCTGGCCAGGGATCACAGCAGCTGAAGCGACCGACCACGGACAGTAGGAGAGCTGTCAGCCTACAGGCATCCATCGAGGTTGAGGATGATAAAGAGAAACCTGTCAACTATCCAGGCGAAGGCCTAATAATTTTCCCGTTCCATAAACCAAGAAGAAATGACTCGGACCCCGGCACCTACAACTTTGCATCAGCGTCCAAAAAACGTTTGTGACGTGATTACTTTCAAACTACTTTGTTGATCTATATGTTCGCTCTCGCCCTGCTTTTTCGCATTTGTCGCTTTCGCGCTGTTCATCGTGCTTTCTCGTTCGTTGCGTACTTTCAAAGAATGCTTTGTTAAATGAATCAAAACTAATTTGTATATGATACACTTTATACCAAAGAATTGATGTAGTTCTCGATATCTAGTATACAGTCAGCCAACACTGTAGGAATGGGACTATCGGTAACGACATACTTGCATATCCGTTCGAAGCTATTTTTGCAGAGTCATTGACATTGGGGTCTGTCCCGTGAGCGGTCTCATAAGAATCAGGGATACCATCCCCATCTGTGTCCTGGGGCGGCTAGAAGAATTTCGTTTCACTGGACTATTCAAATCTGTATGGCAGGTGCGCAACATACCGTCCCTCCGTTGATCGTACCAGGTCCATTAATGGGAGGGGCAGTAGGGTCCGAAATCAAAGCACCGACTTTTCCGAGAGACGCAAGCTCAGTGTTGATCAGGTAGTTGTCGATACTATCCCTAAATTTGCTAGCACCAGCGGAAGTCTTGACCTTGGCGAAAGCATCAAGGGGACTCAGCAAGGTGTTAACAGTGGGGTAATTATAGCGAGAAGACTGGAAGTCAATGGGGGAGTAGTTCGTTGACGAAGGGGATAAAATGAAGCCATTCAAAGTGCCATCCTGGAAAGTGTCAACCGGCACTGCGACAAGCAGATGGAATGACGCGCTCTTACTCGGTCTGGGTCATAGTAATTGTCTTGTACATATGCGTGGAAGTTGGCATTTCCACGAGTGACTAGGTGACTGTTAATGCCGACTAGCCGTGTCTTCGAGTATGGGACAAGTACTCACATGCAGTGACGGAAGTGGAAGGACCACTAATAAACACGTTATTCATAATGTTTGCATAGGAAGGTCCAGCTGAATCCCCGGCAATGTAGCCTCCTCCTCCTCCCCAATTGTAAACCTATGTCTGACGTCAGCTACATAGATCAGACGCATTCAACGAGACCGGACTTACAACGTTGTTGACGAATTCATTAACACCCTTCACCTTGGGGTTACGGGTCTTATTGTCGATGTACAGGGTTCGAATGATGCTAACGCCACCATCGGTTTGCATGAGGCCGCCGCAGGAGTGAGTTTCCAAGCCCTGGCCAATAATGGAGTCGGAAATTGTGACGTTAGAAACGTCCCCGTTGATGGAGAATGTCTCATCACGTCCCCAAGATACACTGACGTGGTCGAAGATCATATTTGCACCGTTGGCAATGGTAATTGCGTCTTTTCCGGAGTCGCCTGCGTGTTGCGTTTAGATTATTCCTTTTAAACCTAGATTTAGGAAATGCGTACCTGTCGTGCCCATCCTGTAGCGAATGTAGCGAGTGATCGTGTTGTCTGCGCCGGAGTAGGAAACGCCATTGCCATAAACTGTGATGCCTTGGCCCGGGGCGGTCTGGCCAGCGATGGTAATGTGAGGACTGATTACGATGCGGCTGCTGATCTTGATGATGCCTCCGACAGCAAAAACAACCATCTATAAAATCCAGTGAACATTAAAGTCAGCACTTGGTTCTCGAACTAATCCGAACCCTGTTTGGCTGCGAGACAGCATCGCGGAAGCTGCCGGTTCCAGAATCATTGAGATTAGTTACAACATAGACAGAGCCTCCACGTCCTCCCGTGGCCTGAGCTCCAAAGCCTGTGGGTGACGCAGTCAATGACCTCTGACGATCGACAAAACCTTGACCAAATGACATTGAAACTACCTTCTGCACCCGGGAATGCGAGAAGAGCAGAGCAAGACGTAGCGAGGCCCAAGAGAGATGCGAAGTATGCAGTCAGCTTCATATTTCCACTTGAAGCAGCAGACAGCCCGTAAGTGATGTCTTATATGGGCCTCCAACGAATCAATTCCTGGGTCAACATGTGGTGCTGGTGCTCAGCTAGTACACATGAACTGGGGTTGAGGAAGGATCACAACAGCAAAAAGAGTTTTCTCCGAGCTTCTACCCTGACCAACATTATATTCGACGCGGGCCGGGTGGCATCTCCATTCGATGTCAGTCGTTGACATCACCATAGTATTTCCGGATTTGAGGTTTCGTGATATTGTATGAGAGCAAGCAGAGATGCGCCAGGAAAGCAATCGAACTTCTTCAGGCTTCTCCAACAGACAGAACAACAGAACCAGGAGTCGAGTTGAATCAAGCATCGGATTAGTGGTCCCCGTGACTGTGAATTCGAAGACCTGCGGCCACCTTGAGGTAGTAAGAATGAGGGCGGCCCGCCAGCTGGAGTATCACATGAGATTTTATTCTTGTAGCAGAATTCATGTTTTATCCGAATGAAAGGAGGGGAAGGGACAAATCGCGCGTGAAGAGAGACTCGTTCTAATATCACTTTATGGTCCAACGACGGCTCCGACACCATCTCGTGAATGACGCGCATCAAGTGATTGGTCCGGAGGCGTTTGCCAAACAACTCCACGCTTCGGCCATCATTCGAAGAACACATTCCCGAGTTTGAACGCTTCTTAATTTTTACCGAGCACACAAGTTCGACGCTGCTATTGCTCTCGCAGTCTGGCGTTGTCATGGCTGAGCCAAATACCTCTCCTGCTTTCATCCTATACGTCTGGCCAGGGCAGTGGGACTTACCTTCCGTTGATCCTCTTTGCCTTGCAGCTGTACTGTACCTCCAGCTAGCCCTCCCAGGAGAGTTCAGTATCTCAGAATGCAACAATCCCGACATCTCGCCATCGGGTAGGTGGGTGGCTTATCCTGTTGAGGTTACATTCTCTCAGCTTATCTCTCGTTCAGGGCAGCTTCCTTTCCTACTCCATAATGAAGTCACCATTACCTCCTTCTCCGCAATCATTAAATACATATCTGGGCTCACGACATCTAGTCGGCATGATCTGGATGCCTCTTTGTCATCCACTGAAAGAGCACAAAAGATTGCTTGGATATCCCACGTAGATTCTCACTTCGGTAATCTTCTGGTGGGTGAAAGAATCTAGTGTGTGGGATTGTACTGAAGACAGTAGTATCATACTTATTACTCCAGCGCGAGTAACTGGGAAAGGGTTATCCATCCGGCTCTCGTGAGCATGTACGGTGTACCCCAACGATATTATGTTCCTGGGCGTATTCGTGCGTCCTACAAGCCCCGGCTAGAGAGCGCCGGCTTGTGGAGCCTGCCACCTCCGGAACCGGCAAAGAAGCAGCTCAGCAAACAGAGCGCCAATGAAACACGGAAAGAGGCTAAGGAGACCTTTACGCAGGCCTTTGAAAAAGAGAAAGTATGTGTTATTTCGCATCGCCATCATGGTCATTGCCTTAATCCTTCCAAGATTCAGGATAAGGCAAAAGAGGTGCTCGGTATCTATGCTCGGTTACTTGAGGGAAAACAATTCGTCTATCAAGGACGGTAAGTTATGTGTTCAAGATCTACTACTTTCAACTTACGTTCCTCCAGCCCAACTACACTAGATCTCCTTCTTGCAGCACACACACTTCTTTTGGTTGCGCCTCCCCTGCCAGATACCCTCATCAAAGAACTTGTAATAGAGTGGTACGACACGCTTGCTGACCATGCAAAATGCATTCAAGACCTTGCGTTCGGAAAAGATCAACCGAAGTTTCCTATCCAATCTTCTCGCGGCTCTTTGTGGGATTTAATTCCTTCGCGCAATGCCTTCAAGGCCGCCCAGGCGAAAGGTTTGGAAAGAACACCAGAAGATGTTGAATACGAGAAATTTACCTGGGGTTTCATTGGCCTCGCACTTGGCAGCGTTGTAGCCTACTTTGCGATACTGGGATCACCAATACGCATTGTTCGTATTGTTCAAGAAGGGGAGGAAGAGGAGGAAGAGGAGGAGGAGGATCTGGATGATGAAGCCGAGTAGAATTCATGGCTTGTATCACGTACTACAACTTGTTTTCCTTGCCGGAAACCAATTAGGTCTAGTGCCAGTCACTGGCCCAGATTCACTCTAAGTTACCTTCACAATACAGAGCACGTGACCCTTCGCGCTTTGTGTTAGATGAGCGTTTGAGCCTTGGCAAGTCCAGTCCAGCAGTGTTTCTTATCAACACCGTTTCACGTACTTGTACGCAGCGCATGTTCAATGGAAGAGGACCTCATTGTTGTTGACGATATCGATGCCGAGGCTCAGCCAGATACACCTCTTCCCCTAAACGGGACTAGTTCTTCTCAACACTCCCTACCCCAACGGACTCTTCCTGAACGTGCTTCCACCTCGCGACTACGCAGTGGAAGCACAATGTACAACCTATCCGGGGAGACCTCTGAGCGACCAATGCGCTCCTCTACAATGCGGCCAAAAGTACAACCCAAGCTGAAGCTGAAGCTGAGCGAGAAAGCCGCCGCACAGGCTCCTGGCATGTCGTTCCTGGGCCCTTATGACAGAGAATTGGATTCGGATGACGAAGAGCTAGCATTTGAAGAACAGTTCATACTGAGAATTCCTCCTGGGGAAGATCTCGAAAAGCTAAGGAAGATGGTACAATCGAGAGAGATCTCAAATGATGTCTGGTTTAAATTCAAGGGTGATGCAAGGTTTCATCATCTGAATTTTCATCTGACTGACTGTAACTTCAGACTCGCGCAGAGCGGCATTCCATATTGGCAGCAACACATATTCTGCAAAACTTGTTGACCTTCCGTGTATCGTTGAGTCTCAGAAGACGCTTGACAACAAACAGATGTTCAAGGTCGCTGATATATGTCAGGTTACGTCCTTTCTCCGCTTTTCCATCGTGTATATTGACTTCCGTTAGATGTTGGTGGTCGAAAACAAGATCGAGAATGATGAACAAGTGGGAGCGCAGAGGAACTTCAATATTGATGAGTTCATTTGGCCTCACGGGGTCACACCTCCCCTCCATCATGTTCGAAAGCGTAGATTTAGAAAACGTGTTAACAGACGGGTATATCCTGCTCTCACTCTTTCTGCTCGTATACCTCGCTAAGGCAGGGTCCAGACTATTGAAAGTGTTGAAGAACAAGTGGAACGGTTACTCGACGAAGATGCTCTTGCCTCAGAAGTCAAATATGGTTTGTTTCATGTTGCTTCACTTGTTTTTATTTTTTCATCAATCATTCATCTTTCCATGCAGAGGTCCTTGATAATGTCAATCCAGATCTTTCAGACTCAGAGTTCATTGAACGCGAAGAGCCATTAGATGCCCCCACTCCCGCTATCTCTGACCTTGGTGATGCCGCAACGCCGAGGGAGGATATGGGAGAAGGCGAGGAAGACGAGGAGGGCGATGAAGACGAAATGGAAGGTGATATCGATGAGGAATTAGCTGCTGAGCTTGACCTTGCTCTCGGAGATGAAGAGGAAGCCGGAAATGAAGACGACGAGGACGAGGAAGATGAAAGTGAAGAAGAGGACTCAGAGGACGACGACGACGAAGACGTGCAGGCCAGAAAGTTATTAAACGAGGAAATTCGCGACCTCGAGGCTGCGGTTTTGAAGAAGAATAATGAAATTGCAAGCTCAGCGAATCCATTAATCAGGGTAAGCAGCCAATGCACCTTCTCTATTTCTCGCTAAAGGATTCTGCAGAAACGCTTCGAGGATGCGCTCAAGAAGCTCACCGCGGATCTTGAAATGAAGCAAGCTCAGCGAGATGAACTCAAAGAAAAGCAACGGTTGAAGAAAGAGGGTATCACCATAAATGGAGGAGACGACACAGATCCTGAAATGGCGGGTGATCAAGATGCAGGAGCCGACGCTGAAGAGGAAGACGACTTGTTCGGACCAGATGATCCATCTGCGATGGAAATAGGATAGATAATTTCTGTGCATCACTGCATGTAATTATACGTACATTACTACATCACGATACTGGCAAGACGCACACGATACTGGCTTGTATCACAAGAGGGGTGTAGACGAGGCACACGAAGGGTGCAAACCATACTGAGAGAACCTCCCACTGCCATATCGCTTCTCGGGTTTCCTCGTAAAGAAAAAGCCAGCCCGAGGCAAGGAGGACGTAGAGAAGACATTTGAGCCAGGAGGCAGGCTTCGAGGCTCTTGGGCATGAAAGGGATAGTGGAAGTCCAAGTGTAACTGCGAGTAAGGCAGCCAGGGAGAAGTTGAGTATTGTGATGGTGGAGATTACAGTAGATGCGAGGCAAAGATTCAATGTCTTCAAGACGAGCCAGAAAGGGGCGATGTTTTGGCCACGAGAGTAAGGAATCTGAGATAATGCGAATGGAACCATCGAGATGACAAGTACTAAAAAAGGTGCATACAACTATGAAGGAGTTTGAGAGTCAAATTCGGAACGGATGGTTTGAGAACAGACCTTCTGATGATCTATGAATAAAGAGCTTCGAGTGGCAAAAAAGAGGAGGGCACCAAGACAATGAGTCAAAAGCATTGCCCCCAGAGCAGAAATCACGAGGCGGCTTCGAGTCAACCATACGATGGTTTGAGGGGAGTGATCGTCTTTCTTGTGCGGAGGGCGATCGCAGTGCCATCTTGCATCCACCCAGCATCGAAGACCTCGAAATATCATCGCGACGCTGATTAGAATAACGCTTGGAAGATAACTTCCGATCTTCATGAACCGATCGGGCATTGTGAGAATGAAAAAGAAGAACGACGCGTGTAGACGTTCAAGGAGATTGTTCATTGTACGAAGACTCGATTCCACAATGCTGTGGATTATCGTTCAAAATGGCTCAAAAAATGGATACACATTCAAATAAATTCTCACCCTCCGAGAGCGTGGAAACCATGAGGACCTGTCGCTGGTACAGCGAAAACCGTGATGGCGTCTATGCGGAATCTAATTTCGTGAGATAAGGTAATCAGGGTGGAAACAAAGCAGGCATACTGATGGAAAAGACCGTGCACTCCGCTCGCTCGCCCCCTTGCTTGGTACCTAACGTGTCGAATGATATTCTTGGCTCGATTGACGAAGTCTTTAACATCAGGCTTGTGGCGCAGGGGTGATGGCAGGAATGAGAATTCGGAAGGTGAAGCAGCGGGATCCCGCCATTCAAGATGATCATAGACTGTGACTGGGACATGTAAGCTACCACGGGCTATGCGCTGGACGGAGTTTATTAAATCTTGGTTAGGCAGCCTGCCGTTGAGTCCCTCTGACAATGTGTGTCAGCTGATGCCTCTAACATTTGACGGAAAATGAACTTTACCGAAGAAAAGTCCAAGATGAGAGAATGAATGACCCGGATAGTCAAGGTTAAGTGCAGTCCATATAACACCTGAAGCTAGTCCAAGTGGCTCGGTATCAAGATCTGGAAAGAAAGGGTTAAACCTTCTCTGTTTCACCTCTCGAGTACTGGCTCACTAGATAACTTTGCCCCGTGGTAGGCATTGAGCCACGCCTGCATGCCATCAAGATAGCCGTCGTTGACGACGAAGATGATGTCTTTTGCCCACAAAGAGTAGTCTAGCAAAAGCTTGAGCCAAAAGTCCATCAGAACCAAGTAGGTCGACCTCACTTCTGAGAAATCGGGCCAATGCCAGAACAGTGGATACACCCCGGAGGTTTAAAGTACCATCTCCCTCGCCAGCCCTGCTCAGCCAGGAAGCACTGATTACCATCGCTTCATTTCGTGGACCTCGCGGGGAGGCTAGAACAGCGTAAGCGTTGGTGCCAGCCACATTCTTTGCTTCGAGTGAGTTGGAGAGGATGAATAGCTTGCTAACGCCGACATACCCTATGCTTCGTATTTGACCGAAAGGCGTATTTCTGTGTAGCGGATGATAATCCGAGTTTCGAGAACTCCTTCATGAGAAAATACGCCCGTCTGTAGCCACGTAGTAATTGGTGAGAGCAAGCTCCAGAGGAAAGAGTAGAGGACGTCGCACTGATCGCTGGTTGCATTCAAATCTCTCAAAGATTCCAGGTGTTCGAGATATGTGTCCGCCGCATGAACATCGGCCCAGTTCCAATACGTAGTGACCTGGAACGAATTCAGCTGGGGCCTTTCAGATCAGGGTGTCCAAGAAACGCACCTGGCCTGGTTGTAATGCATTCTCGTCAATATAAACTCCACGTCCCAGTCCTGAAGAGGGTATTGCCAGCATCCATATGTACCCTACTATCAGAAGCAAGGCACTGGACCGGACCGTAAGTAGGTGAACGAACAAGAAAGGCTACAGCTTACATTAGACGTGAGAGGTGACGAGCAAACCAGGAAACGAATGTACGGCGTCTTTGTAGCCGTATCAACGAGGCATTTTCTTTTGGCCGAAGTTTCTGCCGTATTCTGAGGACTAACTTGCTGAGAGGTGAGGAATTAGGGGGAGGATTGTTTTCCATGCCACAGAGAAGAGCGCATAGATAGTTGAAAAAGCTAATGACGTTGATCACCCTGGCTTGTTCCGCGACCGCGGCGCGTTCACGTGCGGTCATCCAACCATTCGCACTTTTGTTGTTTACTTCTACCACCGTCATGCCACCCAAACGTCGCAAGCGGAGTCCTGTTCCGAACAAAGGTCTGGCACCAGGAGAGTCTCTTAAACGTTACCTGGTTCCCACACGGAACTCGCAATCTACCCTCTGGTCTTGGGTTGGCTCTGAGGCTAGTGAGGCGACAGACATTACACTAGAGCATTGCCTCATAGCTTGCGGATTATCGGCGAGAAATAACAATCCATTCTGTCCGAACAAGTTTGTCACATCCCAGGCTCCGAAGCCACTTACGAAGAAAGAAGTGATACCGGACGATGATATAATTGTTGTATCTGACGATGAAGAGATTAAGTGCTTAAAGAAAACGTGCAAAGAGAATCCAAACTGTTTGAACCATTTAGGACAGGAAAAATGGGAGAACGAAGGTGTGTTGCTCGCCGAGGCTCTTTTTCAGGTGCTTATCGAGACATGTTGATACCTAGAGAATGCTCTGCGAGATTTCCTAGAGGTGACCACAGTTGGGTTCAACCCAAACGAAGATTCCCGAGTCCCAGAACAACCAGTGGGCTTGAAGGTTTGTACTCAAAACACTGCTCTTCTTCCCTTCTCATTTCTGTTCACCAGAACTTGGGCGCCACATGTTACGCAAATGCTTCAATCCAAGTATAAACTTTCTGACCTGGTTTACGGCGGATACGACAACTCATGTCTGATTTATCCAGGTTTGGTATCGAAACTTGGCATTCCGTAAGGCAGTCTATCAGTGCCAGCCGCAAAGGGCAAGAGAAGTTAGTTTAAAGGTTCGATGTTTCGCCTATTGTGGTTCTTCCTTTTCACAGAATCAGGATTCTCCACTTTTTCAATTGCAAGCCACTTTTGCCGCGCTGCAAAATGGTTTATGCAAAGTCTTCAACCCGACATCACTAGTGGAAAGTCTACAGCTCCGTACCGCCGAACAGCAGGATGCTCAAGAGTGGGCCTCGGTTTCTCTTTCATCAGATTAATTTCTGACAGACTCCTTGCAGGTTCTCGAAGCTTTTCATGTCCCATTTGGACACTGAGTTCAGGAACCAGGCAGCACCCGGGTTACGGTCCCTCGTCTCCGACCAGGTATGTCAACAAATGCATGTCTAAGGTTTTGACTGAGCGACAATCCCAGTTTCAAGGCAGCCAGATATATGGAACGATGTGCGACACCTGTCAATATCGTTCTGAAAGGACAGCCGACTTCCTCGAGATAGAGGTTCGATTCGAGGTATATCATGCCTTTTTTTTGCAACCCCTTATGCTAATCAAATCGACTTCAAGGGCAAATCGGCGCTCGAGGATTGTATTTCGTCCATGTTACAAGAAGAAAGGCTCACAGGCGACAATCAGTACGTGTCCTTTCCTTCAACTACTGCAGCGCTTACAGTGTATAGGTACCACTGTCCGCAGTGCGACTGTTTGAGAGATGCAACCAGGTATACACAAGTTAGTCAGCTTCCCCCAGTCCTACATTTCTCCCTTCTTCGTTTCGTCTATGACTTTGTGTCCTTGGAAAGGCGAAAGTCGAAACATACCATTTCGTTTCCCACATCCCTCGACATGAAGCAATTCCTGAAGCGGAGCGTGGAAAGTGGCCAAAGCGAAGAGAATGTCTATGAGTTGGCAGGCATTCTTCTACACAAAGGCACTAGCGCCTACCATGGCCACTATGAAGCCCAAGTCTATGACACAGAGTAAGCCTTTTCATTCTTCTTTTTAGAACTGGCTAACTTTTTTATCGATAGGAAACAGTCTTGGTTCCAGTTCAATGACGAAGTTGTTACCAGAATCAAAGCCCTTGGAGATAAAAAAGGCTCGAAGGATGCACCCATTGTCGTTGACGAAGAAGCTTCCAGGTGAGCGTTACCTTAAATTTGTGAAGCTTTAGGGCTTATTTGGTATGACAGTAGCCAAATTAAACAACCAGCCAAGAAGAGACGCAGGATTGTTAGTGATGATGAGGCACAGTCTAGGTATGAATGCCTATTCTCGTTCTCACTGCCCTTCACTTAGAATAACATTTCTCAGTCAGCCAAAATCCTCTCCACAGCCAAAGTACATGACAAATTCTTACCCTGTCGAGAATTTACTTACACATTGCCCTTAGAGTCATCTCTTCCAGAGACGCATATATGTTGATATATGTTCGCGCAAGTGATCGGCACTCAAGGAATGCGGACGCTCCAGTCCCTCCTCAACAAGTCTCAGATTACGTGGAAAGCCTTAATCGTGAGCACGAAGAGAAGTGCAGGCTGTTTTCCGAGAAGTAAGGACGACTGTTTCATCTGAGCCGTGCCTCACCTTTGGTTAGACAGGAGTTGATCAAGAGTCAATTTTCATTGATTCGCCAACAGGTAATGGATGTATACAAAAGCTGGGATGCAAGATCCGTCGATGATGTAGGCCATTGCCTTACTTTCGGATCAAATGGCTCATTGCATGTCACAAGGACTGTGTTATTTTGAGCTCAAAGTGGCTACAAAACTGGTTAGCTCAAGATTGTATGAATCTGGCCAAGCCTTTTCAGGTGGTCAAGGACATTGAACTAGGAGACAAACCAGTTGAAGTGAGCAATGATGAGCCAGCCTCCGGAGTCGATGACAGTGTAATTTGTGTACACCATAAGCTCGATCCGACTAAGGCGAAAAACATGAAGCGCGTGAAACGAGTGAGGATTTTTTTCCCGGACCATATATTGGAAACTGACCGTGGATAGGATGCCTACCAGAAGATAATGAAATTGACAGGGAGCATATATGAACCCCTGTCGCCTCAGGACGTCTGTCGTGACTGTGTGCTCGCTGAGTTCAAAGGTAGTCTCATGATCATCCACCCTTATCTGACTGCTGCGTTGACTTATTATAATGCAGAGTTTCTCTACAGTATTGACCATCCGAAACATGTGCAGCAATTTGACAAAGTGTCTGAGGTTGGAGAAAATGGTGTAGGATACTGGATATCCAAAAGGTGGATTAAGGGTGAGTTAGACGCTTCTTCTACAAACACGGACCCCGCAATTCTAAACCCTCTGCGGCTATCTTCATGCCAGATTGGAGACTGTTAAAACCCAAAATGCACAAATCACAGCAAGAAGACCCAACACCAGACTCACTTGGATTTCGCTCTGACGTTTGGTGTGAGCATGGTTCTCTGGCTTTGAGCAGCCTCAACAGGCGTATGATATCTCAAGAGGTAAGCTGCTATTTCCCCGGGATCTGCTTATTCCAACAGTGGATGGTTGCAGGGGGTGGATTTACTGAAGAGATCATTTCCCTCATGGGAACCGCCACGCGGCGACGCAGAGCCGTGCGTAGTGTGTGATGCGTTGATGCATATTTCGAAGGAAGACAAGCGGGAGCTTAGGCGGCGGGCAGAGGAAGAAAAGGTATTCATACCATTTGGTCCATTTCACGAACATTACTGAATGCATCTATTCTAGACTCTACTGAAATCTATGTATGAAGAGACACCATTCGCAGAGGAAGACGACAGTTTTGCAATCATACCCACCAACTTCTTTAAGGGCTGGATTTCGTGGCTTAACAGTCCGGCGGATCACGAGCGATCCGATAAATTGGATAACTCGTGCTTCTTGTGCGAACATGGATTGCTCTCCTTCGATCCCAATTGTCCCTCAGATGTTGAGTTGACAATCACCATCATTCGTCAAAGCGACTGGGACGTTCTGCAAAAATTGTAAGCTTCCATTCGTTTGTATCGTTTCTGATCTCACATGGCTTATCATTCTTCCCCTTCTTCCTTGCCCTGCCTATTATCAGGTATGATGGTAGGCCTCGCATTGCGTTGAGGAAGGCGAAGCCCACTGCCGATGGCAAACTCCGGTACGATTCTGATATTCCTGTCTGCGAAGGTTGTCGCCTAAAAAGGTGAGCCATGCCGCCCTGGCACTTGATTATGATGCAATTCAGAAATGCTCAGGAAAACGGAGTGGGTATCCACGGACATAATTGTGCAGCTGCTTCCTGGAAAGAAGACAGGAACATCGACAAATCGTCAGCCCATTGCAGCATATTCAAATAGGAACGGGACACGTCATTCCAAGCGACTTCGTCAAGCACGCGAAAATGAGAAACGGAAGTTTGCGGTCACAAAGAAGAGCACGATTAAAGATATCAAAGTGAAAGTAAGTGCATTTATGGCGGACGAGTGGTCTCACGCGCTGACAATGACGCTCACGACTGTAACAGATTCAGAATGATTTCAAAATACCCACCATCTGTCAGCGGCTCTTTTTCCGAGAGCAGGAACTTCAGAACAATGAGGTCACTGTGGAAGAACTCCAGATGTTCGCCAACGAGACGCTGTACCTTCGGGAAGAATCCGAAGTGAACGAGCTGGACAGCGACTCGGACGAGAAGCCGACTAAAAGGCAAAAAAGAGAGGCAGAGAGAGGATTTGGAGGGACACTACTATCAGGCGGAGGTGGCGACTTTGAATCTGGTCAGTGTCAGAAATCAAATTCACGCGAGGATACACCGCATGGCTTCTCACAGATGTCATCTGAGAAAGTGTGTGCAGTATGCACATTGTTGAACGCGTATGACGCAGTTGTGTGTAAAGTATGCGATACACTCTTTGTATGAAGAATAAGACTACAAAATCCCAACAAAAGAGCCCCTAGAAAAAGCGGAAACCGAAGAGTTGGTGGAAGTTCTAAAATCACAGAAGCAGTGCAAGATAACAGTCACAGAGCAATGTCCCTTGGAAAACCAATAAATGGGTGAGAGAAAAGAGTACACCTAGGAACCTTGAAGCAGAACACCCAAAATGAAGAAGTAAACCATACAACCGAGAAAGAAAAGGTCCGAAAAAGTCCACAGATGGCTGATAAGAGTGATGTGCACTGGCAAGAGATGAACTAAGAATACTCAGGAAGGGGTGCGAGATTAGTAGGGTAACTGTTGATCAGCGGTGGGTTCATCCTGGTCGGTAGTGTTCCCGTAGACAAAGAGCGGATCTGTGGAGGAATCGTCTGGATAGCATCAGATTCCGATTTGATGATACCAGCAGCAGTTACAACAATATCAACTTCGGTAGAGGCGGTACCGTTCCTTTGAACTGCTTTCGCAATAGCATCCTGAGTGACTTCTGTCAACTCGCCAACAGTGACGCTTTGGATAGCTGCCTCGCCCTGGGGAGGCGGCACACCACCACCGCGGTCTACATACACTTTATGTGCAGCTTGAACCACGACGTTTTGAGCGGCGACAGCCAAGATGGTCGCCTCGCTCTGACCATGACCAGATAGGGCTTTATCATAAGCATCCACGGTTTGGTCTAGAACGTGTTTTTGCTTTACAAGCGCTTGAAAGTCATTTCTGGGAGGGGAGCTCGAGACGAGCTGCGATTCCGCTTCCTGTGTGACCCGTTGCGCTGCCGTTTGCAACACTCGTATGACACGCGTATCGGCGGATTCAACAGGGACGGGAATAGCACGTGTTTTCGCTCTGCAGTAAAACAGCCGAAGTAATCAACACTTTAAAAATAACGAGGGACAAAGTCGATGAGGTGACGCACCGCTGTGGAGCTTGAAAAAGTGCGGAATCACTCGCGCTTCGTTTTGGTGGCTCACCAGCCAAAGAAGGTCTCCGGGAACGAGAAAACGAGGACGTGTCAATTGACGACACAGGAGCTATCGTAATATTGAAGGCATGCGATAGATGGCCTTCTTGTCCATCAATTATAAACTACAAACGTTAAGTATAAGCCTTGGTTTGACCTGAAGGAAGTTGGTGCTCACCTTTGCGTCTGCGACAATGGTACAGTTCTCAGCATCGGGGGGAGGTATTCCAGAGAGAACGTCGTCCTTCCAAGACAGCCAGCCTGGCAGACTCGGTGAGCTGTAGGTAACAGGCACGTTCTGCCAGGAAGCTTGAGGATCCCAAATACGAGGTGTCCACGACCAGCGCAAACCACAATAAGCCACGCTTGGGGGTGTTCCTGCAAGCTTTCGTTGGAAGGGCCTGAATTCCCATTTCCCATCACCAGTCTTCTTTGCTTCGATGTTCCAGATGTGATTGCCTTTGGATTTCGCTTTTTTCCCATCCTCGTTGAAGCGAAGAATATGAGGTTGGCGCCAAAGGTAGTTTCGAATCTAGCCGGTAACAATAAGCACTGTTAACGGACGTTGGACGGCATAGACTACCTTTTTCATGGGAATTTTTTCTTCAGGATATCCTTGACACGCGAGCTAGTCCGAACAGGAACACAATGAGGCCAGTCTGCGCTGTGATTCGATGGCAAAAATAACTCACCTCCTCTAGAAATCCTAATGTAAAGGCCTGAATACGGAACTTGAACGGTCGAAAATCCGGTGATTCATCTAGCCGTTGCATTTTCTTGGCCATGAGCGTCTGATGGATCGGTTCCCCTTTTGAATCGGTGGCATCGACTGGGATAACAAAAAGGCCAAAACCATAAGGCAACAGCCGATACTATCGGTGTTGAATACGTACGATTTGAGCAGATCTTGTTCAAGTACTCGAAAAAGATTCTGTCTACCTCCGACCGGTATTCAATGGGAACATCAGACGTTGTAGACGATAGAGTTGGACCGTCACTCGAAGCCTATGGCTCCACGGTTAGGGGTTATTCTTACAATGGGGGTCAATCAAGCTGACCTTCTTGTTGAGGGCAGGTTTACGGTGAGATTCGCTGCCGTCCGAATCATGATCATCGTCATTGTCTTCGGGATCCGTCGGCGTACTCCTGGTGGTATTGGGTGCAGTACCGGCCATCGTACTTGAGCCGTCAGAAGTCGTTGAGGGGGATCCAGAATGCTCTGGGCCAAAGTACCAGTTAGATTGCGAATGGGACCGAGAACTTTGGGGAGTAGGAGGCTGGTTCTTAGTTTGCTGCGATACCGATGACCAGTTCGGCGATTCCTTGGGTGGATAGTTGAAAGAAAAACTGGTATTGTATGGAACGCCTGTGATAGAGCCTGAGCGCGACATGCGCCCAATTGGTGGGCTGATCGATGAGGTTGAAGGGGTAACCATAGGGGAAGGTATAGCGGGAATATTAGGTGTAGAAGCATCCACAGGTCGGGCTACAGCTGGGTTGGCACCAGCGACTAGAGTCATAGCTTGTATTGGTGATGTAATAGAGCCTGCAGACAAGGAATGATGGTGCCGCGACGTCGAAACCACGGATTCGGTCCATTGAGAAGCAGTCTGGACATTAAATGCCGTTGGAGAACCGACCGAAGGTCCGATCTTCGGTGGAAATTCAACCGCAGGAGATGGCGGCATAAAAGCCGGAAAGCTCGGGCCTGCACTTGATTTAGGAGGAGTGAAAGACAATCGCGTTGGAAGATCGCTCTCCGGAGGCGTTGGTGCACGCGAAGGTGGCTGAGAATGTGAATGGGGTAAAAGTGCTATTGGTCGTGAAACGCTGCCTAATGGATGCGCTGATAGTGGCGTGGGGTACGTCGGTGACTGCTCAGCTGGAATGGGAAGAGAAGGGTCAATCTGAGGTAAAGACAGAGGTATGTCTTCTTGAGGTTCCCTTTTGAGGGACTTCACTGTTCGGCCTTCGTCAAGCTCAGCCGCGGACCGCTTCCGCGATTGGTCCGATTTTGACACAGTCAACATACCCAGCATCTCTGAAACTCTCGAGATGCTAGCCTTAAGTTCATCAACCTTAGATGAAGCTGAAGCATCGTCATGGTTGCACAGAGCGTATCCTGCAGACTCGGCTGTCTGCGCGATTCTGAGGAAAAGGGGAAGGGAGTGTCATTGATACGATGCTAACCAGGTAGAGATACGCAGATACTCACTGCTTGAGAAGAGGAAGAAGGAAAAGTGGGAAAGAGCTCGTTGGCTCGGGTTGTGTCGGTTCTCCATTAGGAAAGGCGACAGGAAGTGAATGCTGCACGACGATGGGTCCATGAGCAGCAGGCAGGGGGTTGGCGGGGGGAGATACGGATGTACTAGCACGGCTGCGAGCTGTAGAGACGCCGGTGGGGTCCAATGCAGATTCGAGAGACGATGTCATGCCCGTAGCAAAGGAAGACGTGGAGGCATGCACCGCTGTTGGCGATGCAGATAGGGTTGGATTCGACGAAGCGAGCTCAAGGGACATAGAACTCTCCAGCGGCGGGACCATTGAGAAGGAGGCGGGATGGGGTGCAAAGTCGGAGACATAGGGAGTAGATGAGGAGTGTATTGAAGGAGCGGCGGGATCGAGAGTGTCGAGAGGTGCGATAAATGCAGGGGGCGCAATGTCTTGGAGAGAAACCTGCATGGAAGCCAGGGAAACGCCTGCAGGATCAGCCTTGTCGATGTATAGCTGTGATGGCTGGAGAAGGTCAGGCTGGAGGACGGGGTCTGGATGTGGGAGGAAGGCAGAGTCGACCCCCTGGGATATTGGAGAGGTGTCCATGGCACTGGTCGCCGAGTCCTGCACATCCCGCTCGAACTGGACGACACTCAGAGCAGACATCTGTAGTGGCAGCCACCAGAGGCCTGGCAGGAGGTTAAATATGGACCTTGAGAGTGCGCAGCTGGAAGAGAAAAGATAAAGGGAAGATAAAAGGAAGGAGGAGAGACTGGGCTGAGCTGAAGCCTACGAAGCTGCGAGGTCCAAGCTCCGTCGCAGGCGATATTTCCTTTCGGCTGTCACGCTGTCACCCAAACCATCCATGGTCACGCACTGGTCACCTGTCACAGGCGGTGCCTTTGCGGTGCAGGTTCAGCTCGATCTCTCACGGGCTCTTCCTGGCCCTGCACAATTCAGTTCCTCTTCCAGACAGTCTGGCACACGTTGCCATCCTCTGCTCTGGTCACCGTTGTTTATCCGCCTGCACCTTGCAATTGTCACACGCGCTCATCTCCAGAGCCCCTGCCTCACCTGCGGCTCGGGTCCTCAACAGAGATCGTATACGATCGTCCTCGCTTCCTTTCCAATTCAATCATCACTCGGGCGCCTTACCCGCTTCAGATGTATTTCAAACTCCTGTTGGCAGTGGCGCCGTATGAAAACCTAATCACCAACTTACACTTACCAACGGGCCAATCACGGTATCTTTGCATCCTTTGCTCACACAAACTTATGTACACTAAAACTGACGTGAAACCATATCGAGAAAGTGTGATCAATACCTCCGCCTGCCTGGGCTTCTTGAGCGCTCTCTGTCCCTCCGCCTATCACTGCAGATAGCGGATCAGCATCCCAAAACGGGGTCAACAACATGTTGTTCGAATGAGACTCACTCATACCGCGAAGAAGAGTGTCGGTCATGACCTCGATCACGATCGCTCCGGTCACGGTCGCGATATTCGTCGCCCCGAGACGAACGATGGTCGCGAGACGAGCTTAACGACGGCCCACTAGTACCCGAGCCGGCAGGCGTTCCCGACTGCTTTTTCTTTTCACGCTCTT
>KQ961916.1:54412-91635 GCA_001563735.1 Leucoagaricus sp. SymC.cos | reverse complement strand
CCTGAATATTTTCAACATGTTCCGGAGTTCGTGATACCCAAGGTGCATCTACCGAATTCAATACCTGTCAGCCTTGCAATCGTGTGTGCTTGTACTACTAACCTTGCCACCAAAGTGATCGGCGAGACGACGATCTGAATCCAATACTGATAAGTATGCACCGCAGACATCACACACGCGCAATTTCTGATGTCCCGAGGCTCCCGAGGTGTCCGTTAATTGTTGCAGCTCTCGCTGCACAGGGTCACAAAGCAGTACTTGAGCATTCGAGTCTCAGCAAATGCATAAGAGTTAGACTCACCTCCTTGTCAGCCTTTTCACTCTTCAACGCTTCGATGGCTGCCATTTCACGCATTGATTCCTCTACCTTGCCTTGGTCGCCTGTTTCAAAGTATAACGGCTCAACAGCATTTACATAATTAACACGACAACCACTCACCAAGTGCTTCAATTTTCTCGGTACCTCCCTGAATCGCGAGTTCAATTTCTGCAATCTCACGCATCTGCAGCATGGATAAGCATTGATCAACATGTGTCTTCTTTTCATTGAATGCGAAAACGTTCTCGCACCAGGTTCGTTGTTTTAGCGTTCTCTTCCGGCGTCTTCTCCAATCGACGATGCGCAGCTCGAATTCGTCGATCACACTCATCCACGAATGCAAAAATATTTTGTTCGTATTCAAGTTGGAACTTCGCGAAGATAACGCCATTTGGGTCGGCTTCTCTGGCTGCGAGGAATTCGGTCTTGAGGCGTTCCGTATGTGACTTGGGACATGCACCAAGATCCATTTTCTATAATTAACAGTTAAAAGAAAGCCGAAATGAATGTCAGCGTCGTTGTGTTGTTGCTGCTTGGTTGTCAACCCCTTCCGATCGCCAATGCAAGCCACTCGGCTTCTCTCTCTGCCTTCCTTAGTCTGCAATTCCTTCCGATTCATGCCAAATTACTAGAACAGCCGTTCCGCCGGAATTGAAGGACAACTGAAAGGCAGGAGGGGTGACAAATATAGCGTGAAATAGGACGCACCGTGTTCGTGAAAAGTGTGTGTGGACAAGTACCACAAAGGAAATTCCTGCAAACTTTGTCGTCCGACCAATGAAGATTGGCATTTGCGACACCCATAGCTTCTGGCCCCATCATTTGCTAGATCAACAAGCAAAATCATAAACCAGCACACAATCGTGACACGCGTCAGTTTCGAAATTGACCAGATCCAGAATTTCTCAGAAACCTGACAATTCTAGCAATTACATACCTCTAGAAGCTTTCTCTGCATTTCCGCTAGTCGGCCCATGTTGGTCAAGTAAAGTCGGAGAAAATGTGGAGTGGTGAATCGACAAGAAACAGCGAGCGGTCACTTGATGGTCGAGGTAAACGTCAGATGTTGCGGTACGTGTTTACATTTGTTTATGTACGAACAAACTTGCTTACCAAATCAAGAGTCGATAAAAATAGTCATACCTTCCAGACATTGACCAAATTCAGAACTTATAAATGCTAGGAAATCGAGAAGCAGCAATATGAGATCAATCAGGTGTAATATAAGAAATCAGCCATTAAAGAAGGCATACACGTTTGGTTCGATTATGGAAGGAAAATGACACTGACAAGCCACGATGCATCCAGATGAACAAATCGGGTCCTCGTGACCATCATACTTAGATGATGCGGAAAAGCGAAAGGAGAAGGGGTATGTGGTCGTTGAAGAGCGAACAACACCGTGGTCAAAAACTGTGAAGTTAACTACCCGCGATCTAAGATGAGGTCTGCCTATCATGTATTCGACCGCGAATTTCCCCGACGGCGTCCTCTACCATGTCCTCCACCACGTCCTCTGGGGTTGCCCCAATTGGATCGAGAGGCGAGGGCTGATTTATCGCTATCTTGCCTGCCTGTGTTCTCATCAACCGGATTCCTTTGTTGATGAGAACCTCTTCCGCGCCCTTGCTGCCCTCCAGTTCGCTCTGTCTGAGTCTGGAATGCATAGTTGCAATCTCTTTGGGAGGCTATTTCTGGGGTAATGGATGGAGGATTGAATTGGTATCGTTCGAGTATTGCCAAAATTGCGGACAGCTTCCCATCCGCGGCACCGATTATGCCGGTCTTCGCGCCAGCAATGTTGCTAGCCGTTATCCGCCCAGAGCTCAAATCCTGCGAGGTAAAAAGACCGTTGCCCAAGATCATCCGGACTAGCTCAGGCTCGCCAGACTTGATTGCGAGATGCAAGAGACTAGAGCGTGTGGGTGTCCCATATATCCCCTTGTACTCTACCTCCTTAGGAGGGTAATTCTCGAAGACATGCTTGACAATTGTTGCTTGTCCACGAAATATGGCAAAGTGGAGGGCAGTATACCCGTTGGAGTCCTTCTCATCAAGTTCTGCATCTTGGGAAAACAATTCAGTAGAAGAAACGGAATCTTTACGCAAGGATGACTAACCGTGCGCATCAAGCCATTCGAAAATGTCTGTTCCTGTGCATCTTGGGAAAACAATTCAGTAGAAGAAACGGAATCTTTACGCAAGGACGACTAACTGTGCGCATCAAGCCATTCGAAAATGTCTGCTTTTCCTGTTTTTCGCCGCAATATGGAGAAGGGTTTCCGAAGGATCCTTGGGGAGTATCTTCACGAATTCTTCATATTTGACCTCCCCACCGGCAGCATCGACGCCGTCTTTCCAAATGCCGTTCTTGACTTTTTCAAAGTCTCCTGCACGTGCGGCAGCAAAAACAGCAGAGCGGAGCTCTTGGGTGCGCATATGCTGAGTTCAAACTGTCTGTCCGGCCTTCTTCCGCTGAACTTCGGCCTCAGCCTTTTTCTTTGCAGCTTTGGCTTTCTGTCGCTTTTCAGCGTTAGCTTTCTCTATGTGCCGTCAGTCATTTATACGTAAAGCGACACGACAAGCTGCTGACCTCGCTCCCGTTCTTTTGCCCTCTGCTTTTTTGCGGCTACAGCTTCTGCTGCACGGCGAGCTTCTGTGACAAATTGCTCTTCCCGTGAACGCTTAAGGCGAGCTTCGTACTCTCGAAGAGACTCCTCTTCGTGTGCTAATTAACCACATCAAAGACCACGTTGAAAGTGGGTTTAAAAAGCTAGGACATACGCGGGCAACCGCAGCGATAATGGCCGCTCTTGCTAGTTCCATCTGTAAAACTTCTCAAAGCTCACCAAAACTTTAGGATGAATGGTGAAACACACTTACATGTGATCCTATGGACCTCGACTGGTCCTATAGTAAGCATCCGACTCGTGGTCGTCAGAGTCAGAGTCCGAGAAGTAGTTGTATTCAAAGATGTCAGAGTAAAAGTAATCATAGATGTCTTCGCCATCCACCTCGCCAAAGTCAAAGAACGGACTAAACCAAGCCGGAAAGTTAGGGCTTATATCAAAGTCCAGCCTTTCCAAGTGACTTTCGATGACCTTGTAGGCTTCACCGACACGTTGAAACTCTTGTGTAGCCCCTGGACTTTTGAAGCTCTTGTCGGGATGTGTCCGGAGGGCTTGCTGAAAAAAAAAATAACCGCCGTTTAGCTAGCCGTCCTTTGCCATCAAGGAGCAAACGAACCTGCTTATATGCGGCTTTGAGCTCGTCAAGTGTGCATCCCTTGAATTTCTCTCAGATACCAGGACGCGCAGAATAGTCATACAGCTTTCCTTACCTCTTTGAGACCGAGAAGACTGTACGCTTCAGCGACTTCTGCCGCCCAGGGCGCCATGTTCAACGAGGATTGACGAAAGAAGACCAATTAATGCAGTGTGGGAAAATGACGAAAAGCCGACGCGACGCGTGCCTTCCAAATTTGTCCTTCCTTCCTTGCCCGCCCATCGCTCAAGCCACCCTCGGTCTCTTCTGTGCTATGGCCGCCAGTCCACCGACACAAATGCCCGACTCTGTAACAGCTCGGCCCACATCACCACCGGCTGTTTCCATCGAACATGCATCCGAACCAGGCTCTTTTCTGAGTAGTGTGTTTGGGGACAAGTGCGTCCATCTGTTAGCTATGTCTTCCAATGTCAATAGTTTCATTCGATCAAGTGTAGTCCATACTTTCAAGCAGGCTTTGGCCTCATGGTGAGCTTGCCACCGTATAATGTAACTTCTCAGGGCAACTAATGTGATACTCAGGGACTTGGAGTAGGCCTCACCGTGCTCCGCCAGGGACTTGTTCTTGGGTCCACTGCACTTCGGCGGCGCATGCTGGTCTCCCTAGAAATCAACAATAAAGATCGTGCCTATGAATGGTTCCTTGCTTGGATGTCACATAATCAGCTCGCACAACAGAATACCCGCGTGCCCTGCGTTCGGAGCCACCAACTGAGCGTCGAAACGACAGTAGAACAGAGAAAGAACGGCAGTTCCTCCGCTATGTTCAAACTCGTTGCGGGCCCTGGCACCCACTACTTCAAATATCGCGGGGCTTGGATGCAGGTGTGTTTCTATTGGAATTATGTATTCATCCATATTATTCATGCCCAGCTGACAGGTGAAACGTGAGCGCGAAACGCGGTCGATGCAACTCATGTCCGGAGTGCCTTGGGAAACAGTCACGCTAACAGCATTGTCCCGCGATCGTTCTCTTTTTCCCCACCTACTCACGGAAGCGAGAGATCTTGCAATGCGTGGCAATGAGGGGAAACTTGTTATTCATACCGCATGGGGTATCGAATGGAAGCCATTCGGACAGCCAAGACGGAAGCGGCCGCTCCAGAGTGTTGTGCTTGAGCCTGGTGTTTCAGACAAGATAGAGACCGACATTAAGGCCTTCCTCGACAGACGCCAATGGTACGCAGACAGAGGTAAGCGGGGCTGAACTGTCGAATTGTACCTGGGTATTCATGTTCCCCTTATTCTTCAGGTATTCCCTACCGTCGCGGTTATTTACTTTATGGTCCTCCAGGATCCGGCAAAACATCTTTTATCCAAGCCTTAGCCGGGTCACTCTCATATGATATATGCCTGCTTAATCTATCAGAACGAGGACTCACTGATGACAAACTTTTTCATCTGTTGTCCAATGCTCCAGAACGAAGCTTCGTGTTGATTGAAGACATTGACGCCGCATTCAACAAACGTGTACAAACGTCTGAAGACGGGTGAGTTGCCAGTTATTTGGAGCTCAACTTCTTAATTAACTTCGGAGCATAGCTATCAATCCTCGATCACCTTCTCAGGTTTCTTAAACGCTTTGGATGGTGTAGCATCTGGTGAAGAGCGCATCATTTTCATGACTACCAATCATCTTGAGAAGCTCGATCCTGCACTCATCCGCCCTGGGCGAGTCGATCTAGCACAATTGATCGACGATGCAAGTCCAGCGCAGGCGCAACTTCTCTTTAATCAATTTTACAGTGGATCACACAAAGTTACTGGACTATCCGACGATATAGTCCAAGTGATGGCCATTCAACTTCACGATATCGTTTCAGAGGAATTACATGCTAATCGGCGAGTAAGTATGGCAGCTCTGCAGGGCCACTTCATTCGCCATGAAGCAAAAGACGCTCTCGCGTTGTGTCGCGATTTGTTTGTTAGTAGATCAATTACATAGAACACCACATAGATCTGAATACCAATGGAAGGTCTTTTGGAACACGATGCATGATGGGACGGTGTCAGAAATTTGGTTTTCGCTTTCGGCCTGTGTATTTTGAGTCCCGTGGAACATCTTCCTTCCCTCGTTTTCTGTAAAGCTATACCAAAGTGTTGAGAATTGGTCACAGTGTAAGAAACGGATAGAGGTACTTCTTTCTTCTTCAGAATCCAATCCCGATCTTCTTTACTGTCCTCTTCCCCTTCTCCTTCTAACCCTTTCGGTATATCCTGATGGCTACCTCCTCCCACAAACAGGCACAGGAACACTTTCTTCGCTTTTTTGGAATTCGGATAGTCAACCACGATACCACCGCCAAAGCCAGCCTTCTGTGCAATTGAAGTGATGAGTTGTATCTGATCGTCTGAAGAGGGATAAAACTGAAACACGGCGCGTGAAGGGTTCCGTAATGCGGAGTGGAGAGTTGTGAAGAAACGTTGCAGTCGATGGGGGGGAGAAGATGTTGGATGTGATGTTTCTGCATTAAGGAGCCATTGTAGAACGGATATACTAGAAGGAGAATGTTTTATTATCTGCATTGCAACACGTGAGGGGGGTTACCGACCTAATAGCACCGTCGAAACTACCTGGCCGGAAACCGAAGCCTTGCCCAATGTCCTGCAAAAACAAGTCTCCCTCTACTTCTCTTTCCAGTGCAACCTCTGGAACATTGGTTTCATGTAAACCCACTTTTATGGGTGTGGAACGGCATAAAGGACGCACCTAACATGCTCGGGGCAATATCAACGCCAACCCAGTTGTATCTTTCCTCATCTAAGATTTCACCAGACAGCCCCGACCCACAGCCAATATCAAGCAGAAACGCAGGTTGTTCCGGTGGTAAATTTAACAGCTCCAGAGCTCTGTATGTCATGTCAGCCTGTATCTGCTGGTTTCGAGTGCTACATTGGTTCAGGGCATTGCTCTGAACAGACCAGAGACGAAGAACGCACTTTTGCGTGTATTTTTTGGCTTCTGCGTTACCATAATACTAAATTATTTTTGTCAGAAAGTTTAAGAAAGTTGTTTGAGGTGGTGTGGTTGGGGTTCGTACGATTTCTGGAGGAGCAACCAACTCTGGCCTCGACATTTTGGTGGTGAACCGTTTCAATCAAAAATTATCAGGTCCATCCAGTATGGTAATCAAACTCAAGCGCCCTGCCCCTGAAGCCGAAGCCATTGATGGGCCAATCTACCTGCTCGACGACCACGAATTTTATATCTGGTCAAGCACCACTGATAGCGAGAGAGAGAACATTTTACGCTCAAGGCGTGGGCCGTGAGATGTGTTCACTACAAATTGTGACAGAAGCATGGCTTGAAGGTAATCTACCGACTCTAATCGTCCCCAACAGGCACCTCCTCCTCCAGGTACTTAACTAGTCTTACACGTATTTCGGTGTTCTCGTCACCGCGAAGAACATCGGAAATAAACTCTGTTTGCACTTGCATTTGCACCTAAGGATAAGTGGTTATATGTCATCTTCTCGTTACAGGAAGAACCCACCATCTCCAAGGCACCTCGGATAACACCACAGAGAACATTGCTGAACCAAAGCCCTCCTTCCAACACTTCATCTGGAAGTTCAACGAATTCTGTGAGAGGATTCTCGTCCAGCGTTAGCGAAAACCATGATCCCGCAGGCTGGCCGCTTGTAGAATCTGGTCTCGGCGACGTGGGTTGTAACGAGGCGCCATGAGTAATGGTGGGTGTTATATTCAGGAAAGCTTTGAACCCAACCTAAGTGTAAAAAGTGTGAATTCAGCCATATGGTATGAACATCGAAGACTCACTTTGGCAACCACCTCGCCCGTCTCTCTAAAGTCGGAGCATCTCCCCAAATTTGATTTAGCAAGGAAGTCCTCAATTAAGCGAGTGCCAATGTTATAGCCCATCTTCTCTAATTCTTTATTTACCTCATCGTAGTCCTCGTAGTCTTGGATGAGTTGGACGACTAAAGCGCCATATGTGAGGGCGAACAGCTCTGCATTCTGCGTGAGTTAGATGGAAGAAGGCCAATGGGAAGACTAATCCGTACGATCTTTTCAGTCCGACCTTTCCAGAGATCCTCGCCGATGTTCTTGTAATTTTTGGTCGACATTAGTGCAACACGAGCGCAAGATGTGGAATGTTATCCGAGTCAGTGTTGTCACGCTCGCGCTCCGTCACGGTTGTCAGCCAGGAGATATTAGGTCTTTTTAAGATACAATAATAATATTCTGTCTAATGGTGATGACGCCGCCTGAACGTGCCTTGATCCAAACACAGGCATAACCTGTCTACGGACGAGGTTGTCGAGTGGATTTAACATGCTCTACTCTTCTCACCGCCAGTCCAGTCCAGTTGATTTCTGCAATCTCGAGGTAACTCCCCGTAGGAGGCATAGCGAAATCTAATAGCGATCCAACTGGTTGAGCTTCTTCGCTGTCTTTGCATTGGTTTGGGTATTCTGTCCTCTGACAGGGAGGTGCATGGCATGTCGCTTGCCGACATAACTGCCAATCATCCTCTGGTGAGCAATGTTCTCCCGAATCTCCCTCCTCAGCTCCGACTCTATCTTGAGATTTCTCAAGGGATCAACATAAGGTTTCTTGCGGGACTCCTGCAGTTTCTGCACCTCCTCCGTAAACCTGGCTTGGAGAGTCTGTAAAGGTGTTGAGGGAGGAGGTGCAACGTAGTCGGGAGAAGCAAGAGGTAAGTCGGGAAGGGGAGGAGCAGTAGCCGGCGAAGAGAGGAATGACGCGAGTGAAGTGATTTGCACAGGTGTCAGGTCCTTGACCCTTGCGCGGTCGTGAATTTGTAGGCGTGCGCAGAGACGGTGGGCTGTCTTGAGGCCGACACCATAGAATTGAATGAGAGCGACCTTCGGGCAAAGCCAAGATCAGAAGTAAGCTGATGCCAAGTTGATAGTGATACTCACTCTTGCAAGACAGTGGTCTCGGAGTTGTACACCAAGTATATGCACCATCCCAGCGAGGTACTCAAGTTGGTGTTCGGGTCTGAAAGTGAAAGTTGCGTTGTCACTCGGACGCCAACAGTCGTGACAAGTCACACTACCTGTTCCTCCGTGCGCCGTCAACCTCGAACACTCAATTACTCGCCACCACCGCTCATCATGGCTTCAAACAAAATGGAGGGTCGCAGAGAAGATGCGCTTGTTAAACAGCGCCTGCAAGCACGAGAAGAATATGAGCGCCAGAAGCAAAATCTCATCAACGAAACCGAGAAAGCTCGACCCTCCACAAATCGTTTTGTAGGACAGAATGATTCGATGGAGGAATCACTCAAGAACAGCACTGTTGGCCTGGTCAAACTAGAGGACTTTCAACAGAAGCGCAAGGAACTGGAGGAGCAAAAACTTCGGGAAGCAGCACGCACCAATGAGCTCAAGTATGTTATCATGTTCCTTTGGCACTCTCTAGGTACCCTTGCCATATGTACAGTTGCTTACAGCGTATGGAGAATATGCTTAGAGATGACGCGAGAAAAGCTAAGAAGCGCAAGAAGGTTGCCAAAGCCACTTTGTCTTTCGCCCTGGATGATGAAGAGAACGAGGAAGATGGTGCGAGAGAGGGATCCCCGAAAGAGAGGGAGGAGGAGGGGGACGCACCACCCTCCAAACGTAGTCGTTCTCACAAGAACCCTGATGTGGATACCTCCTTCCTTCCGGATCGCGAACGCGAGGAGGCGGAACGCCGCGAAAGAGAGCGGCTGCGACTGGAATGGCTCACAAAGCAGGAAACTATGAAGAAGGAAGATATTGAAATTACATATTCCTACTGGGATGGCAGCGGGCATAGAAAAAGCGTAATAGTACGTGTTTTCCCCCCTCAAAGCATGGCCTTTTTCTGATAGCATTCTGCTAGTGTAAAAAGGGGGATGATATCGCTGCCTTTCTCGAAAAATGTAGACAACAGTTCCCAGAACTGAGAAGTGTCAGCGTTGACAACCTCATGTATATCAAAGTGAGTGCGTTCTTTCTAACTATCGTCCTGACTAACTTACCCTCTTGTAGGAGGATCTCATCATACCTCACGTAAAATTTGCCTCTCTACGAGGCTGCGAATTCTTACTGAAGCTTTTCTTAGCATTATACCTTTTACGACTTCATTGTCAACAAGGCCAGAGGAAAATCTGGACCTCTGTTTAATTTTGACGTTCATGATGACGTTCGTCTCTTGGCCGATGCAACGAAAGAGAAAGACGAATCGCATGCGGGAAAGGTTGTTGAGAGAGGCTGGTATCAGCGCAACAAACATATATTTCCGGCATCTCGATGGGAGGTACGAAGAATTTTATTTTCCAGGTATATCCCTCTCATTCGACCTTCCAGGTTTTTGACCCCGAGAAGAACTACGGGAAATACACCGTTCATTAAGGGAAAGGAGGCTGGAGTCGAGTACGAAGGTTGATATACCCCTGGTTTTTTACGCATGCCTGCACCAGCGGATCACACCGAACTTTGTCAAATGCAATAACCATCGTGTATTATGCAGCCTAATCATGTATTTGGTGATATGCGTACTTTTGGCATTGTACTTGTGTCCCCCGACTTAAAGGAAAGAAAAGATAGTTATTTGAAAGCCGATTAATTTCGTATTTCAACCACTCACCCCAGGACCTAAAGCAATCATGGCATGGAGGATAATGGCCTTTCGTTGATTGTGTTAAAAACGCCTTCCGATTGACATGAAGAAAAATAGAAAATAAACGACGCCAACAAGATTCCAACTTGTACCCTCAGTCACTGAGAAGGGGAACACGTGTAAGTATGTTGGCATGGCCGCAGCCCTGCGTTCGATCTCGAGCTCTTGCCTTTGGTGCACGCTACTCCGAGTCGTGCAAACATGGCCAGGGCGTAAGTTGCAACACAAGGTCGGCATCAACTAGCCCAAGAATGTGAAGTGTTGAATAAATCAGGCACTTGCAATCAAACATTTGAGGTCAGTATTGTGCTAATGTCACAGATTCATAGTGAACCCACTCAGCTGCATTGAGCAAACCATGAGCGGCAAAGCTGAGCCATAGAAAGATTGTTCAATCAAGGTTTCAAAGAAAGAAAGCCAAGAAGTGAACCTGCCAAACTTCCTATGACTGAAGGTGAGCTTTGTGGTGTGGTTCGTCGCCTCTAATGTTAAACTTGACCTCTCTGTTTGAGGCGCTATAGCCAAGTGGTTACGGCGACAGATTCGAACCTATGTTGGATATCTGTTCCTCTTTGAGGGCGCAAGTTCGAATCTTGCTGGCGTCGCGTATTTTATTTAGCGCCCAGGTTCAAACTCTGCTGGCGTCGAGGTTCTTTTTCTCTCCTACACTTTTCTCTCCTTCCAAACTTCGCTTCAAATTAGAGTCAGGATTGTTTGCAGGTCAGTGATCCCAGCCCAGGGTGGTCAATTGATCGAAATCATGTGATGTGACGTGCTCTAATAGACACGCATTTAGTTCTGTAAGTAGCTTGACCACCACCTCCTCCGGGAATGCCAATTTCTAGTCCATCGACTGCCCTCATCGGATCACTACCTGCAGACATTCTCAGAAACACATCTAAGCCCAGGCTACAAGCACTGTATTCCGATTTCTCTCGTCAAAGACAGTCAAATTCTAGCAGCTTTCACGCGAACGTTGAATGGTGGAGAAAAGCACTCGTGTCCTTGGTCGACTCCGGAGCTCAGTACGAGCTAGATGCAGATTCATCGACCCGGATAGTGCTTCAAGCCGATTGCAATCTCTTAGAACACCTAAAGGCGGAGAAGATAGGGAAGCCTCTTGCCTTGGGTGCTGTAATCGTACGTTGCCAGTCCCCTTTCCATCCCGTAACGACCTCAGACAAACTTTTGCCCTAGCAAGAATGAACTGCGCTCTTCTCAAGTGTTGATACCGTTACCCGAGTTCATATCCAGGCGGGTCTCGATATACGATCCGGGCTGGCTCCCGTATCGCATTGCTTCTTTTGTAGTCGGGAAGCCTCTCTGGTGGGCACTGAAACAAGTCGGAATCGTAGGAGATGAGGGCTATTTAAGCTCAGAATCTCGGCAGAAAGACTGGTTCGGCGAGTATGTTTTCGTGGGGCTGGTAGAAAGGGCAGCAGATGCTGTTATTGCCATGCAGGAGGCAAGAATGACGGGCCCTGCAGATGCCCTGTATACCCTGGATGACTTCAGGAAGTCTTTTGCACCTATTTTTGGGTTGCCAGACCGGCCTATACTCAGCGAAATTGACGCTAGGATTATTCTCAAACATCTAGAACGAGAGCGTGGAGCCATTGTGGTTGATGATGAGGTGGGCGTGTCGTCTTTTTCCATTGCTGCCCCCGGTAACTCGTTGGACAGGTCATAAAATTTGTCGACAAGAACATCCCCTCCGAAGATCGATTAATTACTGCTGTTGATCGAGGTATAGTCGAGCTGAAATCCGCCATCTCCAACATGCAACGCACAGTTGAGACGCTCCAGCAAAAGATAGACGAGTAAGATTTTCCTCCCGGCCAGCTCTCTTTGCATTCTGACTCATGTAATTCAGGTACACAAAGAAGGCTGCTACTGCCTTGAACCAGAAACAAAAGCCATTAGCTCTTAACTACCTAAGATCACGAAAAAGGCTGGAAGAGGTTTTGAACAAGAGACTTGCCTCCCTGGGCATCTTAGAGGGGACCATGATTTCCGTCGAGACGGCCGCGGGTGACGTACAAGTAAGACTCTTTGAATCATGTTTGTTTTCCTAGCCCTCATACTCATCTTCTTAGATCATGAAGAGCTACGAGGCGTCGACATCAACTTTACGAACTATCCTTTCTCACCCGTCCCTTCAGCGCACGAACATTGATAAAACGATGGACGCACTGGCTGAAGCGAACTACAATGCCCGGGAAATCGATGATGCAATCAGGATCGGGGGAGATGCGGTTGTTGGCACCGACGTTGACGAGGAGCTTGAAGCTGAATGGAAGGCTCTCGTCCATGACGTTGAAACGACCTCACAGTCGGCTCGCACTTTGGAGCAACTTCAAGTACCGCGCATCGCACCCAAGAGCAGCGAAGCGTCCTATTCCGAGAAGAAAGTTCTAGTATCACCCAGTTAATCACCTATACGATACATGGATTGTTACAGTGGTCGCTATATTTATTTTTTACAAGAACCGAGTGCGATACCTCCGCTGATCCATTCCTTGCAATCTCCCATTCCCATCGCACCTTTGGCCTTGTCAAGCAAGTTTTCTACAATAATCATCAGACTCCCTGGACAGGAGGTGACTGGAGCTGTCGCTTGCCTCGTTCCCATTCTGATTGTTACTAAGAGCATCGGCCACGCGCTGAGTGTCAGATTTTGGCTCTACGGAATTATTCGGCCAAGGGTGAATTCACTGGAGAATTAAAGAACAAACGTTAAACGTTGGGCCGTAAGTTAGCCAGCCGAATCCATGGTATTTTTCGCTTTACCCCCAGCCTGCTCAGTGAAAGTCTTTTCAGAATCAGGCTAGGTATCAGGGGTGAGCATCTGAACCGTTTACTTGTGGTAATAGAATGACACCTCCAAATTCAATTTTGTGGGTGAAAGACTGGCGACCAGTGTCGGACATGCTGTAGCGCTGTCCTGACAATGCACGTGAACAAAAGTACTTTTTTTAGAGAGGGTGTTCACTATGTGTGCTGTATCGTTTATAGGAGGGAGAGTTTGTCAAAGAATACTGAACGAGATGACGGTCGTGAAAGGCCTTTTATCAACCATAGAAGATCGTTGGAATCTAGGAGTATAGTGGATCTTGGCGACGATGACGCCCCGTGCGTATATTTTAGACGCGTCATGATACTTATCCGAGACATCGTATCGAGCTTCAACGCGATTGTTTCCAACATTAGACATACATGTTGTTACTTCGCGGCATAGCATAAGCGGTTGCGTGTGAGTGGGCTGGGGAACGTTCAGACGAGTGCTCTCCATGGCTCCGTAAAGTGTCTACGCTGGCGTCTGCCTAGTATATACTGTGACAAACAAATGACAAAGTGCAAGGCCATTTGCAATGCCTCTTCTCTCAGCATAATACAAGATGGCTCCCATTCGCCTGAGGCACCCGAAGGGTGTCTCGACTCTTCAGCTACCGATCAATGACGACGCTTTCAGCGTCCAAGATTTCCAGCAACAAATCTACTCGGCTACTGATATCCTTCCCTCTCGCCAAGACGGTAGGCTATTCCATTGAATGTTCAAGCTCAGGTTTGGCTCGCTTATTGTCCTGCCCGTAGTTAAGACTGGATATCCACCGAGACCTCTGACGTTAATACCGGAACTTCCTTTCTCGAGTCTCGGAATTGTGGCCGGGGACCAAATCATTGTAAGCGAGATTGCGGGATCTGTTCCCCCTAACAAGACACACGTCTCCTTGAATCAATCTTCGTCCACGAGGGCTCCAGCTGTCTCTGAAAACTTACCTTCACCCTTGAGCAGTTCAAGCGGGCCGGATTTTGTGGACACCGGAGATGGGAACGTGCTGGTTCATAGAGTGCGTTTTGTTTTCACTAGCATTGCTCTCAGTCAACCAGTTATGTCTAGATAGTTCCCGACGATAATTCTTGCTTATTTTCCGCTGCCGCGCTCGTATTTGAGCAAAACATAAACAAGGCCCAGGATATGCGAAGGAGTGGGAGATTGATCAGATCCACTGAAGTCCATCACGCGCTGATTCCTCCAACTTTCTAGTCGTGGCCGATGGCATCGAAACTGATCCCGAAACATATAATGAAGCCATCTTGGGGTGTGCCCGTCCTTTGCTGATTTGATGGCATAAAGGTTTGATTGTCCAGGAAAGCATGCCTCCGACTCGATACATTCAAACGATCTTGAAGTCAACGACTTGGGGAGGAGCAATAGAACTCGGAATCCTGGCAAAGCATCATAAAGTCGAGATCTCCAGCATTGATGTCGAGACCGGTCGTGTTGATCACTTCTCCCCGCCCGAGAGCACCAGTACTGGGATGCGCTGTATCGTTATCTACTCCGGCATTCACTATGACGCAGCGTCACTTGCACCAACGGCGAATGCTCCCAATGAGTGGCACCAGACGCTATTTCCAATCGTAAGCAGTTCGTGCTTAGGCTTCGCAAATGAAAAAATTCAACAGAAGAAAACAGAGCACTGGAGAAGATTACAAAGATCCTGTCATCATAGCTGCGAAGAAGCTGGCAGATATTCTGCGATCGAAGAAAGCCTATACCAACACTGCGACTTTCGATCTCAAGTGTGAGGTAGGTAATCGCCTCTTGGGATCTTCATAGTCCTCACTCGGTCTTGCAGCAATGTGGCAAAGGATTAAAGGGAGAGAGAGAAGCCCGCGCACACGCCGAACAGACCGGTCATGTCCGCTTTGGAGAATATTAAAGCCTAAGGACTGGTCTGCAGTTATAGCTACTCGATTGATACAGAAGAATTCACGTCTTGTCCAAGTAAAATAAAGCCAAATTCACTGATTGTGGGCCCAAATCCAAAATGGAAGTAAACGACGCCAGCAAGATTCGAACTTACGCCCTCAAAGAGGAACAGATTATATAGCCACTTAATGATTCTAATCTGTCGCCGTGACCACTTGGCTACAGTAATAGAACGGTTAGCCGTACACCCAAATCAGAAATTGCGTGTTCTGAGATCAAATCTGCACTAATTGCTGCAATACTTCACAGAGTGGTAAATTTGGGTCTGAAGTATATGAACGCATATCTTTTTAGTAAACTAGGCCAACCTATGAGTGGAGAAACCATGAGTACGCAGGTGACTCATGATATGGCCAAAACCAGTCACCTGTACATACACTAGTGTCACAATACTCCCACATACCAAATGTGGTAATAAAACCATCACGAAATGTCACGAATCATCCTCTGATTATGGGCCCTGAGAATAGATCACAATTTTTGGTGGCAAAGGCAACCTCCAACCTCCACAAAATTCTGGATCTGGCATATTCATGCAAGACCTCATCAATTTCACAAAAAAGTTGGCTCTGCAGTCAAGAGGCTGAACGGGAATTTTGCTTTCACAATTTTGAGAAATCATGAAAAACTCAAAGAATCGCTATCCTATGGCTCAAAAATGCTGGAGATAGAATTTTCTTGATGAAAATGTGTCTATGTGTCTATTCTGCAATGAATGCACCAAAAGTTTTGATAGCAATATGAGTACTGTATTTGCCTTGGAAATCGGCAGTGTACAAGTGAGTGATGGTGTACATGTGACTGGTCTATTACTGTAGCGCCCTAACAAAGGAACGACTCCTGATTTTTCTGTTCGGCCCGGTTTTGACC
This sequence comes from Leucoagaricus sp. SymC.cos, assembly GCA_001563735.1. Classification (NCBI taxonomy): domain Eukaryota; kingdom Fungi; phylum Basidiomycota; class Agaricomycetes; order Agaricales; family Agaricaceae; genus Leucoagaricus; species Leucoagaricus sp. SymC.cos. The sequence continues at coordinate 75,750 of KQ961916.1, read as the reverse complement.
TTGTACGCTTCTTTTGGCAGAAACAAGTCAAGACTCAAATAATGCCTTAGGAAATCAAAGAAAATATTACGCATGCATTATTAAAGGTAAGGAATAAGAGATTTGACGGTCACAATCTACACCGATGAAGACACTAGCACCAGACTACCTTCCAGAAGTCTAGTCGCCCATCTCTTTCGCGAGTTGCTCAGCCTTAGCCTTGACTTCCTCAATTGCGCCGACCTAGGAAAGTACAATGAGGACACGCTCAGAGAGGTAGCGATATTTGACATACTATGTAGAAAGCAGACTCAGGAAGAGAATCGTGTGCGCCCGAAAGGATCTCCTTGAAGGAGCGAATAGTGGTATCCTTGAGAGGAACGAGCTTGCCCTCATAACCAATGGAAACTTGTGCGACCTGGAAAGGTTGCGACATGAAACGCTGGATCTTACTAGCACGCTCGGCCTATGGATCCGGATAAGCAAGATTCGAACTCGCTAACAAGATCATTCATCCATACTAAGAATGGCAATGATAGGCTGGAGGGATTTGTAGCCCTCAAGAGATCTCTAATCTGTCGCTGTAGCGGTTATAGCGCCCATCAGTGTTTGTCATTTCTTGTAGATTCCTCTGGCCAGTGCGATCTTTCAACCCAAAGAGCGGTAGCATAGCTACCTGACAACAGACGAGTTTAAACCAATGGCAAGGATGTGTACAGGGACTGCTCTCGACCTTTCACATCTGGAATCCGGGAAAGGACCTTTGTTTATCGTACATATACTACAAGGCCAGGAGAAAAACTGTCCATCTCGGTGGTCTATTCAACCTGATACCCATATCCCACCAGAGTCACTGGTTGCAATCCTACTCAGCTGCACTCGGTGGCACATCATGTTCTGTATGGCCTCTAAACTCCTCCTGGATCGGCGACCGATGTAAATTACTTAAAAGGGTACTTCCCCTGGAAGCACCCCTCCTGTTGGTGAAGGAGCTCGTGCGTGCTGATGTTGAAGAATTTGGGCCGGCACTGCCCTGCCTATCAGAATAATGATTTTGACTTTCCGAGGTCGTATGTCCTCCGAGAGTGGTAAATAATTCGGATGACTCTAATGCTGGGGAGTCAAGCTGTTCTTTGTCAGGTGATGTATGCTGACAAGAATGAGCTTGGATAGGACTGCTTGAACATAAAAATTACTCACGAGTACGTAGCTTGGTAGAGAAATTCCAGAATGCGCATTACTCGAGGCGGAATTGGAAATTATATGAGGTATTTCCAATTGTAACGGACTGAAAAGGAATGAATATGGTCGTTCTCTAGCTACTGTTTCTTGGGTCATGGTGTTATCTTCCAGGTGTTTAAAACCTGTCGCGTTAATGTGGGATGGGTGAGTCCTCCGCCGGCGATTGCACCATCGAACAAGAAAGAAAGCTCCAAATGCTGTCACGGCCAGCGCGACGACCGAGCCAACCACGCTTCCAACAATCGAAGCACGTTTATGATCGCTTTTGATATTGTCCGTTGCAGGATTGCTGCCAGTGGGACCAAGCGATGCGGGCAGCGGTTGAGAGGTAGAGAACTTAGAGGATATGAATGGGGTGCTGATCTGCGTCGATCCTCCAAAAAACGATGGTGACGACGAGCTCGACATTGTATTAGTTGCTGGAAGGACACATCAGCACATCATCTATTCATACAACGCTAGGGATGTCTCACTAGCAATGGCTGTTGAAATAGCTCGATACATATCAAACCCAATGATTTGGACACCCTGTGGCAAGGAATGATCAGAACATGATATGGATGAAATTTCACAGACCCGGCGCTTACTGTTATATGGTTGAATGCCCAAGGTGGTATGATTATGTAGGAGGGTATATTCTTTGGAAACCTGTCCACTGTCAAATATGGCACGGCCGTAGGCGAGACGGTCAACTTGCTTGAGGTAGGACACCGCGCAGTGCAATGTCCATGAGGTCCAGCTGTGAGAATAGTCATGTCATTTCAAGACATTGTCGGGCTCATGTGCCCTGAGCTTACTCGACGAAAAAGCGATTCTGACATGCCGCACAGACAGATAAAAGGGAATAGACGACCGTATTGCAGGCACAAACATCGTTGGTATTAGCGGGGTCCGGTCCGGTATAAACCTCGTTCGCTGCGAGCTTGGATATTGTAACTGGAGCCAAAAAGTCAGCAAACAACTAAAGTAAATACTCAGCTCGCGGGCGCTTGAAATACCATTGGTGTCGTTGCGACAATCAGCCTGAAGTAAAGCAACGACAAGGCATGGGTCCTGGTTCTTGCTGTTCCGTGCCTAGTGAATCATTCGGATCCTATTGCCTAAACGTGGGTGCAAGCACCTACCCAATCAAACGATGGCGGGCATGTCACTTCGGATTTCTGGGCAAGCAGCGAATGGAATAAAGACAAAAGTCCAATAGCTATGGCCCACCGGCTCATGACGCTCGTTTGAGATGAAGGGAGAGAGTCAGGCAAACTTGAATGGATCACCAGTCAGGCAATTAATCGTGGGGAAGATATCCTCGGGTAATAGCTGGCACGGACATGGGATGGCCAATTGCTCGTTACAGTTTCAGAGGCACACGGGAAGAGTTCTTCTCCAATCAATGTTCGCCCGAATTGAGTCGTACAAAGTCTCACACATGGAAATGCAAGACGGTCATATGGGTTGCACCCAAGAGAATACTACGAGAAAGGAAATCTTCTTCGCCACCCTTCCAGCACTATTTGCACTTACCACGGAAATGTATGTCAGACCCGTAACATGGGGTATTATCGATGGTAAAGGACTTACGCTTTGGTACTTTTGTGTGTTGTTCTTTTTGGAATCGCTCAATGCGCGAGCTGATGCGAAATTATGACAAGAGGCGGAAGAGCATTTTATTTCGAGGTTGTCTGCGCACAAGTTTGTTTTGCTAGTCGAGTTCTTCCATTCAATAAATAACATGATGGATCTAGTCAGATCTGCCTTCTACATCCAGTCAGATTGCGTAAATAATTTCATAAGTAAAAGCAATGTCTAAAAATACGTACAAAATCCGATGGACGGCCGAGAGTGAGAGGGTTTTTATCATCAAATTTCATACTTCGGGCACTCCAGTGTAACCCAGAGGGAAAGTAGGACTACCTGTTCTTTGAACGGTCATAATGGTTCTTGGGGTCATTGCACTCTGTGGACTCAAAACCTCTTCCGTAGATCCGCGCACCGGACCGGCGGTATGAAATGTCGACGATCCAGGGGAAAGAGGGGAGGGACTGACAACTGAAGGTCCCTATTCTTAGGTGAGCTCCATAGGAATCATGAAAGGAGCTTAGGAACCTCACATATGTGAACGGTGTGAAGATTGACGCCGGATCAGACAGCGACCTGGAATGAACATGGCCCGGAGGGACTGGCGCTGTAGCCCGCTTATCATCAAAAGGGCTGTGAACACTATCTATGGACATGGGCCTGAGGTTGCGTCTTTTCCTCGCGCGAATCATCATCCAGAAGATAAGCACCAAGATAACGATGATTACGACTAGAGCACCGATAGTAACACCGGCAATTCCGCCAGCGTTGAGACCCCCTGAATCATTTGACGATAAGGATTCGCTTGACCTGGGTAAAGTAGTAGTTGAAGACGGCGAGCCGGGGACTGTTGTTGACGGCATCGTGCCAATAATGGAGGAAAAATCTGACCTCATTGCTTCTGTATCAAGCATCAGCGCTGCTATTCGCCCTGAACCAAGCAACTTACCTCGTTCTGCTGAGATGGGATCGAATGTACTATTGGTCTTATGAGTAGTTATGAGTAGCGATGGTCAGAAAGCACAAGTAAAAAGAGAGCAGATCAATTCACCATTGAAATATTAAGCGCGGCCCATGAAGGGACCTCCACTTGGCTGGGAAATTCTTGAGGGAATCTATCCAGGTGTTATAAGAGAAGAGATTGTGCATCGCACTTTAGAACCTACTGGCCAATCGGATTCACATTTTTGCAATTCTCGGTCCATGCAGCATAGTCAATGAGCTGAGTTCGATTCTGGCATAAGCCACACGCCTCGATGAGAGAGTAGGTGATAGAGTTGCATGAACACAGGTCGGCGTCGGTGGCATCTGGACCGATGTAGTGAGTTCCCGGAGGAATTTGATTCACTTCATGTCCTAAGAGTTGACATCAGCTAACATGCACGAGAGTAAGTAATATTCCGAAGCCATGGTTCACCTCTGGTTGAACAGCTTGACTCCAGAAACGCTGCTACTAGACAAGGTGTTTGTTGACGATGGTTGATAGTCTAAAATCCCCAGCCGAAGATAAGGTTGGTCGTCTGAATGAATCGAGTACCACACATACCCACTGATAGTTAGAAATGCAGTCTTCAACATTCGAGCTCTGAGCGAGGACTCCAGCAATAAAGGCCAGATACCCTAGGATCCATGATAGTATGCCACTTGTCGAACTTAAGGCGATTGCAGAGCCAATTAGTGCCTCTGAATAAACATCATGGGACGTGTTGGGTGGCTGAAACACGAAAATAACACAGCTGTGAGCAAGCTGTGAGGCTATTTCATAAATGAAGGGGTCGCTTCTTGCAGCATGCCACAAGGTGGGATGAAGGCTGATGAAGGGGCCGATTTCAGGCAATATCAATCACAGAATTGATTAGAAGAAAGCAGCTGAGCCCAAAAAAGTATAAACTCCGCACGTCTTGATGCCCGTTCAAGCCACATGTCAGGGTATGGGAAATTCGGCTCTCTCAAACACTTTATTCGCACAGCCATTTGATCAAGAGCAATGTAAAATTAAGCAGCAAAATAATCATAGAAGAATGGAAGAGTTCAGCTGGTATATCAAGATCAGAGATAATCGAAGGTCCACCGCTATATTTTAAAGCTCGGGAGCACCTGTGTAGTGTCCAGTTGGGGCAGGAGCCGGTGTAGGCATGTGAGGCTGTGCAATTTGTGCCGTAGAGCTTTGGAGCGAAGTGTATGTAGTTGACGCAGGGGGAGGGGTGTACGTGGTGGTATAGGGCGAGCTGGGCATTGGAGCAGGAGTGGTCGGGAATGTGCTCGGGTCGGAAGGATCCTAAAACTGGATTAGGTGATTCTGAGCGTCCAAATACATTCAAGCTCACATAGAGTATCTGGGGCTGAACTTGAGGAGCGTACGAGGTGCTCGGACTTGGATTATAGCTCATTTCTGGGACAGGTTCGGGGTTATAGGGCGCGGGAGTATAGGGTGTAGTGTTAAATGCCGAGGTGACTGGTCCTCGAGCGCCCTGACGGCGGCGGATGAAGAAGAATGCAAGACCAGCAATCAAGGCCAAACCGACGACGCCACCAATGACTCCTCCAGCAATTGCACCAGCATGGGAGCCCGAGCCCGAGCTTGAACTACTGCCATTTCCGGGTAGAGAGGTAAGGGAGGGAGATCCGGCAGTGGGGGTGCGGGTCAAAGTGGATGAGGGAAAAGTGTTGGTCGCAGACGCAACCCCGGTTGTCTCCGGTCGGTCTAATGTCAAGGAGTTAGAAGGGTGAGAGAACAATAAGCTAGAGAGCACTTGCTTTCCAGGCTCTGAGCTACGGTGAGGTTGAAGCCGTTGGTGGCCTGGAACAGTCTGAGAAAACAATCGGAACGATGCTTCCAGCTCACTCACCAAAATGTCAGCGTATGCCCAGCCAGGAACCCTAGTTCCTGTCGGAATGGGCTGCGGGAATCTATCCAAATCAGAGCGAGATCTCGTATGGAAATACTGTTGCAGTACTTACGATCCAGTGTAAACAGTTGTACAGTTGCCATCATATTGATTCCAGCTGTTGTTCTTTCATGAAGATCGATACCAGAGGGAGAAATAAGGACTCGTACTCGAGCCAGTTGCTGTCCTGACACGCTGCACAGGCGCTCAACATCGAATAGTAAACGGAACTGCAACGACATGAATTCTGGGTGATTTTTGAAGGCCCAAGATACACAAAACCGGGTTCAAGAGGTGTGAGAGTGAAGACTGATCACCGGCGTCAAATAAGTGACGATCGACTCGGTCATGTGGGAAGACTTACCACCGCCGTCACACACGCCCGCGAGATTTGCTGCAACTTGACACGGACTATCGCCCAAGGTGTTGAAGGTCTAGTCATAGGGTTGCTTGTTAGATGCAGACTAGCTTTGAGGGGCCGTGTACTGACCCAGCTCAAGGAGCTGACGCTACAGATAGCCTGAGAGATAGTTTGGGAGAGGGCGGCAGGGATGAAGGCGATCGCCAAGTATGCGAGGCGGGGCATGGAGAAGGTGGGAGAGAAGAGAACCATAAGCAAAGGGGTAACAGCGCGTTTTGAGGCAAGGCTAGGGCGTTGTCCCTGAGATTACCTGATTCGCTCTACATGTTTTAATCTGGGAATTTGGCGCCGGTCAAGAACCTCTGTCCTTTGATACCCATCTTTTCTTCCCTGAGATTTACCAGCTCACAAGAAAATATCCTATGTTCAAACGGTACAGTACTAGACTTTGGCTCCGAGCTCAGTCATGGGGACAGGATTCCACTTTACGTAGTTTGTGACTTAATGCGTTACCTCAGGTGCTAGAGCGCTCTAAATGAATGCCCTAGCGTGGGTGCCAAGAGTTGGGTGTTGGGCGGCCGTAAATGACAGCAGTTACAAATACAGCATTTGGACAGATTGGCATCGGGGTCGATATCATCATCAAAGCGATCGTTTATTTCACACATTTTTCAAGTACTTCTGGCACTGTCCGGTTCTGTTTTGGCCTATCCACAACCTTTCTCTTGACAAAAAATTACAGTGCAGTCTTACTCGTTGAAGCAATGGCGCATGAATATTCTCTTGTGAAGCTTTGACCCAGCCTCGTCAATAGACCATATCTCCTGTTCCGTCAGTTCCGGCACATTCTCCGTGTCCAGGAACCCCTTGACACGAGATACCTTTGATGAAGTGCTATGAAAAGCACATAAGCATCCGGGCATGGACAACAAATTTCGGGAAAAGACCCACGTTATGACTATGGCCCCCTTCTGCAAGATCCATTTCGATAGAACCTGTCCTTCAGTGACAGGTGACCCCCGTGTCTGTTCCAGTCGAGCCCGAATGGCCGGTAACACGTCTTTCAAAGGGCCGTCTGGGACGCGAGCAAGGGGAGTCGACCCCCCATAAGAGGCGATTTTGATACCATGTTTCTTGCAAAGTTCGAGGATGGGTTCCGTGGCTGTCCAAACATAGGGATGTAATTCAATCTGGATTTCACGGTCAGGCTCGGCTGAGGCTGTCGCCTGATGAACACCTACTTGATTGATAGAAGGGATAATCTTCGCTCCAGGCAATACCTCCTGCAAATGTTCAACTGTGAAGTTAGACACTCCAACAGATCTGGCCAATCCTTCCCCCTTAACTTCTTCCATCTGAGCCCAAACCTCCTTCAGCTTGCCCTCCTTGTGGTAAGAAGTGGGATCGTGGATGAGGAAAAGATCAACGTATTTCATGTCGAGCTTTTTCAGTGATTCAAGAAGAGTATCCTTGACTGATTGGCCAGGCTTCGGGGCCTTCAACTTAGTGGTGACGAAGAGCTCAGAACGGGGCTTCTTTGAAAGCTTGATTCCTTCACCAAGTGTGTCCTCATTTTCGTATGCCTGTGCACCGTCGAGATGGGTGGCACCGGTTGAAATCGCCTGTCGCACTAGCTGGGCAGCATCCTGCTTGTATAAAGCAGTACCCGTTCCGAAGCCTAGCCATGGAATGCGGCTACCGTCGTTGAGTGTGGTTTCGACTTTGGACATGACACAGCTGAAGATGTGACGAAGTCTTTGATTATGGAGCCCTTTCAGTTCGTGCGAGAACGAATCACTATCTGTCGAGACTGGTGACCAAATCCGCAAGTCGTCCGTGCACCAGCAAGTCGACCGGCCCTAAACACACATTCATAGCTGCGTCTCAGTGACTTGACAATTTTTATCTTTTAACAACTACGCAGGCACTGTCATACCACATGTTGGGCTACCTCTTCCGTTGGCAGTCCTTCATCATAGTAGCCTCAGATTGACTGTTGCACTCTTTGGCTGATCATAATGGTCTTTATACCAATGATTGTAGTCGGTCACCTAGTGTATCAACACCAGAATATTAATACAATATATAGCAATACCTGACTTTATATTATAGTAATGTACAACGACGTTAAAACAGCTACTTATTGTGGTTTCAAGTTGATTGGCTCCTAAGCAAAATTTTAAGTCAGGTTGCCGAATGACCAGTGCGGTACGCCTCTTACAAAAATGCTATTTCCCACTGATGTTTGTAAGTGATGTGTCGACTGGGAACTAACAGAGCGGTTTTGAATTATTGAAGGAGGTTTTGTGCCATAAACCGCTGTATAAGCCGCTGACGGAGCAACGCGTCGACGACGCCTTCGCATAATCCACCAAAATAACAGACCCCCTATGAAAAGGAGGGCCGTAACTCCACCGACAGTGCTTCCAGCAATTGTACCTGCGCTTGCTCGACGGGAAGTTGTGCTAGGATTTAGGATGGGAAATGGGGAAGAGAGGGAAGTAGGCGATGGAGAGGGCGAGAACGATGTTGACGGTGTTGAGTTAAACATGCTCGACGGGTTGCTCGTTGATACAATTGGGGATGTTCCATTTTCAGTTGGGAGGGTTGGTGAATTTGAGATCGATGCACTTAAAGAAGTAGAGTTTGTGGAGAATGGCCCCTCCTTGGTTGTCATCGAGGGCGTTGGAGGGGAACTTGAGGTTATTAGTATGTCTGGAGCGCTGGTGCCGCTTGTGGATGCTACGGTCGTCTCGGTTGTTGGAGGAGAATGAGTCCCTGTTCCGTTGTGACCACATTGGTGGCTTTCATTGAGCTCTGTGGTACTTGCTTGTAAAATTTCGTCAACTGAAAAAAGGCCGGCTAAGAAGGTTACTGACTTTGTGAGTCTGGAAACACATCGCAATACCTCTGTAGTAAATGTTGGTACGAATTTGTGTTTCGAGATCATGGACGAACCTTCGTAGAACTATGAAACGGGGAGCTCAGGCCTGGTTGGATCATGAGAACCAAATGCAGCGCTTGGATCACGAACTGAAGAATACTCGACACTCGCAAAGGGCGACTGGACAGACGCATTCTCTGGCTTTGATATAGAGGTGCTTGGTCGTGGTCCTGTTGTTGAAGGATCTGATGCTACAGAAGGACAAGTCCCAATTATGTGTCTTCAAATCAAGCACTTGATGTGGTCAGAGAAGGAGGCGGTATCCATCAGAATGCTGGGCGGGCTGGAGGACGAGACATATATAGCTATCACATACTCGTAGCTTCTCCTTGCTACCGGTGCGGTTTGTTGCCGCAGACGAATGATGACGTCCCAGCGCAGAAAGATGGAAAGGAAAAGGATGAGCTAAAGATGGATTTGGCGGCTATTCATGAGCAGTACAGGATACAAAACTTGAAACAAGATGTCCAGGGCGTGGCGGGATCAGCATCTGTCTTTCGCCTCAACGGTGTCGCTGCACCAAATTCAACACAATTCTAATTAAAGACGCGCATCTGATCACACCGTGGAAATATTTTTGTCAGACTGTACAGTTTCAGCCACACGCTGTACGACGGCGTTGATCGTGACCACCCAAGTTATCGTCGTTCCTCAAGACCCGCAATGGCCCCCTCCACCACGTATGTTCGCTGTTTGTACCAATGTATCCAGAGCACTTATTTCGAAACACTGTCAAATCAGCGTCCCAAGTGCTCCGGTCAGTCAGAAACTATGCTCAAATTGTTGAAGGGAGTGTTGATGAGGGTTGGATTCTTGTGACAGGCGATTGAAGTCCCGGAGACTCTCCTCAAGAAACGCAAGCAAAACGAAAAGGCTCGGGAGGAGCGCCTTGCTGCAGCCACTGCAGCTCGTAAGGTGAGTTAAATCTGCATCTGGGAAGTTTTGGGTTTTATCAGAGGATGCATACTTTCATTTCGACACTTGGCTAGTGGTATTTTATCACCGTGTTGCCGTCAAATCCATCTTTCGGGACTGATATCTTTGAATTTCATTCGTTTGCGAGATCCAAAACGAGCCCATGACTGATGAAACACTCAGGCCCAAAAAGCGAAGCGCAAGGTTATCTTCAAGCGCGCTGAGTCCTATGTGAAGGAGTACCTCGCCAAAGAGAAGGAGGAGATCCGTCTGAAACGTGCTGCCCGTGCATCTGGTGACTTCTACGTCCCTGCTCAACCCAAGGTCTACTTCGTCATCCGTATCCGTGGGTGAGCATGCCTTGTCCGTGTTTTCCTATGACACAAGCTGAATTATCTCAGTGTGAACGAAATTGCCCCCAAGCCCCGCAAAATCTTGCAGCTCCTCCGACTTCTACAAATCAACAATGGTGTCTTTGTTAAAGCTACCCATGCCACTCAGCAGATGCTTCGTCTCATAGAGCCCTATGTGTCATACGGGTGAGCATTTGATTACTGTGTTTGTGACAATACAAACTAAATGTCTGTCAGCGAGCCTAATCTCAAGTCGATTCGCGAGTTGATCTATAAGCGTGGCTATGGCAAAGTCAACAAGCAGCGCATTCCCCTCACCAACAACGGTATCATTGAGGAGTCACTTGGCAAGTTCGACATCCTTTGCGTTGAGGATTTGGTGCACGAAATTGCTACTGCTGGCCCCAACTTCAAGCAGGTTCGTCTTACTTTTCAGGTGATCCAAGGCATCGATCTAATCTTTGATCAGGCTTCCAACTTCCTGTGGCCCTTCAAGCTTTCCAACCCCAACGGTGGCTGGAGGACACGCAAGTTCAAGCACTACGTCCAGGGTGGTGACTTTGGTGACCGGGAAACAAGCATCAACAAGCTCATCCGACAAATGAACTGAGCAGTGATACTTGTTTGTGCGATGATGGACGGAGACCCTCGAGAGGAGTGGATCGTGGTGGGGCAGGACAGCAGACACCAGCGTTGTGGTCATCATGGGCTAAAATCATCGTTTTTTTTTCTGTAATCATCTGTTTTATGTCGTATGCCTTATGAATGACATCCCAACTGCATGACATAAATACTTGCTATGCGGTTCATGCATGGTCGTTTCTGAAATAATACAGAGAGTGTCATCCAACCTCCTATTTCGCCCAAATCGCTGGATGTCATGAGTGTGGGCAGGCTGACCAGCAAGCGTCTACTTGACGCGTAATTAAGCCATCCTCGTCCACAACAGCTATCCGACTTCCGCCACTAAGCAAGATTATATTCATATGCGGATTATCCGGGCCCCGGGTTGACAGATATTTTGTGGGCCACGTACAGAAGCAGTAATATAAAGGGGATAGATTCCGTGTTCACCCTTTATCTATCACCCACCCACCACTTGCACTCCTTTCTCAACGTCTTCACATGTCAATAGAGCGGAGTGCCGTCCAGCAGCTACTCGCCTCTAATGCTCGATGGGCCGATGATGTCGCAAAAGCCGAACCAAACTTCCTACCAGAGTCCGCCAAAGGCCAAACTCCCCAGGTATTCTTTCTTCGTCGAATGGCTTAAGCATACGCCTGAAAATTTCTAGACACTTTGGATTGGTTGTGCAGACTCTCGGGTTCCCGAGTCCGTTATCACTGGTTCTAGGCCCGGTGAGATCTTTGTTCATAGGAATATTGCCAAGTGAGATATTCTACTCCCCGTTATTTCTTCTGCGCCAACTGCATTTCGTAGTCAATTCCGCCCGGACGATGAAAACGTTCTTGCAGTCTTGGATTACGCCGTTAATTTCCTGGGCGTGAAACACGGTGCATTTTATCTTTCTATCATTTAAATTCTATTCCAACCCATTCCTCTTCTTCCCCGCTTCCCACCTATATCTTGGCTTGCAATAGTTGTGATTGTCGGTCATAGTGAATGTGGTGGTGCAGCAGCTTGCTTAGGTGCCGCGCGAAGGGAAGGCATTGATCCGGAAGGCCCCGTTGCCACCATTCCACAAATTCCAATCGAAGCTCCTCTCAACAGTTGGCTGGAGCCCCTGTCCAAGTTGGTTGGTACCTTGGGAGTTTCGACTACCCCTCGCGAGGAGGCCCTTCCTCTTGTTGTTGAGGAAAACGTCAAACGCCAGGTAGAGAACCTCTGCAAGTCTCAAACTATCATCGATGCTTGGACGAAGGGCACTCTCAAAGGCCAAGAAGTTCAGGTTCATGGCTGGGTGTATGATCTTGCCAACGGTAGATTAAAGGACCTCGGGATTTCGAGGGGACCCAACAAGTCGGCTTAGACTTAGAAAGGCACTGTTTGTTAGACTAGTAGAGCGCTTGGGTAAATGGGAGATGTTTGTAATGCCTCAAGCAAAGAAGATCAATCGTTTGTAGAAATGAATTAGAAACACATGCTGATGTCGGAAGCAGACTTGAAAATCACTCTGACGTTGTGCTGTCAGTTATGTGGAGAGCGAGTTTGGCTTGACTCCATTCGTTCCTTCCCCGCACTTGCCTACCCAGTGGACTATTTCGCTATTTCGCATTCTTGTTCCTAACGTTATTCGCGATGGCCGTCCAACCTGAACGCTTGCTGGTGCAAATAGCGTCTTACAACACCAACCTGCAAGGCGTAGCAGGTCTTCCGCAGGACCTCGTGGACTGGCTCGCTCCAACACTTCAAGTGTCTAAATTTCTGGCAAAAGAAAGGCGGGCCCCTGATATTGTTGCTGTGGGCTTTCAAGAGCTCTTGCCCCTTCATCTCGGCCGTATGCTTTCCATTCCTTGTTTCAGGGTCTCCTCTAACTGGTCTTCTTCAGTTTTTGGATTATCCAAGTCTGTGATTGAAAACAGGAATGCTCTTATTCTTTCGCAAATAGAAGCCCATGCACCGAACAAGGAATGCTATTCCCTAATTGCGAAAGTAGTCAACGTGGGTGTTGCACTTCTCGTATACGGGCGCGATGATGGTGCTGCAAGGAAGGTTCAAGACGTGCAAACACAATGGACTGGATTTGGACCGCTATACATGGGCAATAAGGGCGCTGTTGGCGTGAGGTTTCGAGTTTGCGAGTCGGATGGAGATGCCGGAGAGACTTATACGTATGATTTTGGGTTTTTGTGTGGAGTGCAGCACTGACTCGCCTTCCTTGTTTCCCTCTCGGCTTCGTGGTGTAGGTTCGTCAACGCCCACTTGACACCGTATGATCACAAAGTCGCGCAACGAAATGCGGATTACGCGTGGATTGTACGTTCACTCTTGTTCCCTCCGGTAGAGCCTGGAGGCGGTCCCAGTACGATATTCGGGACGTCACATCTGTTCTTCCTGGGAGATCTCAACTACAGACTGGAGTTACCAACGACACATCCCAAATATGCTATCAGCAGACTTCCTGAGTTCTCTGAAGCGCTGTCTTCGGAGAAGCTCCGTGAAGATCTCAAAGAATACGATCAACTAACAGTCGAGAAACGCAAAGGGAATGTTTTCGTTGGTTTGCATGAAGGCGAGTTCTGGAAATTTAAGTGCAGTTACAAATACCAACTCGGGCAGGTTGACAAGTACAGGTAAGAAAACGGGTCTTACGTCGATCTTCGACGGATCCTGACGTTCTGCTTGCCAGCCCGAAACGAATGCCTTCTTGGACGGATCGAGTGTTATATGCAACCTATACCGACTCTCCGGACGACCCTTCACACAGCAATATCACGAATGTGTTGTACGCCTCAATACCATCTTACACCACTTCTGATCATGTAAGGTCCCGTTTCGTCTCGATCAAGAAGACCTTCTCATCCTCGCTCTAGAAACCTATCGTCTCGCTCCTCTTGATGCCACCTCCATCTACAGTCGAATACGCATCAGTTCCCCTGATTCAACTTCCTGCATCATATCGGCCCACGCCAGATCCTAATGCTGTTCTCAAGAAGTATTTCGGTCGGTGCCTCGACCGGATTATTGGTTTCATTTGGTGGACGCTTACACTACTCGGTGCTGGATCCGGAGCCGTTGGGATCTTCAACTTCATCGTGGGGCTTGGAGCTTGGACTTGGTTCAAGGGTCGTTCTCCCTCGGCCAACAGTAGCGTTTAACCCATGTCCACTATACAACGTCAGACACAGGTTTGATTGCGCCCTTTATTTTTTGATTTGACTTCCTATCTCTCATGCTTATGAAGTAGACTGCCAAGTGGCAATGTACTTTGGCTATCAGCTGAGTTGTATCATAGGACAGAACAATCATCTAGGATGATCCACTAATTAGGTCGTTGAAGTTGGTATCACACAGGAATGGTCGTATTTTTTCCCTGGACAATGGACGTTGATCACGTTTATTGTGTTATCTTGATAATCTGTATTAGCGCTGTTATTATCTTGTGCGAATTGGTAAATGCGACTAGTCAAGAATTTTCTCTAGTATCTAGTGGTCGGCGGTGCGAACCTGATGCCCTCTACACTCTACACCGCATTATGTAATCGTGACCTGCAACATTCGTTCGGTAAGCACCAACCTATCCTTTACACTTACCATCATGGCTGCTCTTGCATCGTGCGTATTTGTTCGACAAATATCTATTGTTTCTCAATAGAGCTCGTCTCCCTTAGACTTCTCCCTCAGCCTATCAATACACCTACCATCTTAGACGACGAATGCGAAGTGACCCGGCCAGTTCTCGCGCAAACAGTTATTACACGGCCAGTAGTTCCCCCCTATGGCCAGCGAATGGGCTGGAAACCAACGTCGCAAGATGATTTTGGTGAGAAATGCTTTGGTTTCACAAACCAACAGTTGCTGACCCATTGTTTCAGGTGATGGCGGTTCGTTTCCGGAGTGTCATGTCGCCCAATATCCCTTAGGTATGGGCAAGAAAAAGGTAGGTTCAACGTAGGCTAAGTCATAGCATGAATAATTCATTCGTGTTTTGTCAGGCCTCTTCGGGAAACACGCTAGCCCTACAAGTCGACAGCGAAGGAAATGTACGATATGACGCTATTGCACATCAAGGTCAACGCGCTGGGAAGATTGTACAATCCCAGTTCAAAGACCTCGTTCCTCTTGCGCACCGTAAAGATTTGACAGAAGAGCAACGGTCGATGGAGCGGCCCGACGAGGACGCGGTACAAGCTACAACCGAGCGAACAAAAGCTGCATTGGAGAAGCTAGTTAACGGAAAAATTAAGGCGGCTCAACCAAAAAATGTTCCTGAAGCTCAGGGAAAGACTAGCTTTGTGCGGTACACACCAGGGCAGCAGGGGAATGATGGTGCACTCAAACAGCGTATCATCAAAATGACAGAAGTTGCTGAGGACCCACTCGAGCCACCACGTTTCAAGCATAAGAAGATCCCTCGTGGCCCTCCAAGTCCCCCTCCACCTGTGCTCCGGAGTCCGCCACGGAAAGCGACGGCAGCGGAACAGAAGGAATGGATGATCCCGCCCTGTATTTCGAATTGGAAGAACAACAAAGGTTTCACTATCCCCCTCGACAAACGTCTTGCTGCTGATGGTCGAGGTCTCCAAGACGTGAGTCGCTAACACGCATTTTACTATTCTCTCTAACCTGTCACACAGGTTCATATCAACGACAAATTCGCAAAAATTTCTGAAGCTCTGTACACTGCTGACCGTCTTGCTCGAGAAGAGGTTCGGCAGCGTGCCCTTATGCAACAGAAGCTCGCGCAAAAGGAGAAGGAAGCCAAGGAAGAGAACTTACGTATGTTGGCACAGCGAGCGCGAGAAGAACGAAGTGGTATTGCACCCAAGCCTTCTGCCTCAAGTCAGGCTGCTATGAAGTCCTCGTTAGCAGCATATGGAAGTGGTAGCGAGTCGGGTAGTGATGCCGAGTCAGAATCTGAAGCAGAGGATAGTGCAGAGGACGAGGAAGCTCGCAAGATTCGTGACCAGATGAGGGTGGAGAAGAGGCGAGAACGTGAGCGCGAGATGCGCATGAATAACATGGGTCAGGAGCAACGGGCGAAGATGCTGGCACGGCAACAAAATCGTGACATCTCCGAGAAGATTGCTCTTGGCCTCGCAAAGCCCACATTATCAAAGGAATCGATGTTGGATTCGCGACTCTTCAACCAAGAGTCCTTGTCCTCTTCCTTTGCGGACGATGATGCTTACAATCTTTATGATCGTCCACTATTCCATGGATCAACTGCTGCTGCTGCGATCTACAAAGCTAGAGGTAACATTGGCGAAGGGAACGATGATTCATTTGGGGGTGGGACAGAGGAAGGTATTGGAAAAGCACTCGACAACGACAGGTTTGGTATTGGTCGTCCTCAGGTTGGCTTTGAGGGCGCCAAGGAGCAAGAAGTGCGCGAGGGACCTGTGCAATTTGAGAAAGACACGAGTGATGTTTTCGGGCTGAACCAATTTTTGGACGAGGCTAAGACCGGAAAGAAGCGAGGGCTAGACCAAGAAGTGTAAGTACCACGTCACTTGTGCTCCATCATGCGCTAACGCACCCTTGCAGCGGCGGCTCTAGAAAAAGGCAACAACTGGATAAGGCAGACGAGTGAGATGAGTTGAATTTGGCTGCTTTCCTCTAATGTTGTCACATGAATCTTAATTATGTTAGTTGTTTGTATTCCTGTATTGACCGAATACCTTAATTCCATTTTGTATGAATATCCCATCCTTTGGAAAAGATGTCGGGTGACTAAGTATATGACCGGGGTTGTCCGGACTGCAGTGCCAAATTTTGGAATTTGATGGTTCCGTCACCAACCTCTGCTCAACATCTCACTATCTTCCAGTCAGTTTACCTCCTCATTGGAATGTCAAAGCAAAATGTGGATAAGCCGCCTGTGACAGAACCTCGTATTTCAGGCGTACGCACAGTTCTCAGGTACACCGGCATTCCCACATCCTGGCTTGACAAGCGGCCAAAGCTTCCCT
Source organism: Leucoagaricus sp. SymC.cos (assembly GCA_001563735.1). Lineage (NCBI taxonomy): Eukaryota > Fungi > Basidiomycota > Agaricomycetes > Agaricales > Agaricaceae > Leucoagaricus > Leucoagaricus sp. SymC.cos. Next base: position 58,903 of record KQ961916.1, on the reverse strand, counting down.
CCCGGAATTGGCTTATATTCATTGGCCTCATTTCCTCCATAACGGGCTACTACATTCACGACCGCCGTCAATGTAGGAAAATACGACAAGAATATGTGGACAAGGTTAAAGAATTTTCTGAGCTTCCGTCCAGCCCCCTGGACAAGCCTCGGAAAGTGGTCGTATACGGTAGCAAATGGCCGGGAGACGAGGATTATGACCAGAGTTTGAGGTACTTTAGGAAATATGTCAAGGTGCGAGAGCGTAATTCTCACCGTCGTTTACCGCTAACTTTTGGTTCTAGCCCATCCTCGTCGCGGCCGCGGTTGATTATGAGATGATTGGGTCGAAACGGCTCGGAGAACTATCAGACCGCGTCGCAAACGACGTTCGACGTCGGAGGCGGCTGGACCTCGGGATTGACAAGGAGTCAGAAGCGACTAAAGCCCTTCCAACGTATGAACCGTTTTCACAAGCACGACAACGCGAGCTTGATGGTGGAATTATAATCGTGGGGCGTCCCACTTGGAAGGAATTCATGCATGGTCTTCGTCGTGGTTGGACGGAGGGTTTACAGAAGGTTGACGAAGATGAGATGCTAGCTCGAGAGCTTGAAGATGACGGAGCCTTTGACGAGCTTGAAGAGCTGGAGGCCGACGCTGAGAGTTCCGAGAATGCACGGCCGCGCTCCGTCATCCAACAAAAGCCCTCAATCTACTCGCCCATACAGTTTCCAAGCCCAATGCGACTACATCAACCGGGATTACCTTCAACTTCGTCGGAGGCGCTGAGTGTCACTCCCCCGTCAGAGATACCTCCACTTCCACCCATCCTTCTTGTCCCTTTCACCGACCACATTGGCTTCGGGCAAATCCCTCTCATGATATGGGATTTCTTCAATCAAAGGCATAAAGTACGCTCGGGATCCGAGGCCGCGTACAATCTTATCATGAAGAACACTCGGCCTATTGTCGCTCCGCCCGATGAACTGAAATTCACCGACAACGAAGATCGTACTGACGGCGTGCAAGGAGATCTAAATTTTGACAAGCAAGCCGATGCTTATATCAAAAAGTCCTTGAACGATATTCCCAAGGATATTGAGAAGGCAAGGAAGAAGTATTACGAGGAACTGCCAAAGAAACTTGAAACAGCCAGAGCTTTGGCTCGCGGAACTCGTGAGCCGACGAGCGAAGAGCTCAGCAACCCCCCTCCGACAGAAGTTGAACTGAGGCAGGAAAGGATAACTAAGGAACGCCGGTGGCGCGATGACTTGGCTGGTTGGACGATTGTGAAGCCCACCTCCCCTGTAGTTTGGGATGAACGCTTCTGTCAGGCAATTCGTTTCTTCACAGTGCCGGCATTCTCAGAGTTTAGCTCTTTCGACAACTAACAATGCTTTACCAGTTGTGATGGTTTAGAGTACAGGTTATGCTATGATGGATCTGTAATTTCAAAACTAATCTGTTTCCACAAAACTACTGTTAAGCCACTCGTCCAGATCCGCAAACTCGTCCCTGTCCTTATCCCAGGTATAGGATCTAACCTCTTCAGTCAAGCTTGTTTCTGTCACCGAAAAGTTTGGACCAGGGACAGATCCTTCGCAAGATAAAATATCAAAGACCTGGAATTCAGTGGATGTCATGGTTTGCGATGACATATGCATGTCTGGGTCATCAGAGAGGAGGAACAAAGGTTGACCAACCTGTCGCCCTTGAGATCACCATGCTTTGTAAAGTCACTGTAATGGCTTACCATTGACTCTGTAGAATGCATACGAGGGCGTTTGCGAGGTTCCTCTATGTCCGGGATAATTGAGAAGTGATGACCCTCCTCTACCAATTCAGGGGGAGTAGACGGACAGATGCTTTGGTCCAAATTTTTATCACTTTTACTGCCTGAGAGAAGCTCTTCAATGGTTGGTAGCGCGTCATCAAACGGTTCATTCAAAGCCATGCAAGGACTATTGGATCCGAGCTCCACCTCCGTGAACTTGATCTCGAAAGTTGGTCTTGCTTTCCGTTCCTGGGTAGCACGGTTAGCTATTGGTCCAAACTCGAGCTTGTCCTGCTTTATTTCGAGACTGCTTTGGATGTCTGGCTGATTATGAAGTCTTTCTAGGCTCGAGATGACTCCCTCAGTGGCACTGTGTGGTACCGCCAACTTGCTCATTCCACTATCATCGACCATTTTCTGCCTCTTTCTCTTGTCCTCCCCCCGTTTGCTCCTAGGTTGAGATTTTTCTTCTCGACAACTGGGTGACACAAGTCATTCAAAGCTCAATGCATCACACGTTCCCTTACCATGGGTGCAGACATTTGCTTTTGTCAGCACAAGTATGATTACGTCTATATCTTTCACTCAGCAAGATGCCTTTGCAATCCAACGGAGCTTACCCATAATTGCCGTTTGGTAACCTTGTTGGTGATTGTGAACTCTCAGAGCAAGGCTTGGTTAACTGCCTCCCTTCTAGTGTTGAATGTCAGTCTAGATATCTATAGGAAATCGTGAACTACTACTGGACTCACTCTTAATATCGTTGGCGGTAATGGCGGGATCTGAAGTGTCATCAAACCTCACATCCCAGAATTTGGGATCATTCTCGAATTCATCCAAATCTAGTGCCTTGAGTGCGTAATTAACGACTGTCGGTAATGTAATAGTGCAAGGCATTCACCAATGATGAGATAGGCCGGGTGTTCAAAGTGGGATACTCGTTTGGAGGGATATCTGGTTTTATGGTGCGTTTGATCGTGTTCCCAGCAAAAGATTCCTAAGGCAGCTTCAGCAGATCCCCAGCCATTAAAGAACAGCGCCGACTGATGCAATGAGTACGACAATGCTCTGACTTGGTCTTGTCAACTGGGCAATAACCTTGAATGTTTTGGTTTCTTTGAGGCTTTTGGTACTACGCTCACACGTGTTTGATATCAACAACGGTTCTCAGACAACAAATTCTATCCACTCACGGAGTCCTGCGGAAATCAACCAAATTGTAGTCTGATGTCACTGTTAGAATTGTTGTCATATCGTGATATCGGCGTTTTTTCTTGGGTTTTGTGAAAGATGCTCGGTTCGCAAGGCTGCATCCAATCGCAATTTCAAACTGGATAGGGCTCTTTCCTCTATCAGATGTCGCTGACACCTGAGTTACAACTAGTTCGTATTTCGGGATGTCTGTTACCGAGGCAAGAATATCGTGTCCGAAAGGACTTCTTCGGTTCAGTAGCTGAGAGTGGAGAAGTTCAAAAGGGTTCAAAGCCAATCAACTGGAAGCTCACGATTTCTAGTCGAGCAGGCGTTTGTTGACGGAGGTGACCTAGAGTAGTAATTCCGTGCTCCACAAGAACCTAGTCAACGTCAGAGCTTTGAGCGTTTCGTGCCACCATCTTAGCTCACTTTAAGCCTGCGATCAGAACCACATGTTCAGTTTTACTGCAAACGAATACTGCGGACAAAAAAGGACTTACGACTTCTCCCCGATTTGTTCAATCTGTCTCAGTACAGTCGGCCTTTCCTCCCAAGTTTTTGCGGTCAAACATCGAAAGCTAAGTAATGTAGTCCAGGCGATAAGAGTCGGAATGACGAGAAAAACTTCATTGACCGACACTCACGCTTCAAGGCCATACATGAGTTGTGTCCCAAGTTTCCTAGTTACGGCAATCTCAACAACAACTATACTAAGTTGATCATCCGTTCAATGTAAATGCTTGGTTGCGGCTTACCTCTTGCTAGCCTGGGGGCATGTGTGAATACGGTGAAAGCATCGAGTTGGGGCTGACTATCCCCTTTCTTCATTTCAGGAGAGTTAAGTGAAATATTTCCGAGAACGACCTATTTTTGCTAAATGAGATCTAATGTTCTTTCAATGTTCCATTCGATGGCCAACTTGGAGAAGAAGGAACACTTTATCACGGGTCTTGTCGACCTTTGAAAGAGTATACCGGATATCGTTGTGAGTGCGCAACTCGTTGTATACCTGGATCCAAAATTCATGTTGGCACAAGTTCCTGGAAACGACGAACGAACAGCCTTTTCAGAAGCTCTGAGCCGGAGAGAAGTGAACCTGTAAAAGACCATAAGGTGTCATTACTTGGACGCCGACGGGGCGAACGTACTCCTCGGCGCCAGCTATGACCTCCAACTGACATATCATCCATGAGGACCGGAAACCTCAGGCAGGATATGAAGATCATACTATTTCTCGTAATGTGGGCTTTTCGGAAAGCTTCATGATACTTGCCATCTTGGTTGACTGTAAGTCAGTAGTTGAATGGTTGTGTGATGCCGACGGACCGTTGTTTGACGGACGTAGAACTAATTGATTGGCGTTTATCAGTACCTACATCAAAGAATGGAAGATGTGCGAGGGCCTACTTTAGACATGATATCACCATATTCAGTTGATTCCAGGATTTCTTTATGTTCAAACGTGCTGCGCCTGATAAGCCCGGTCTTTTCCAGTTGCGCCACGTTCCGAATAACAATCTCGTCTAATTTTTCTTGCCATCC
>KQ961916.1:11681-50684 GCA_001563735.1 Leucoagaricus sp. SymC.cos | reverse complement strand
AGGAATGGCGAGGAATTGGCATCACCCAGAGCCTTGGTTGGGAGCATTATGAAGTGCACGGTGCGTATTTGAAACGCTTTGTATGGCTTTCTCGTTCTTGATACACTTGCAGCACCTGAGCCTCATGTTCTTCTTTTCCGACGGCCAAGGAATTATGAGCCTCCCAATATGCAGACTGCTCGGGGAAAACCCACGGCGGATGCAGGCCGTAGGAAGTAAAGGTAGAGAAACACGGTGGTCTGGGACCCATTTTTTGACTGTCATGATCATCCTAGCTAGTCTCTGAGCGCACCTGCACTCCATTCAGGTTGCCTCGCTCTGTAATTCTCTGTAATTGTCTTGTAATGCTCTGTACCGCTGTCCGCTTTTTGCATTATATCTCTACTATGGCCGATCACATATTCGAACCATTTCGCCTTCACAGAAGTGTTAAGGTGAGAGAAATCTATTAACAGGAAGATCTACTCAAAATTTGGGGGTCGGAAGATCCCCCCATTGAGCCATGGGGCCAGGGTCAAAAGAAGGGGTCAAGGTTTGTCTGAATGCCTGTGCGTCCCTGATGTATGTTGCTTTCGGGAGTGTAGGGTTTACATCTTCTCCTTCAACAGGATGCTCAACAACGGACTTGCCGATTTCTGCCAGTAAAGTCACAGCGTCCTCCCTTTGTGACAGTGCATCTGCCCAGAATTGAGTGAAATCGACTAGGGTAGGCAATCCATCTGAGAATTGTTGCTTCCAGTCAATGCCACTTGTTTCTACACCAGCGGAGCGAAGCTTCCTCTCGAATGATTGTGATGCAACCTCGGTGACCCTCCTCACACGGGACTTTTTGGAGACCATGTGAACAGACAACTTGGCACGGGTTGGAGATAGTGGATCAATGTGAGTACGGAATAACTGAAGGACCTCGTCTTTGTTGATGGATGGCAAGAGCTCAGCATCCTCGTATCCTGGATACTTGTCAACGAAGAAGGACCCGAGTCAAGTCGACACATACTTCTCAGGAAGTCCCAGTGACCGGAAGTGACATGGGCTTGAAAACGCGACGATTCCTCGGCGAGGTTCTTTTGGACTTCCAGCCATTTCTTTTTAAGGCTCGTCTTGTGCTCCTCTAGCTCTTCCTCGGACATCTCCTCCAGTTTTGACCTCATGCTGTCGAGGAAGGCCTCGACGCGCTGCTCTAGATAACCTGGAGTCTTCTCGCTTTGCACCAAAATGCGCAACCCGCGCTCACTGGATCCCGATAGATTCCATGTGCTACAAAAAACGATGTATCCCAACTGTTCTTTAGTTCGAAGAACGTTGAACGCTGGTTCAGAAAGGATTTGTGTCAATAGTGCTGCTGTAACCCGAAGGCGCTGGTTCACAATTGATCCATAATGAAGGTAGTAAGTCAGCGCTGAATTGGCTTGGTTTGGGTTTGGCAATGGAAGAGACCAAATATGATTGGAAGCTATTGAAGTTTGAGAAGTCAGTCCAGCTTTCCGACTTGCCACATACCTGATGGGAGTACGAGGGATCGATCATTCAGCTGCGATTGGGATAGGCTGGTAGGCCGGAGGCCTTCTTCTAAAATATCAGCAAATTCAAGAGCTTCCTATTCGAGAGGATCAATGAGGAAACGCTCTTGGAGAAAGTAAGCGACTCACGTCTTTGTAGACGTTCCCAACAACTAGCATTCGCAGATGGACTTCTGAGAACAATTTTTCAGCATGTGTGTCGATTTCTTCGACAGTTATGGCTGGAGGAACCATTCAGCTTGGGCAAAAGCAGTGAGATCCGTCACATACATGGTAACTCTTTCAATTCTTCTTCAATAGTCCACTGTCTCTCTGACAGTAGATATCGTCCAAGGTAGTCCGATATTGTGTAGGATTGACCAAGGAAAAAGTTACGCCACTCTCGAGCAACCTGACAACGAGAATTAAGGGTGTTGTACCTGAAGGGCATTGTAAGCACTCACCTGCTCTTTCATCACGGCTAAACGATCAGATTTCGCTCTAAGTTCTCTGGCCTTCTGCATCACAGTTTTCACGAGGACAACCAATTTATCATTGTAACCGCCAGCGTATATGTATAAGCCCGTCGTGGTGTTGCTGAAATGATATGATAACCCAGCCAGATCAGCATCATAAGCGAACTCCGTCAGCGCATCGTTGACCAGATCAGTATAGAGTCTGTGAGGCAATGGAAGGATGCTGTATCAGGAATTGCTTAGTCGTTCGCGAATGTCCGCACCTCGTAAGGACAGCTGCCCTTGCATTGACATAACTTGTTGGGCTATTCAACGTTCAAGACAGGTCAAGGAAGAGTGACTTGCAAAATTGCGTACCTCCGAACGTCGACCATAACATAGGCTTTCGGAATCCAGAATTTATCATCCTTCTTGTGCCAAAGAGTGGTCAGTGGGGTTTGACGAATCAAGTGAGGTCGTTTGAGAGGCTAAGGAGGAGCGGGTCAGTGCCAGCAACACACAAAGGTATTCTAGGAATACCTCTGACACCTGGCGTTTGTCAACGTCGAGATTCGATGGTATGAAGGCGCTCTGTCCCGGTAGATACAAACCTGGGATGTCATTAGGCGTTTCAGCCTAACTCGAACAGTGAGTGAAAGGACGAAGATGATTCTTGATGGACCATCAGCTCACCTGATCGACGAACATTTTATCAAACCGCTCGACGTGATAGTCTGTACCATACCACGGTTCTTTCTGCCATTGTAAACCGGGCCGTATCTTATTGTGCTCGTCTCCCTTCGCCATGAGAATCACACGGCCTTCAAAAATCCGGAATGAATCAAGATATCGACGGATAGTAGCTTCTTCACTACCAGCCGCCTCAGTTGTACCCCACTCCCAAGACAACTGTGGACCGCTGATCAGCAGCTCGGGAGGTACAGGCCAGTTCATGTGTTCGCTTATCCAGGTCGCATAGTTGTCAGGGCGTCTCTTCTCGGCGAACTGGAATCTAATGGAGGAAAGGGAGGCGATCTCCTGCTGGTGATAATTCTCGAGCTGAGATGATCTCAATAGAGAAATATACTTGAACGCGGCTAGGATAATGGACTGATAGTTCTCTGTGTTTGGCGGATAGTCAGTTGAATGGGGAACAATCGGCGGTAAATCCAACGACTTACTAAAACCTTTTTCTGTCAGATGGACAGTGATCTTGAACATGGCAAACGCTCGGGCTAAGTTTTGAGGCCCCGAAGAGAGCGAGGTAATCCAGCCCTTAGCTTTTAGGTAGGAATGTAGTGATCCAGGTCCTTCATGACCGACAAAATGGGATATAAAACTGGCCGGCTTGTAACGCCAGAAAGGGGGCTGGTATTCCAATGGAAAAGAAATTTCAAGCGCGTGGAAATCCATGATGGTCTGCACTGATACTAACGTCTTGTTTTTGTCAATCGAAAGCACTTCGCTTTTCAATTCTCACATACCCCTTTCTCATCTTGTCCAAAAGGATGGTCATTTATCATTGGTAAAGGATCCTTTCCACGATTGGGTATCGGAGAGAATAGTTTTGAAGCGGTGTTGGCAAGTTCATCCAAAGATCCTGTTTCCAGGTCAAAAGGTAAAACAGCTGGATTCAAGTGCACTAGCGTACCCTTTCCAAGAATACAGAGATTCATACGGCTAGCGCAGTACTCCTCCGTCCACCACTCTATCAACCTTCGGCGAATTTCACGCCCAACCGCACCGCCATCCGCATCGGTCTCTGAGGGTGCCGGAGATGGGATTCGAGATGACGGACTGGAGGCGGCGGGGCCAGAATCTCTTGATTGAATATTTGTGTCCAATTTCCCCGGAGCTTTGAGTTCCCTTGCTGCCTTGGATAAACTATCACGATTTCCAGTTCCGAATTTGCTCCAGACATGACCAGGCTTGCTGAGATGTTTGTTGAGCTGGAAGATGCGCCAGACATCCGTCTGATGGTTTTTCTTGTTCTCAGAATTAACAGCGTTCAGCTCTCTGGAAGTACAAGAGGGCGCGAAGAGTGGGGAATGGAAAAACCCTGAGAATCGTTCGAGAGCACCAGTTAAGGCTGATGTGGTGACATTGAAGTAATAATTGGTGTTCGTTGTCGAAGTATATGCGTTAGATCCACCGTTATTCTTCGTTAGGTACTGAAACAATTTTAGTAAGGTGTAGCCGAATAACGAAGGCCATGCACACCTCTTGGTATTCATTCTCACGAGGGAATTGTTCCGTGCCCTGACGAACGTCAATTCCTCCGTCGATTGTACTGAGAGTGATCACTGCGCACCATGAACAATAAATGCTCACAAAAATGCGCAAGGCCAGGCATGTCAGGCTAGCGTTGTGAGCATGAGCAAGACTCTTCGAAAGAGATACGATAATAGTGATTTACTGGATCCTGAAGATGTCCCACTCCAACATCAAGACTAGCCGCTGCTTTGTCGGTTTCAACGTCATGGACAAGTGTGGCCTTCAGTCCATTGTCCAATTGAATAATGCGGTACTCCCGTTCATCTCTCGAAGACTTCTCAATAGGCTTCGTGAACACCGAATACGGAGGGACATTAGGGTCCGCTGGAGTGACACGTTTCCAGTTGGGACCCGAAAGTGTTGTCATCAAAGCGAAGAAATTTGAAGCAGGGTGATGATGTCTGAGAGTGTGTGTCTGCGCCTGTACCACTCGTTGAGAGAGTGGCAATGCGCGTCCCAGTATTTGAAGCATCTGTCGTGACTAGAAACGGAAGATCCTTATTCTGAAGGTGATTATGTCAGCATAATCCGTGACTCGTGAGGTACTCATTCCTTGTGCCACCTACAAGCCGCTGAAGTACTCACTCAAACTTTTTCCGGTACTTGTGGAAGATACGGCGAAAGTGGTGACTGATGAGGTACCTTACACTTGCTCAACTGTAGGTTACAGACCTTGATTGTGCACAGTTAAAAAGTGCCCCTATGTACCCTCACGGTCTCTATATCTACTTCCACTGGTGGCGCGAAATTTGGCCGAATATGCTTACGTTGATTTAAAATGTGTTCAATGTAGACTGGTGAAATGGCAAACCGACTTCCTGATTCAAGCCACGACGCCAACGGGACTCGAACTAATAATGATAATAATTCTAATCTTTCGCCGCAACCACTTGGGGCCGCTATGACACCTTGTGAGCTTTGTGCTGCCTCAGCCAACCGGAAACCCCCAAGTGAAAAACATAATAGTTGGTAGCTGGCAGCAGTTTGAGAGCGACATGACATAATAATAGTGGGCTGCAACCAAGACGCAGAGATGTTACCGGTCGGTCACCTGAACAGCAATTAGCATACAACAAATAGACAAGACATACCGACGGATACATGACGCGTAATGATATTAAATGGAGCATATCGTTCAATCTAGTAATATCACCTCTGCTCAAGAGAATAGCAGATATTCAACTACTTCCCAAATCGTTCTTCCATATCGAGAAAGTGTTTCCCTGGCGGCGGCGATAGTCATATTCGGCATAGTCATTGATTCAAAGGAGATTCGGAGGTTGTCGAAGCCCAGCATTTCCCGTAGGGGCATATTGAAATACAGAGAAAGTGATTCCTGTAACCTTGGTGAAATTGAATGGGGCGCAGTCCCTACTATGGATGACCTAGGTGACGTAGCTGGGAGAAGGGTAGGTGTAGGAAAAATGGTCGATGTGTGCTGACTGGAAGAACTCGACGAGTCCATGGAGCTGCTGACAGGGTTGATCCAGTGCCAAGAACTTGAGGCACATTCGGTAATTGTCGTCGCAAATGTAACGGTCACAGTTGCCAGCTCCTGGCGGTCGTCTATTGCGGGGCTCGACAGATGCCCTGGGGAAGTTCGTGTCCATCGAGGTCCCAGGTTTGTGTTCCAAGACGAGAAGACGAAGATCAGACAAAACAACGCTACATTGAGCAACCATGACCACGGAATTAGGCTCTTTGATTTCGCAGGCCTCAGTCTGAGGGAGACTCGGGGAGAGAAGAGTTCCTCTCCAGCGAAATGCAATAATCTCTGACTATCCAATCTTGTGTGTTTGTGCCCCAGATTCGAATCAATGAATGAATGCGTAAACCCTGCGTCGTTCAAAAGGTCAGGATATTGACGCTAGTTTTAGATTCAAGCTCACCTTTGATAGATTCCAACTTGACTTCCAACCGTCCGATGGGCAAGATAAATGTTGGCAACAATAGGTCCCATTGTACCCGCTTATGCCAGCTTGAAAACCAGGTCGACCTGGTTGGTTCGGCTGTTACGATATAGTCGATGATAACATTATCTCCAGTGGAGGGACCAACTTGGATTTTCACCCAGCTAGCCCATTCAATGCTTCCCACAGTCTCGAACGAAGCGCCTTCCAGGGTCTCGCCATTCATTAGTTGCTTTTCGGTGTTGGTGATCGCGTAGTGCACGGGGACACCGTCGACACTGGCACCCGCAATATGGACTTTTTGGGAGCATGTTTCACCGTCGTCAGGTAATATTGTACGTGAAGAGCCCGGACCGAACCGGGCTAATCCAAATTCCAACCAATCTGTCTGATTATTGACAGGTATATTCAGGTTTATCCTGACAGCATAGGCATCGGGTATGAGGGAATGGCGAGAGACGAGCGGTGTCACGACGGTTTTGACTGAATGGATGAGATGAGGACTATGCCGATTCTGACGGGCTAAGCTGAGTACGCGGGTTGTGTTGGGGGACGCTCGAGGTTCCGGGCTACCGGTCGGTGTTCGAGATCGAGAAGGAATCCTGTCATATCGGCTGCCGATAATTTTGAGAACGATTCGGCCGCCACCTTCACTACATCGAGTCGAGCCACCCTTTTGCAACACTGTTTTCCGAGTTTGTGGGTCCTTGTATATATCACCCGAGGGACTATATACTTCTACTACCGCATTCTTTCCCTCAGTCCCGTTTCGAACCACAATTTTCGTCATCTCGGCGTCAGCGGCCAGTACAGTGAAGTGTGGCAAGTTGACAGCCTCTGTTGTCTCGATATAGTCCAAAGGGGGACGAGGCTTGGGCGTACCATTGGCCCGAGAAAGAGAAAGTCGAGGTGTGATTAGAATGGTTCCAGTGATAGTAAAAGTGAATGGTGCTTTATTAGGCGGAAGGACATCATTGATGTTGACGTGAAGCGTCAGTGGGGCACCAGGTGGGGAGATGGCTTTTGATTGAGACAAGGAGGAAACTGAAGAGATCGTCCCGAGGTGAGACGAAGACGACGCCGCTGCGTCATTCAAACCCTCAAATGAATATTCAGCAACATTTTGAGAAGGTAAAGGAGCTCTCAGAAGGGATGAATTTGAAGATGAGCTGTCTTTCGGCCTCCCATTCAAAGCCATTGGAGGACTGTTGGCTGCAGAGATCAGTACCTGCGGGGACTGCGAGTCCATTGATGACCCCCTCGAGGAGGGAATGTTGACAGTTTCTCCTGCTCCTGCAACGTTGAACCCTTGAAAACCCACACCTCCAGTAATCGTCCACTCGACAGGCGAGGCACCGAGCCATGTAACATCAGCGTTTTTGGCTACGAGGCCTACGTCCATGCCCAACAAGGTGGCCACACCAGGGAACCAGATGCCCCTACAAAACGCGTTATACTCAATGTCCATCACAATTCCTTCCGTACCATGACTATCAATGCTTTGGCTCTTCCCTCGGACTGTGCATGTCATCTCGCTTTTGACGTCTTTGACACCGACTCTCCTTCTGGCATCGCCACTTCCGACTGATTCCTCAAAGGATTTCATGGGTTTCGCCCATCGAACACGAACGCGGTCGGTGCTCGGGAAAGTACCCCGAATACCGAATCCATCAGTGAAGCCAGTACTCGAGGAGTCACTAGACTCATCATCTGCAAAATGATTGTAGGAGCCTGCGCGCGTAAGGTGGTTGGATGTAATTCGCGTAACATGAGGATCCGAAGTGAGGTCCCACGAATTTGCGTCATCCTCAAGCGATGAGAGCGACGCAAACGATGCAGATGTGTTTGAAGGAGGGAAAATGCGGAGCCTGATGTTATTGTGGAGACATCGAGGTGTTGGTATCGATAGCTGCATGCGAAACGATGAAATACTCTGAATATATCTTTTGAAATGACGATCTTTGGATGCACTTACAAGATAGGGGAAGCGAGGTGGTCGTGTAACGTAGGGAATCCACATATCCACTGCGGCCATGAAATGAGCATGGTTGCGATCACCAATTGAAAGCCGTCGTTTGTTATGGGAGGAGGGACCGGATCGTTCTGATTCACCTTCAAAACGTCCGTGTCCCCGGCTCGGAAAATGCTTGGGTAGGACATATGCGATGTGATATCCACTGACTAGGATTTGACCTGTATAATGCGGATCGACAGGCGGTATGGCCGTATCCGCAGCTTCTGGTAAGCGAGTCGATGAAGTGATGGAAGGCGAGACGTTTGGACTTGAGCTGAGATGATGTGCTGCATAAAATGTAGTTGGGAGGCGGGCTGGTAAGTTCAACGCTCGAGCTGCGTTGTGTAGCAATGGTGATGCACTGGATGAAAAGTTGTACGGTACTGAATTGCTATCCAGTGGGTGGACCTCAGAAGTCAGAATCTTCACATTTTCCTCTGTGAATGCCATTCAACATTCATGAGCAACACGCTGAAAGGCGTTCATACCTGGGAAAAGCGCGATGGTTGACCCTGGTGTAATTGAATCGATGGGGACGGCAAGCTATTTGAAATTGTCAATGCGTAATGCCTTGGATACCTTGGAATTGCTCACTTTCATGTACATCTTGATCGACGCGCCTTCCTCGCCCTGTTTCGCTTTTCCCTCGATAGCAATGCGGGTAATGACATTCAGGCGCACAGCCTGGCCACCTGACATGACGGTTGGAGTGTAGCTACTCGTTGAGGGTGGGCTCATGGGCCGCGAGTAGTGTCTTGAGGATGGCCCGCTTGTTGACGAAGCCATGTACATCCCGGTGCTCCGCGAAGGCGTAGAAACGGGCATGCCTGTGCGGTTTGTTGATTGGTACGACTGAGATAAAGGATGGATTTACACCGCCAGTATTAGTGGTAGAGAGAACTCGTGTGCAAGGCGAGAGGGAGACTGATTGAAGATAATAACCAGATGAAGCAAAATGCGGCAAGCACGCAAGTTAAACGCAAAGAGTGTCGTCAAGAAGGGAAGCTCATTCTCGGTGCGACGCGTCCAAATATGTCAACAAACCTGTCAACAAAGACTTTGGGTTCTCGGCCCGGCTAGCCCGATTAGGTCCATCACTCCTTACAAGCGTTATCTTTGGCAGGCTATTCTAAGGTCATTCGTCTTGACCAGTATCATGCATACTATATGTTGGAAATGAGTAGTTGTGGGCGGAAAATGCGTGCCGAGGCCACAGATATGTGCGATGACCGTGTCTTTGCGTTGTCCCTGTGCATTGTGTCCCTGTATCGTTACACCACAATGGTGCACAATTTTCTGTAGTTTTCCCGTTGCTCTTTCGTGGTCTGTGGACACCCTAGATAATATAAATACCGTAGAAAGCTGTAGCGAGTCCCTCAGTTCTCGCATGTTCTTTGAGTGCTGAGGTGAGCTCAAGTATGCTTATGTCTATGCTTATGACCCTTTGTGTAGTTTATTATACCTTCACTATATACAGTCAAACTTTTGATTTTCAACAGAATCCTGCTCACTTTTAAACATTGGGCGCAGTCGAATGGCCCCACATAGGGCTACGGAGAAGTTCAAGCATGTAACCGGCCTCTTCGTGGTAATCAATTGGATCGGCTCGCGAGATCACATATCGAACGCGCACCCGATCCTGAAAAGAAAGTATTTGAGAGTTCAGAACCCCGAGGACATCAAGAAATACTCAACAAACCTCAAATGTGTCCTTTCTGGCACGACAGGTAAAGTTGAAGGTCCGACAATTCGCTTTGTGGATTATTTCGTCAAATTTATTCTCATCTTCCATCTAATTCACAGAGTAAGAGAATTGCGCACGTGTTCCCAAGTGGCGAGCATACCTTGATAGCATGTAACCCATTAGCAGTCATTTCGAAAATAGCCAATCCGATCTCATTAAATCCTTGCAGCCACGCTCCGTCGGACCAGTCCGTAACAGCTACTGACATGATGTACCTGTGAAATCACAGTCAAAAAGTTCACCGCCTCGTAATGATGACAATAGAGTGGACTGACCTATAATCAGGCGCTGGTGTACTGGTACCACATTTGTCACAGTGCCAGGATTCACCCTCCAAAATCATTTTCTTGAGACATTTTGATCCTATGCATGCAGGATAGTATAACTTCTCTCCTCGGATATGAATGATCGTTGCTTGAGTCGAGAAGGCGTCTGAGTTCTCTGCCGTACCAAGTCCAGATTCCTTGAGTTCGCTTAGGCTTAGAGCGGAAGCTCTATCGAATGCTTCCGAGGGCCCAGCACCGGTAAGAGCCCTTGCTTGAAAGACCGCCCCCGTGCCCTGAGTATCGTACCAATACCGGATCCTGGTACTCTCTTCGTTGGAAGGCTCAATTTCCAGATGAGTTGAATTTGTCACAGAAAGTGAAACGCCTGATAACATCGTGAGTTTTGGTTTATCAGCAAAATGACCACTGAATTACCTCCGAAATCGCCGACTCTGACATTTTTGAAGGCCACAACGGAATCCCGAATGATGTTGAATGACTCGGCTTGCATCGCCCATAAGGTTACCTGGACTGCGCATTTTGTGTCATCAACCAGCATTATAACCCGTTTCTTGACCTATAATTGTTCAGTCGATGATCGAAAATACTCTTGGGAGACTCACCATTCTGTCTCCTTGTCGAATTGTAACATCTGAAAGGACACCCACATCTTGGACAATACCAATCACGTCTGAAGGAGAATTCATGGAAAATGAGGATATTTTAGTTATGACGGTATCAACATTTACATACCACAGAGACAGTCCTTTTGAAGATTATGCAGTTGATCTAAAGGAACAAAATGACACGTTCGTACAGGCAACGTATGAACGTCATGGCACTATTATGTGCGCAGTGGGTTACTAGGAGAAAAAGACAGACAACAACACAAAGAATCTCACCTCCTCTATGTTCGTACTTCTCTCCAATGTCAACTCATAGTCATTTTGGGAGTACTTCTTATTGGCAATCTTAACCCGAGCCTTGGAGATGTAATACACCCCCCCTTCTTTCAGCCTCGAGAAAAGCTCATCTGCGGCTGTGTTGAATGCAGTGGCCTTGATCTCGCCACTTTCATCCATAAGGGTGACACTGAATAGCTTCCCTTCACTATTTTCTTTGGACCAGGTCTTGATATCACTCTTCTGAGTCACCCGAGCCTTGATCGTCCAGCTGTTCTGATATGGGTTTAGATCCCCGATAGGCATAGTTGATAGAGAGCGAACATCGACTTCGTTTCCTCGCGGATCGTCATTTAAAGGGTGATACTGTGGCTGCCGCGGCGTGCTAATACCTTTCTGATCCTCCGAGGAGGCAATATGAGTATCAGAACTAGGCTCCATAACCGGAGCCTCCTCCATCTCATACAATGCTTCAGGATTGCCGATCTTCTCCTTGGGATTTCCCAGGATACGGATACTGAGCAGAATCAACAACCTGTACGACCGACAGTCAACTTCATTAGTCTGCTGAGGAATAGAATGTCACACACCGCTTCTGCTGAACAATGTTGGATGTCCACCTCTCAATAGCGGCAACGGTATGCACCTGAATATCTTCAGCTTCGACGAGAGCGTTACATGGCTCAGCCAGTACTCCCTGAATGAGATGTACCCCGTCCGATATGAGGAGTCGATAGCGCTCAGTAGTGCCTTTCTGCACCTTTATCACTGAAAGAAATTGGACGACAGCTTCTGTCCAGCGAGAATTATTGTCCTCAGAGGACAGAGGCAATTCTTCACAACACCCACTGCTCAGCTGGAAAGGCATCATTGGTGGAATCCGAGACGAGAGATGTGAAATACTAATTGAAGTATGCCCCAAGGGCCAAGGCGATTACAGTAGGCATACGCGGTCACACGTGACACATTGCGTTTGCCTCCTGTTCCGAGTTCAAGGAACCGTGTTGGACCACATAAGACTTCACAGTTCTTGCCTCCGCTTGCGTCCCTTGAATACCGAAAGATTCAGAACATAAGCTCGGCAGAAACCATGGTACTCTTTAACGTGAGCCAAGGGCCGCGAACAAGTCCTCCGAACCCGATCCCAGCGTACTTTCGCAGCCTGTATTTACCATGCGATCTCGGTTGAGAACTGGTTATAATATTACTACTTGACCGCGTGATGGGACTGGCGCCTTGCGATTTACATACATACTGTGCACAACTTGACAAAGCCTTTCCATTACAATGATCACAGTACAAGAATCACAGTACAGGAATGTAAAGGCCTGCACCCTGAATGATTATGTCAATGGTTCCCTTCCTGAACGGCTCCCTTGACAACTTCAACTCCTTCGCCTCCGTTTTACGATGTCAAACTGGACTCCATTACTATCGATTACGGACTATACACATTGCGTTAAGTACAAAGAATACGTTACTCGACTATAAATATGTGTGGTCAGAGTGAGGTAAGTGAAATAAATATATAAACATGCTCAAAAGGATTATAAAATGGTTAGTGTGATGGGTAACAAATGGCTACAGGTATCTGTAAATGCGAGGACGAAGGAAGGTTATTAGTTTACCAGTATTGATTAGCCTAGCCAGGTGAAATAGTATAATGTTAAGTTATACAGATCTTGCCGGTAATGCGGTTTGCTTTGTTACATCGCGTCCATGTTTGAGTAACGAGGCGACCGTGTTCCCGCCGGTTCCCAAAGTATTTGTTTGGGTACCATTCCTCTGGAGGCGTGACCACATACTGGCAATTGGGCAACCAATATCTGACTGCGTATGAGCCATAGTGACAATATAACGGCAGGCAATCTTAATGTGTTCTGTCCGGAGCTTTTGTAATGCTGTGACGGCTGCGTTAAACGGATCGCGAAGAATAGATTCTTCCTTCGCAAGCTCGCGGATGGGTTGGGAGGAGGAGGCTAGGGAGGCGAGAAAGTCGCGGTGCTTCTTGGGCATGTATAGCCGCATCTTTTCCATGAATCGACCATGCCCATCTTTCGTTTCGACAGATCCCTTTTTCGATGTATGATCAACACCAAGGAAAACATCGAGCGCATGCATAACGCTGCTTTGACCGGCAGAAGGGCCACTTCGAAGTAGTTCATCGTCATTAGGGACACCCTCATATTTCCAACAGGGTCCGTCACTCCCACTGCCACTATACCAGGGTCGAATCTGCCAGTAGAAAACATGGGGGTCACATGTTGGGCGAACAGACTGAATGACCTCGTTAATGTCATTGATTATCCCCGAAAGACGGATCAGGTCTCGCGAAACCTTTCCCACTGCGGCATAATCCCCAGCACCAGGCGACAAGCGATTATACTCGTCAAAAATCCGTAGCATTTCAATGCCGACGATTTCAGCACGTGCCGATGCGAGATAGAAATTGGTTTCGTCTTCTGTCCCAGAGAAGAGGTTGCGGAAGCGTATGTTAGTCATAGAAAAAGGCTCCTCGGGATTGATGAGCTCATAGTTCCAGAGAACGGTATCGGCGAAGGTAAGAACCGGTGCTATTCCAAGGAGTTGGGATACTTCAACTAGGGGTATAGCGATGGACTTTGGGACGACTACGATTTCTGGTGGATCAGGGAATAATGGGACAGAATGGACGTAGAGGTGGAGAAGCCAAGAAAGGACATAGTGAGCTCGTTGAAGCTGGCGAAGGTCGGATTCAAGTTCATGGGTGGCGAACACTGGCCACTGGGAACCAGGGTGAGTTACCGACTCTGAAAACTGAGGAGAAAGGGAGGCTCACTGAATTGACATCCTTTCGCCACTTCTTGCCATATTCCCGTTTGGATTCAGCTTCTTCGGAATCGTCATCACCAAGACATACCATCCCGACGGCAGAAGCGAGACCATTTTCCCAAAGGTCAAAAGAAGATGGAAGCCGGGGCAGGGGTGTTGGAGGAAAAAAGCCCGTGTGTAGGTCAACGTCGAAGTCAATAAGCGAACGACGGTCGGGGAGTAGAAGACGGGGTGAGGAGCGGAAGTATGAATTATAAAGCGATAAAACAACGTCAAGCAGAGTGCCTACAGCATGGGGTGGGGAAAGAAGGAGCTGAAAAACCATGGCCGAAGTAGGGAGAGGAGAGAAAGAGGCGAGATGGGAGAAAGAGCAAGGTACGAAAACTGTAGGAATCTTGAATTTGAAGTTTAGCAGCGCTCTTTTATATGAACGTCGACCGCGCCACTGATCATTTTGTCAGAATACACCTGAGCATTACGCACTACTGAAAAAACGCCAATAGGTGCGGTTCGGGAAAGAAACGAGCTGGTTGAACCGATGCAATTCAGGTCCGTTCCTGTTCGGAGGGGAGACCCCACAAGCCAGTGTACTTGTGATGAATCCGTTAGGGTCAAAAAGTACATGATTAGTTCCGTCTGAGCTCATCGGTTGCGAGAGAATGAGTGATCGAAGGGTTATCGAGATCTCGAGATCCGTGGGTGCAAGTTGACAACAAATCGATTACGTAATGGAGAATCGGCTTGTTTTCTGCGGAGCCCAGAACCCGGAGAGAATCCTGTTCCCGCTTTGCATCATCACGTAGTTTACCTTGCTTTCGATCCCTTGTTTGATCCATCTACCCCCTCAAACATAATCAGAAAAATGATCAGATATGTGTGAAGTCTCGTCCTTGTTTTTGCCCTCGCTAAGGCTGTACGTGACTTGACAACGGACACTAGCATGGCCGAGCCGCCATGTACGTACTATACTTTTTGCGTCCCGTTTGTTTTCCCTATATGTAGCCCTTACGAAAACTTTTCAAATTTTTTCTGCCATTCAGGGTCAAATTCCTGTTACCTCTTAGCGCCTTGAGCTATTTCCCTTATCCCTTGGACATCTGGCATGAATACCATCTATTACCAACAACAATTTATTAGTATTTCACATTTCAGGAACAGCCCATCATACATATCCACCCGGAGATGAAACACCAAGGAAAGACCTTAAATCTTCAAAATGGAATCTAGTTTCTGAAGCACATTCAGAGTCAAAGCGCTCGTTCCCCGTGATCCCGCGTCTATCTCAGATGGTGGATGCCATTCGAGACCACGCATTCCAAGCTTGGCTCGAAGAGAGTTACGAGAACAATATTTGAAAGAACCTCAGCACGCAAGCACGCCGTTATGAAGTGCGGCCCTGTCTGCGGGACGGCTTTTTATACCGGATCGGTCTTGAACCTGACATGGAGGGAACGGAGCGAACAACCGTGCACTGTATGCCTATCGGCTAAAACAAATGTATTAAGGTTCAATGGGCATAGCGAAAGGGGCAATTAAAATTAGGGAGATGGCAAATCTCGCCTCCACCTGAGCCAGACTGCATTACCATCAGCATTGTCTTCGAAGTCACACCTGCGTCGTGCAACTTCCAGCACCTTCTCCTTGACGCCTATCCTACCTTGCCGCAGACTAACGAACCTCGAAACCAATTCTTCCAAACGGAGGCTTGTACCTCCACCCGAGTTGTGTGAGCCTAGGACCGCCGAACGAATTTCTGTCTCAGTCGGCAACGCGAATTTGGTCGGATTATAAAGATCATCGCGGATGAATGAGGCAGGGACCTCTAATTGAGGCGCCGGTGCAAGATATGGGGAGGCTGGGTCGAAGAAACGGTCAACGAGGTCATCAGTGACCTCAGCCAAGGTTGCTGGAGCCCAATCTGGTCGTTCGCCCTCCTTGTGCGTCTTTTTAATGATGACAGCATTCACACCCGTGATGAAATCGGGGGTTGCTTGGGTCTGGAGTCAAAAAAAAAATCAGCCGCGGAGCTATCTGATGTCAGGATTCAGGCTCACGCAGAAAGCCGTAGCTATTTTCAACTCCATATTGAGCGCCTCGAGTAAAGTCATGGACTTGCCCTTCCTGATGGCTTTCAAAGCAACCTTCAGACTTGTCGGACTTCGAACTTCCAGCTTACTGAGCGTGCTGCTAGCGAAATCCCGCACTGAATAATCTTGGTGTTTAATCAAGGACTCTAGGTCAGCAACGATGTCCTCAACACGGTTGTGGCGAAAAGCAAAATCGAGAGCCACTCGAATGGGACCGGTAAACGGCGTGGCAGGTTCCTCCGGCTGGCGCTCCGAGGATAGTTCTTCTATCGTTTCATCAATCACAGAGGAATGAGGTTTGTTGAGCGCTGATAACCGATCAATGAGTATCGGGATCCTCCTTGATGGAATGTAATGCGTCGCGCATCCAAGTTCGCTGCAGAGCAGGTCCATCATTGAGTCTCCAGACGCAGAACAACCCAAGTACTTACAACACTGCACGCCCTCGTAGTGTGTCTGAAGTCAACGCGAGATAGGTGCCTAGTTGACCATCCAAACGTGATAGGAAATAGCTTGCGCCGACGTCGGGGCAGTAGCCAATCTTTGTTTCAGGCATACCAAAGAGGGTATTTTCTGTTGCAATCCTAAACGGAGCATTCGCAGCCAGTCCCACACCTCCACCTACTACAGACGATTAAAACTCGAATCTGAGTCACGGTTGAGGCAGAGATACACGTACGTGTGATACCATCCATCACAGCAACATATGGCTTCCTCAGAGCGGCCAGAATATAGTCCATTTCAAACCTGATGATAAATTGGTTTCGGTACCCAAGGAATCAAAAACCTACACACTCGCGCTTGAAATAATTGATAGCCTTTGAACGGGTAAGGGGTTCCGCAGCGTTCTGCACAACATCTCAGGAGAAGGTTAGAAGCACAGCAAAAAACAATGAGGAAAACCCGACTAACTTGCAACATCACCCCCACAGCAAAAGGCTCTTCCAGCACCTGTCCCAACTATAGTACCGCAGAGATCGGAGGCACTCCATTCCTGGTCATGTTTCGAGTCAGGGGTTGCGGTCGGGTAGTTTTGACAGCTTGGTATACCTCAACTTTTGGACGAAGCAAAGCGAGCATAGGCTCGTCAAGGGCGTTGAGCTTTTTCTGGCGGTTGAGGGTGAACTTCCTCAAGCCCTGGTTGGCCTCAAATACAACAGTCGGTTCCTGGTCGCTGTGAGTACGGAAGAGCCGCTTGCGAGAGCTCTCAGCTCACCTCAGGAGCGACGGTGGACATCATGTGCTGAGCAATAGCCTGAGTACGGTGTGCCGCACGAAGACCACCTCGAGACATTCCTCTCAACAAGAGAGTTGCAGTCAGCATGAGAAGGACTTTGGAGTTCCGGCAACCCCGCTACAAGGAAAATGATGGGACGGCAAAAGCGACGCGTGAATTCCGAAGACAAAGGTTTAATGCACGTGACTTTTTGCGTTTATGATTCCTTTTTTGTCGGCCCCTATTCTGTGGTAGACGTCCTACCCTTTTCACTCTCATAATGATGGAACCTGGCCAGCGCATAACCTTCATGGGACAGATTGGTACAGTCAGGTTCAGTGGTCCTGTTGAGGGCACATCGGGCACCTGGCTAGGCATTGAGTGGGATGATCCAGCCCGCGGGAAGCATGACGGCGCGAGGGATGGAAAACAATACTTTACTTGCTTGTGAGATGTCCTGCTGTACCTGCCCAGGAACCTCTCATATTCTGTTGATCCAGGGTACCTGGCGCGGGCTCGTTCCTCCGTCACTCCCCAAACATTTATCTTGGAAAATCTTTTCTAGAGGCTCTCAAATCCAAGTACATTGAATCTCTCCATGGTACCAAATCTCAAGAGGTCGTGGTCTTAGGTTCTTCCCGGGGCGCTATTCAAGTTGAAGCTGTCAACCTGGATAAAATCAGGGATAAGTTATCCAAGCTCTCCTCTCTGCGCGAAGTCAGCCTTGACGGCGAAGGGGTTGCAAAAGGCGATCCCCAAGGGAAGATACGGGACACCTGCCCAAGTGAGGGCATCAGTCATGTAGCTGGCAACTCTAATAACAATTATCTCTAGACATACGGGGCTTGGATTTATCCAAAAGTTTGATTCATTCTTGGAGCGTCATCGCGGCGATCACCCGAGAACTCCCCTCTCTACAGAGGCTCTACGTGAAGTAAGTCATTTAATGTTAATACACATGAACCGCGATTCTGAGACTATACCATGGAGTCAGAATCGCTTTCGACAGTCACCGGGCACCGATATTCTCGAGGGCTGCTTTAATTCGTTAGCCGAGCTCCGGTTGAGCAATACACTCATGAAATGGAAGGATATCCTAGCTGTGGTTGCATGCATGCCGAAGCTACGGGACCTCGAATGCGGGTACAACAAACTAACAGACGCCTCCTTCGATCTCGATGGCCACCTGAATCTCACTACATCTGTTCAAACTCTCAATCTAGACAGCAACCAGATCTGCGGTTGGACAAGTGTTTATCTTGCCTTTTTGGTGTTACCATTGTATGGCATTTTCACCTACCTTATGGGCTTGACATCGCTGATTGCATGTCGTACCACAGCCTGGCACGGGTCATACTCGCTAACAACCAGATCACAAGTATTCCCTTTCCAGCGCCTGAGCAAGGGCTAACAGAACTTAAACACCTCTCATTATCGTTTAACCGTTTGAAGCTGTGGAGTGACATACATGCCCTTGCAGCTTGGGCTCCATCACTGGAGTCACTAACCCTCGTTGGCAATCCCATCATGACGGGTGAGATAAACGCGTGATAGTCGTCAATTCGTTACCTGAACCAAACTGGTTTGAGATCATGCACAGAATGCACGGCCCTTGGTCATTGCACGTTTGGCGACTCTTCGGATTCTTGATGGGGCAGTAGTACGTTCACCAGTCCCTCAGCTTTATTTCCGAATGTTGAGCAGTCTAGATTTCGGGAAAGGAACGACGTGATGCAGAGCTTTATTACCTTTCGTATATCGTCAACCACGGAGTCATGGCAGAGGATGAACGATGCCAGGAACACCCAAGATGGCAGGAATTGTGTTTAAGTGTGCTACTTTCAGATACTTCCTTCGGCTTTGTTCTGACCCTGTCGCCCGCCTGCTTGGGCGCACTATATAGGATATGGTAAACCTGATGAAACACTGTCAAAACTAGCACCAGATACCCTAAAGAGTCGACTTTCAGGTGAGTCAGCTGCATACACGTCAATAAATACCTTTGTCAATTGTTTTCTCAGAACTCAAGCTCTACCGATGTTCGGCGTCGATGGAATCGATGCAAGTTGTTTTGAATGAAAAGACCGAGATCGTAATACGAGTGCTACCTACAATGACACTCAAAATTCTGCGTTCGAAAATACGAAAGGCTCTAGGTTGTGGCTTGAAGGCGAACATTGCCATTTCACTCGTCATGAATGACCACTCACTCGTTCCCCTTGATGAAGACCGTGACAACCAAGACCTTTCTTGGATCGGTCTTGATGCGGGTTCTCAGCTCTTGTGTATGGTCAAGTGAAAGGGGAATCGAAATCGCCTCTACCATTACCATCAACTACACGAAATGTTATTACAAGCAATCAATGAATGTTCAAATAAACCTGTCTGCGGCCCAAGCTTGCTCTTGTTTGCGGTTTAGACGCCGAAACCCAAATCTATAAGACCTGAAATTTGACTTGTTGGTTTACCAGTGACTCGATTCATCAAGCTGTTCCTCATGAGTATCCTCGCGCCATTGGACCAAATATCGCCCATTGAAAGAAGGAAGTATACGGTCCGCGTAAACGACAACACCAATATCGAGAGACCAAGATCAAAAGCAAAACATTTCAATCGGAAGGCGACCATTTTAAAACACCCGAATTGGCCCGGCCGTCCATTTCAAAGAGTCCTTAACGAGACCATCCACTTTCACCATTCGCATGTCTCGACCTTTCGTCGTAGCGTTCGTCCTTCTCGTCACGTCTTCGGTCGTCCCTGCGACGGTCGTATTCATCCCTGCGACGGTCGTATTCATCCCTGCGACGGTCATAATAATAATCAGAGGGTCTGCGGTCATCATAGCCTCCTCGCCGGTAATCATCGTACCCTGCAGGCCTTCTATCATAATCCTCCCTCTTGGGGGGTGGAGACCTGGGTCGACGATCGTCATATTCAGGGCGGCGAGGAGGTGATCTGGAACGGTCCCGGCGGTATCGATCGTCCCTATAGCGGTCATCCCTGTAGCGGTCGTCGCGGCGGTCATCACGACGATAGTTATCCGGACCACCACCACGCTAGAGCACGTCAACGAAAGTAAAACTCCCACGAGTAGGAGAACGTACAGTATCATCGAAAGCCACCCGAACTGGCCTTCCGCGGAGTTCTTTCCCATCAAGTTCCTTGACAGCCCGGTCGGCATCTTCCCGAGAGAGATACTCGAGGATGCTATTCGCATAACTTGTCAGATTGACAAAGCAAACATAGCTGAACGACATACCCTTGACCGGGGTAGTCACGATCAATATCAGCGAAGGACACACTGCCAGCGTCACGTCCGAAGTCCTTGAGATCCTATGATGGTCAATTTGTTAGGTTTGGTCCTTTGGCAAGAGGATGGTCGCGTTCAGCCCGATCGAAAGCCATGGCCATGCAATCCTGAACGTCACAGGGCGGTGAGGAGAAACCATCCAGCCGAGAAGTCACGGGGATCCAAGGTCGTGGATGTATTGGGAGAAGCCATTAACCCAAGAATCGATCGTACCTGCCAACTTGTGTCACGGGAAACGCCAGTCACGATGAGGCGGATGCCAGGGGGGCGGCGAGCACGAGGACTAAAGGATAAGAAAATAGTGATTAGCATTATTTCTCGATCAATCTCCCTCCATACCCATGGCCGCGGTCGTTGTCGTAGGGATCACGACGGGGTCGACTCTCTTTTGCGAATTCAACCACGATGCTAAACCGCTGATGTTAACCTGAAATCTACGGTATTGTAGGTGGCTTACTTGGCACCCATGAAACTCTTGCCATTATAGTTGTGAACGGCCTCTTCCGCGTCCTTTCATGGTGTGAGACCAGGAGGAGCCTTACAGATAGATAACCACTTACTTTGGGGCTTTCAAACTCAACAAAGCCGAAACCTGAGCAACGGTGGGTATGGCTTAGATTCAGACACGATGAAAACGTACCAGTCATAACGCGACAGTCAACGATGCGACCAAAGCCGTCAAAAAACTTTTGTACATCCTCGGTACGAGCATCAGCTGGGAGTCCTATAATTCCAGTGTATGAACAAAGTGAGGTTAAAGAGGAAATCAAGGGAAAGCGTACTGCCAAGATATAGACGCCGGGACATGGTGGTGGTTGAACAAGGTTGCTGTTGATCAAAATCGGACTCCGCTCGTCAAGGTTCCACGAGCACGGACCACATGCGTGATCCTGAGAAGTCCCTTGATTCAATGATTCAAATCGACAAATGTCCTTTATTCTTGATACCTACCCTAATGCAAGGTCAATTAACGTAGAAATACTACAGTTAGCAGCTGGCATTTAAGATGGGGCTGCTTGTCCAATCCTCGGCCCGTGGCAGAGGTACGACTGAGGTACCCTGTAGCACGTGCTCGGGGCAATTCAATGAGGTCTCCTTTGATATACGAGTAAAAAAAAGATACAGAGGCAAAGCAAGAAAATCTAATGCTGTGACCAATCGATAGTGTTGATGTCGATACCCTCCTGAATCATCTCCCAAAGTGGACTGTCATCCTTGTAAGTGAAAACCTAACTACGCCTAAAGTGAACTTACCTCATCTCACGGAGCCGATCCACGGTTCTAATAATGTGTTTCACAACGAAATCGACTTCTGCTTCCGTTGTAAACCTGCCTATCCCGAAGCGCAGAGATGAATGTGCCATGTCCTCGGCAGCTCCTGTGGACGACTATGATTCAAGACCTATACCCAATCACAAGAGAAAAGGGTCACCAACCGAGTGCGCGAAGCACGTAAGATGGCTCGAGGGAGGCCGATGTACAAGCGCTTCCTGACGAAAGAGCAATGTCCTAAGTGCTTTTAGTGATGAGCTGAATCTAACATCGGTTTACACGAACCTTGAGTGCCATAAGTAAGCTCTCGCCCTCGACATAGGAGAAACTCAAGTTCACGCAGCCAGGATAGCCACTGGCATCACCGTTGCGCACAACGTACTCCACTCTTTCGTTGATTCCTTTTATCAACCGGTCAGAAAGTTCTCTGACGCGGGCATGGTCCCTCTGTAAATGTCCTTTTAGTATGCATCAAGGGTAGGAAACAAATTGAGTGCCCGATTCAGTACCCCTGCACAAAAGTCATTGTTGAGCTGATAGTGGTCCCAGCTGGATACCGATATCACCCGACTCATGACAAATGAATAAAAATAGGCAGAATTCATCAGCGGCAAATAAAGGAGAAGTGTACTCACAGCCATCTCCTTCTGTGCAATACGAGCAGCCTCGCCGAGCCCAACGGCCAATGCTGTCGGTAGGGTTCCACTCCTCAAACCGCGCTCTTGACCCCCGCCACTCAAGATCGGCTCCAGTCTCACACGAGGTCGTCTTCTCACATAAGCGACACCAACTCCCTTGGGTCCGTAAAGCTTATGTCCCGAAATGCTCATCAAGTCGATGTTCATTTCATTGACATCCAAAGGGATCTTTCCGACGGCTTGTGCTGCATCCGTGTGGAAGTAAACGCCCCGGTGCTTCCGAACAATTCCTCCAATTTCTTTGATTGGCTGAATAACACCAGTTTCGTTGTTGACGGTCATTATGGTCACCAGCGACGTGTCCGGCCGGATAGCGGCTTCAAGTTCACTGAGGTCAATAACACCATTATTCTGTACCGGGAGGTAAGTGATGTCGAAACCCTCTTCTCCTAGTTTTCGGCAGGAATCGAGCACGCATTTATGTTCCTTCACTGGAATTCAGTCAATGAATACCAAATCACTAAGTGGGCTTACCGTTTGTGTAGTAATTATATGACGCTTCTTTTCCTTGTGAAAGTGAGCAATGCCTTTTATTGATAGATTGTTGGATTCTGTTGCGCCAGAAGTGAATATGATGTCTTTCGGGTCGGCGCCAATCAAGTCAGCGACATGCTGAAACACATAATTAAACCAGGAACGGGGAAAGGGAGAGTACGTGACTCACTTTACGGGCATCCTCGACAGCCTTTTCAGCCTCCCACCCATAAGCATGTGTTCTACTATGGGGATTGCCATATTGATCTGTCAAGTACGGAAGCATGGCATCCAATACGCGCGGATCGACGGGAGTTGTAGCCTGAGACAAGGAAGTCAAAAAAATATGGAAACAGGAATCCTCCACATCACACTGCACCTGCATGTCCAAGTAAATCGGTCTCGTTTTTCCCTCGACTGAGCTCTCGCGCTGCGGTACCTCCAGCTTGAAGCCGAACATATCTAAGGAGCCATGAGTCGTAGATAGGATATGAGAATAACATTGAACTAACCTGCGCGAGGGGTAAAATGGCTTTCGTCTTTGTATGTCGAGGGAACATCTACTACACTCGCTCTGTCAGCGCCCGATGGTTGGACAAAGGTCCGTTGAGCTTGACAAGTTGAAGCGATGCATTTTGAACCCGCTCTTCTGGAAGTAGCGCAAGCGAGTCTAGCAAACATGCCGGAATACTAGGTGGTTTTATCGGATAAGTGGCGAAAATAAACCAACTGAAGAAGAAGAGCCGTGCTGGTCAGGGAATGACGAAGGATATGGGGACACCCTGTGAAACTTGGAATGAATCACGTGAATAATTCCATTCAGGGACACTCGGGACATCAGTGTCACAAAGAGTTTCTTGCTTTTAACCCGCGCAGAGCATTCTCAATTCACAGAGACTCAGCCCCACATGAAACCGCCCTCCACATCCGACTATTACCCACATGACCGATACACTAGCGATTATCCGACAGTGTTTCGATAAACACAATTTTTCCCGGTTTTTGGCCCAATGCGTTTAGACCTTGGATATATTTGCTAGATGGTATTACCGTCAAAAATTGCAAGGAACGAATATCAACATGAATTTATTAAGCAATTGTGACAGATACAGAGGATCTCTTGATGTCCAAGCCACTACGGATACATAAGAAATACAGGCACAAGCGCTTAGAGGGCAGGGTTGGCGTTTGCGACCAGGTTTTGGAAGTAAGCCTGGAACCAAGTACCAGCCTCAGGAGCGGGAGTTTGAGCATCACTAGGAATCGGATCAGTCAACAATGGCGATCCAGGAAAGATCAAGATACTCACGAAAGAGAGCAATGCGAGTCGAAGCGAGGAGAAGAAGAGTTAGAGGTCCCGTCGCATTCACCTCCAGGCTTGACCCAGACAATGGAGTCGATGAGACTGGAGCCAGTGTTGGTTGTAGGATGAGTACCGAAACCAGCACCCTTAACGTTGCACCAGTCACCCCACTGTTGCCTGATGTTTTGCACACCAGAACGACCTTGGTCAACGATAAAGTGAGCAGGGAAGCCGGAGCTCGAAAGTACGGGGGCAAGAGCCTGACAAAAATGTTTCAGGAACAAATTGAGAGAATCAGATACGAAGACTCACGTTGATGTAGTGCGTCTCATCGTAGTTGGAATTGCCCTGAGTGATGGGGTCAGGAGAGGCAGCGTTGAGAGCATTGTAGTTCGCAACGTTAGTGGCAAGACCCCGGAGGAACTGGGGTTTGCCAGCATCATTATAGAGCTGGGAGAAGAGTTGGGCAGCAGGCGTCAAGTTGGCGGGCCAGCCAAGCCAGCCAGCGTGGCCGGCATCAAGGTACATGTAGACACCGAGTGCATTAAGAGACTGGACAGCGTAAATGACACCCTGTTTGTATGCATCCTGTGCGCCATTGCATTTCGCAACGCTCAGGTTAGTAACCAAGTTGGCAAGGGAGTCAGGCTCGATAACGGCAACAACGCGAACGTCAGGATACTCTAAAAGTAACGGTCAGGAAATGGAATCGAAATGTATCGAAATAGATTCAGCAACGCACTCTGGATCTGAGCAGCAATCTGGTCAATGTAGTTCTTGTATTTATTAAGACCATCGTTAGCAATGGAGAATTCTCCGTTAGAGGCGAGAGCAGCGCAGTCACGATCGGGCAAGTCGTAGACGACGATCTGGACCAGCTGCTTCTGACCTGAGGATTGCTGCTTAGCCTGAGCATCGGCCAAGTAATCACCGAGGGTAGGAACCTTGGCGACAACATCGAGCCAAGTGAAGGTGGGGATCTGAGCAACCTTTAAGGCCTTAGCCTTCAAGGTAGCATCAGTAATGTTGTTCGCAGCAGCTTGGACTTCATTAGCATAGTAAGGAGTCAACCAGACCTGACAAAATTCAAAACACTTAGCGCGACAGATCTGAAGTAACCATTGATCACTTACAGTGTAACCAGTGTATGGGTTGCCCGCAGCGGGCAAAGCCGTTCCGCTCCCTCCACCGCCAGAGGTGGTCGTAGTGGAGGTGGGAGGCTTCGTGGTAGTTGAAGGAGGAGAGGTAGAAGATCCAGGGCTTTACAAGAGGTTAGTCCAATTCCTAGACAATCCAAATAAATCGATTCATACAGGCATTGGGAGTAATAGTCGTTGAGCTTTGTACAAACGGTGCCGGAGACACAAGTGGTTCCACCGGCTGAAAGACGCAAAAGGTTGAGTATTCACGGCTACGTCCCGAAGAATAGAAAATCCGCCTTACTCCAACCAATGCCACCGCATTGAGCGTACACAGGCTGTTGCGCCTGGACGAATGCTGGAATGAGGGAGGCCAAAGCCAATAAAGAAGCGAATTTGAACATTT
Source organism: Leucoagaricus sp. SymC.cos (assembly GCA_001563735.1). Taxonomy (NCBI): domain Eukaryota; kingdom Fungi; phylum Basidiomycota; class Agaricomycetes; order Agaricales; family Agaricaceae; genus Leucoagaricus; species Leucoagaricus sp. SymC.cos. The sequence continues at coordinate 24,904 of KQ961916.1, read as the reverse complement.
TGTTTTGGAGAGGATGTGGGGTAGGGGGCTCCTGAGGTTCAGAAGAGCTAGATCATCTTCTTATACGTGTCCACTTTCCAATTCATAGGTCTTCCTCGCAGTATAGACTCCGGTGAATACCCGACAAGACAGGGCGGAAACACGTCGGTAGAGGTCTCTTGCGTCGCCCCTACTATGATCACAAGACATGAGTTCATCCGAGCGGCTGCAAAATACCCGCCTTGATTCTGATGGCGAGCGGAAAAAATAAGCGTTCAAAGAACACCAGTAGTTCGGTCGAATGTCGGGCCAGCCTGTCTATGCTGCAGTACCACCTTTGCAGAGAGGTGCGATATTCGGATAAATAAAAAATGTTTTCCCAGTTCTTTGGATAGGTATCCGGTAAGGCTTCGGTAGGCACTGCACAAATGGATAGTATGCAGTACTAAATTGAAGTTCCTGGTTGCTGCATCGAGTAAGTTGAGCAGACTCATGATGCCAGGGCGCAACTTGCTGTGGACACGTGTGAGCATCTCCATGTCCTAATAAATCAAACTTTACCCATCGCACTCTTTCAGAGACCTGAGTATTTTTGACATTCAAATTAGCAGCCATAGTGGCTCATGGGCTTCCCATAGGCCCCTGTAGCCATGTGTACGCACTCACGAGGCAGTACTTGCATAGACTTACCAATGACGATGGTCTCCGAGACTTTTTACATGTGTGCCTAACAAAGGTAGTTGCTTAGTCGGTTCTTTCAGAACCCACTCGTTATTGATTCTCAAATATTGAATGGTTGTCATGACATCCCAGAAACGGCGATTTCTTGGAAAGGTCTCTCATACAACGGGTGAAGCATGGAATCCCCATTTATCATAATTAACCGACAGGTAATTGAATCAACCTCAGGCCGAATTGCCCTGGAGTGGGAGGGGCTGAGACGTCTGTGTCAGAGATCAACAATGTGCAATGGGTGGTTCAACTTAGTCCCAGTGATCAATCGAGCGAGTGTTGTCTTTGCCCTCGGAGCCTCCCGAAGAACTGATGAGAGCGGAGGACCTGAACGAACCAGCTTAATTCCTCCTAACTTGTCACAACTGGCGTCATATTCTACGCAAGGGGGAAAAGTGTATTCGGAAAGTTCTTGCGAGCGTTTCACGGGAGAAAGAGATCGGCATAAGGCATCATGGTGGCTAAGAGAATGAATCCGCGTATTACGACTTCGATATCACCGAATCTGTAAACAAGACGACGTTGAAGACACTGGCATTTGTTGTGGGGTTCAAAAATAGATCCGCTGCTTAAGAATATACTCATCGCCTCCTCGAACTGCTTGGCGGAGGGGGGAGGAGGGGTATACTGCCACTACCGGAAGTGTTCAAGAGGCCACTATCACTGCTCGTGCCCAGGGAGCTCGCCTGGCTTTTACTACCCGGGAGATTGATGGTGAAAGTTTGCCCTTCCTTCAAACTATAATCCTTTTTAGGCCCTGGAGGTAGGTGAGGGGAAGGTGCATCGGGCTCTGCTACCTCGGCGTGCAAGTTTACTTTGCAGCGTCTAGTTGAGGCATCATGTCAGTGAGTGCATGGAAGGCCAGATAACATGGCTACTTACTTGGTATAGTCTTGGAGTGCCACATCTAATTCGAGTGTAGATGGATGAGCAGGGTTCATCACAAAGGAGAACCTCATCACCCACTGAAATCAAAGCTGTCCGTGCGCTCCGCGAATCCCATCCCGATGTAAGCCTTCCGACCAGAATCTTCTACTCTGACGACAAAATAGCGAGAGGAATCAAGCACAGCTTCGACGGATGGTCGTTCAGGATCATAGTCTGCTTTGGCGAAAACTGTGGGTTACATTCATATCTTCAGATATTGCCGGAGATTCGTCGAAACATTGACCTACGTTCTCCTGAGAAGCGTAGAAGATCTCAGCATCGAGTGTTTGTAAGAGGTTGTGGATGCCCACCTGTCTGCGTGTCTTCGAATTGGATCACGATACCACTAGACCTCTCAATAATGCGTAGCCTGCCCTTCCACAAAGGTTGCGCCAAATCTCCCCATTCGCCAGCGCGATACCCAACGTTCGCCCTCAAAGGGGGTATCTTGTAAACTATTGCCAGTGAAGTCAGGAAGACAAGCTATGAGAACACTGCTGGGGGTGGATCCACCAGATACTTCGCGTGCAATATACAGGATTGACTCGACCTCCGTTTCTAATTCCATAGTTGCTGATGAGTAGAGAGGATGGGCGGTTGCCTAAGTTGGTTTGGGTGCCTGATTGATCGCTTGAGCAATGAGGTGATGTACAAGGTCGATCACTTGACCTCTGCCAAACTCGACGTTGACTAGCAACAGCACACACAATGGTCAACGCCCCTCCCACACCTCCTCCCACAACTGCTACTGAGCTTCAAGACCAATCCCGCAATCAACCTCAGGCCTCTTCATCGAATCCACCAGCTCCGGCCTCCTCTTTGTCCACCGCTGATGACTCCTTCCCTGCTACCTTCCCGCTGATCGTCGACTTGGCTGGAAAAGCACAGTACCATGAGCTCTTACTGAGAGCAGAGGAGACTGATGTTCTGGTGAGAAGGAAGTTGGACCCTTGAGTCATGGCCTCTCATACGAGATCTAGTCTAACTCAAGTCGCTCTCCCTCTCGATTATTTACTGTCAGTCCTTTGGTGCTCACGTACTTGATCGTGGATAACATGTCAGTGAACTTCTCGCTTCGGTGAAAACGACAATCTCAACGCGATCATAGCCCACCCGCTCAGTATGCTCTATCCCGTTTACCGGACCCTTTGCTAGCCATGCCCTTGACCAAGGCCCTCCTGGAACTTGTCAGCGCGACAGCAGAAAGACGATACAGTCAAATATATGCTCGCGCAGAGGCATTGTTCAATCTCGTGGCTCAGCCTAATTTCTCGGACACTAAACTAGCTTCTCTCATCGCTAATCTGGTCACAAATTTCCTCGGTGAGTACACTCGCATCTCGCCGTTTGTGCCTTCTCACATCATTCTTCAAGAAACGTTCCGCGAACGCACCTTCGCCTTGATATCCAAGGCGTACAGCTCCTTACCGTTGTCTCTTGCCCAAATCTACCTGGGACTTCCTGGAGAACAAATTGTCAGAGGTTTGTCGCATTCACCGCTTAGATCTTTCTTTAATTGACGCATCATAGCGGCCGAGCAACATGGTTGGATTTATGATGTATCTTCGCAGATCTTAGAGCCAAAACCAATGGCAGATGCAAGTCCGTCAGCAGCGGTGCAGAACCTACCTAGTCAGTACTCTCATTGTTGCTATCCCTATTGTCTGTGATTTAATTGTCTATTTCCCAGTCTCATCCCTTTCTGCATTTAAATTCATAGCGGATAGCGTCGGCGAACTTGAAGCTTGAAGCAGTCTGCTCATGTTATCACCACCCTTATACGTGTACTTTGTATCCTACGTTTTCGGTACATGCCACCTGCATATAGTTATTTTACCAAGACTTCTTGCTGTTCGCCGCCATTGGGTGTTAGATCATGATACTTGATGAATTGATGAATTGCTGTGAATCCAACATGGGGCGCTTGTCACAACCGACCATCTAGGGCGTGGTCCTACCTGGTCTTGCATTCTCAACTCGCCTCGAGCGTTCATCTCTCAGATGAATAACTTGTCAGATTCTTCAACCTTCAGCAACGATACTGTCACCCGGGCAACTGAGGCAACTTCCAAAGACCATGTAAATCGATTGTCTGAAATGCTTCTCGGATAGATTTGGCTCACTGCACTCCACAGGTATCCACCGATGATACACCGGAACACTGGACTGTTCTCAACTTCACATGGTCAGGCAAAGCCTTCGAACTCAGTGTAGCAGACACAGACAGGTCCTCGCGACTTTTCCGTATACTCGACCACCACGCTGATGAGGAGTTGAAGGGTCTACGACCTCAAGACTGCCTTACGCGACCTTACTAATGTCCCCTTGGAACGTCAGAAGATACTGGGGCTGGTGAAAGGGAAATTGCCAGAGGACCAGGTTCTCATGTGAGTCTTTTGTATGAATCGAGTACGAGATCTCACGACGACATTTGGAACCGTGACGTAGAGCAGATTTACGCTTATCGGCGGGAAAGAAATTTATCCTCGTCGGAACGCCTCAAGGAGATGAAATCAAGGACCCATCGCGTTCGTCTACGGTTCTTCATCGCACGAGCCTTGGTTAGATTTACCTTCTTCCGCAGAAATCGAGAACCTTCCGGATATCGTTAACGATTTGGATATTGACTTCACGGAAGATCCAGCGGCGAGCATAGCCTACCTCAACGACCAGCGGAACCGTAGGAAAGTGAAAGAAGTTACGGAGAAGTTGAAAATCGATATTATATCTCCCCTCCGTGCGGGAAAGAAGCTTCTAGTCCTGGATATCGATTATAGTGAGCTGTCTCCTACGTGATAGAAACTCACCGACTTACTTTCGTTGCATAGCCATTCTCGATACAAAACCGTTGACCTCTGGATTACTGCCACCTCACCTGTGTGCAAGACCGGGCTTGCATGAGTTCCTGGAAGCGATATACCCATATTATGACAGTGAGCGAACCTTTATTATGAGACAACACTCGTCGCGCTCATGCTCAGTACAGTTTGTATCTGGTCGGTGATCATGTATTACCATTTCGCACAGCTGTTGATTTTTGACCAGGTCACAAACCGGTTGGATGTGGCTTGAGACCAAGCTTGTTGAGCTAGGTGTCATTGGCTCAAATCGGAACTACCAGGTGATACACACCGCTTTGATTAATGCCTTCATCTCATGAATGTGATCTCATTGCAATTCTGTAAACAGATCTCGTTTGGTTCGTCCTTGGTATTCAACCATTAATACACTTCCTTCGGCTTACTGGAATGATTCTTAGTCCTAGACAAGACAAGTATGTTCACCGTTTTCTCACAGCGGAACAACAAGCCGTGGAATCATTTTGTGAAGCCGTTACAAGTCATTTGGAATCATTTCCCTCAATTGTGAGTTGATCTATCTCGGAAGCTACCATTGCGCCAAATTGACGCGAAACATTGTTCATAGTAATGCCAGTAATACCGTCCATATTGATGATTTAGTAGGTGTCATCTCCTGCGTCGGCACCGATTTCTCCTGCTCCGTTGAATACCGTTTCTCTAGAGCCGCAACTTTGCGTTAAACCCGAAGGAAGGTCTGAAGATAGCTGCATTCAAGAATGCACAAAGTCCAGAGGCGATGGCGGACCGAGAACTCCATAAACTGACTCGGTATCTTCTCCATATAGCTCAGGGAACAGACTTCCGGCTCCTTCAACACAGGGTGAGATTGGATTCTCAATCTTGGGTGTCGTTGCGCTTACGCCCATCAGAATTGGCAACATGTCGTCAGATTATTGCCGGGGTCTGGAATCTAAGTCAGTTGGTGGCAGGCGGCAAGGAGTGACCCGCACCTCACGGACACACCTTCGCTGCTCAGTAATACGGTCCGAGGGCTAAGATAACCTTTGCTGTGCATGTATTTTACAATGACGTCCAGGAGTTGAACTCGAACATCTGAGGTACTCCAAGGAGAACGGAAATCAGTACATGTATGTCGGATGTAAGGTAGGTGCCGTCCAACGCCAGTACCCTTGTGTAAGCTGCTTAGTAAGCGCCAATATGCACCAAAACCAAGAGCCAGCCAAGGTTGACTTCGACTTTTTTTGGAGGTTTCTTTTTGATTTGGGGTTTATATCCTCTAAGGAGCGATGCCAACAAGGTATTTGTAGTTCTGACCAGCATTATGGCCCGTCGTTGTCAACCAGCTACCATGGTACCCCGCTCGAGATCCACCATCCCTTCGTGAGTCACACATCGGTCGCAGGAAGCCGATTGAAGCCGACTGATGATCGATATTAGCTGGTATCAAAACGACATGATGAGTGAACGTCGTTCATAGATGTATTAGATGATCTACTATCGAGTATACTGAAGACTATTGTCCTACCTACCATTCTCCGCTGTGCTTTGTGTTGCCATAGTATGGGCTTTCAGCGCAACTGGTGTAAAAAGCTGTTGGTTAGCATTTGCTCATTGAAGTGCTGACCACAGGAGCAATCGCAAAGTGCCGGGCCGGACATATAAAAAGGTGTCCTGGATGAAGTTGAGATTTGATTTTGACCTACCTCCAGGCTGCAACTGTGGCTATCTTGTGAATGTCCGTGTTCATGGCATCAACTGCTTTTTGTATTTGAGGCTCACATTCTTCTGAATCTCCATAAGCGCACAACTTTTGACGACTTGATGCCTTGTGAAGCGTGAATGGTTGACGAAAAAATGCCTAATCATGCTCCGCCACCTATGACTTACTTTGCACAAATGAAGTTAGTGCCAGATCATTTTTTGATGGTCCGACGGCATCGTTCTGGCAGGCGTGACAATGACTAAGAAACATATCTCATGAAGCCCTACAGATAATTACACAAAACTACTGCAGAGGAGTATGCAGTCATAAATTGATTCTGTCCGCCAAAATTTAGCTGCTCGGGATAAGCAGAGGCTAAGATATAACCGATTTCACGAAGGGATGACAGAACGGAAACAGCAACCTTTAGGTATAGGAGTACTCGGGGGTCCTATTACAAATTGGTGGGGAATTGGAATGGAGTTGGAAAACCAACGGGCGCTCGAATCGGGCTTGAAATCGTTGCACAGGCCCTTACTTACGATCATCGACATCCAAATCGGCTTCTCAAAGCCTTGTGTGTTTTCGGTTGGAGCCGGGGGAAACGAAAGAGACTGCGTCGGTCATAACGGGTCCATGGTCCCTGGGACGTACTTGGGCTCGACTCGAGACAGCAGTTAAAAGAAAAGAACAAAAATGGAAACGCATACCGGAACTGTGATTGTTGTTTCGCCGCTAGACCACAACCCACTACTCAGTCTAGATTTTTACCATTACACGTCGCAGTTTCGCCTCCAGCGTGCACCAGGCGCCCACATATGAGCTCGCAACTCCCGTTCAAATCCATGGGAATTTGTCATCGCCTCAGAACGTGGATGTGTCAGGTGTGCTCACCACCTGTGGTAAGCCGAATATCACGCTGCAAATCCACTACCAGCTAGCCATTATAAGCCGGGAAATATCATATCCATGCTTTGTATCTTGGCCTTGTCGACCCTCTCTCCTACCCCTTTTAAACAAACCCTCCATTCTCGTTGTACCGTCATCAACTTCTTTCGATCACAAGGACACCAATTACGAATGTCGACCTCATCTACTCCTTCATTCTCATCGATACCCGTTCCACGACCCTCCGCGAGCGTAGTTGTCATCAATGCTCGTAATGAAATACTATTGGTGCATCGTAATCCGAAGGCTCGATCATTTGGTGGAATGACAGTGCGTTACACATCCTCTATGATATGCTCGGCCTCAGCTGAGGACTATCTTGAAGGTCTTCCCTGGTGGGAATTATGATAAGAAGCAGGACTCGTCATTGGCCATAACTGCCATAAGGGAAACTTTCGAGGAGTCGGGACTCCTACTCGCATCCGCGGACGGTTCCTCATCCAACTCACCGCCAGACGATACCCAACTAGATGATGCACGCCATAGTATTCATCAACAGAAACTTCTCTTTCAGCATTTCCTCAGATCGAATAATCTGAAGGCTGATTCCGAGGCTCTCTTGCCATTTACTCAGTGGATAACACCCATTGGTCCCCCACGGTGAAAATTGTCTTTATCCCCTGGTCAAGCATTCCTCGAGCTCATTCTCCCCGCCCTTCCGCACAGTCGGTTTCATACGCAGTTCTATGTCGCGTTTCTCCCTGCTGCGCCCTCGTCAGGGTTTAGCTCTGGCGCGAAGCAAGAGCGCATTCCGAAGCCGGGTATGTTTTCAGTGAATCTGTGTTGGTCGATGTTGATCGACTTTCTGTGCTTTCTTTCTCTTCTCCCGGGACAGATGGCGGCCAAGAAGTCATTTCAGCTCGATTTGTTCATCCAAGTGAAGCTCTTCGCGAATTTCGGGAAGGGAAAATTACTTTCATGCCACCTCAGTTTTATATCCTGACGACACTCTCCGATATCCTTCAAGGATCACGGAATACCGAAGAACAGCGAACAAAAGTGGAAAGCCTTTCTCGGGGTGCATTTGGTCGTATGGTCTTAAATCCTCGACCGCGCAAACCTGAAGACGATGATTTCGCGAAAGGTTACTCGATCTTAGTATATGAGGGCGACGAAACTCGAGGAGGTTCCAAAGGGCGGTTACATCGCGCAAAGTTACGAATGATTGATGGAGTAAGCCATCAAATGGATTCCGTGGCTATGAAGGCGGAACTAACTGTTATTTTAGGTCATCAGGGAAATTGTGCTGCAACGCAACTTCGATATATTTAGTGAGATCGAGTCGCATCCGTTTCAGGAGTCCTCGAAATTGTAATATATATATCTATGATGCGTTTACCTCAGAGAACGGTGTTCTGGTCCGGGCAGTGACTGGTACTTTGTTCAAACGGAACTTTCAAGCCGGTTGGTGTACGAAACTCGGAGTGCAAACATCACAAATATCAATTTTATCAGACCGATTTATGGCTACATTGCATGTCCACGAACTTAAGGATACAATTACTCGGTGTAAAGAGCGAAAAGTGAATAAGGGAAGTTGAAGTCGAGGGCACCGGAAGAAATACATCAACTAAGAGGAAGATTGCGAGCCTCATAAATGAAACATAAATCGGTTGAAGTGAAGAATCGGCTCAAGTTTCTAAGCATTAGCATAGAACTGGTAATCATATTGCACAGCTTGACCCCAAAAGCTGGGTTCGCAAGCACCAACGGTAATTGAGCCGGGAGCACCCAACTGGATGGCATTGACACTGGAGGTGCCAGCTTTAGGCCAGTTCGGCAGGTTGGGGGTATTGGGATTGCCGGTATTAAGGAATGCTCTGTATCGGGTCTGCATTTCAGATACGAGAGCACTTTGTGCTGGAGAGGGATTGGAGACGCTACCGAACTATGGAAGAAATCTCAGAAACATGAAGGCGAGTAGCAAACAAGTTCTACACATACCACAATCTCGATATCATCCTGGTGACACACGATGCCAGGCTGCGTACAGTAAGGGACTACTTCGTTGCCGGGATAGGTTGCGCCAATGACATATTCGCCAACATAGGCAGTTCCTCCATGGCTAGCCCAATTGCGGGCAAACGTCCAGCTAGAGCATCTCCAGAGGTAATCAGTGCCGATGGCTTGCAGCTGAACACGTGCGTCGTCAGCCGGAGGATAAAACCCTGAAGAAAGGATCACGTTGGTTCGTTCTGGCCCAAATGTCCCATTGCAGGCATTCGTGAGGTCGGACTGGGTAAGAGACGGATTGCTCATATATATTGCGTAGCCAGCCTCTTCTACGACAGTAGAGATTAGAACCGGCTTAGATACTGATGGAAAGGGTGTCGTGGAATCAAGCGAGGTGGTGATGAATGAGCCATCAAGCACTGGTCGCATTGGTTCAGATTGGCCAACGACAGGTATCGATTGCCATGCTGTCCCGAAAAGTACCATCTCGTTGTTCAGGATGTCGTCAAGAGAGAGAGAATCTTGGCAGGTCGTATCCGTTGTGGTGCAATCGATCAACCCGTTGAACATGCTTTGTAAGGATTGTTGCACGGACGGCTTCAGGAAACCAAAATTCTGTTTCGAGATGACCTGTCAGTATGGCACAATAGGACGGATGAAGTCGAACTACACTAACCATAGGATCGGACTGAATAATTGCATAGCTGAAAAGAGACGAAGCTGAGGGCACTGCCAGAAGCGACCGAACGAGAGCAGCACCAGAACTCTGTCCAGCGATAGTAATTTTGCCGGGGTCACCACCAAAGGCAGGGAGGGCTTTATTCAGGAATTGCAGCGCATTGACAAGATCCTTGACAGCCAGGTTGGTCGTTCCATCCGGTGCCATGAAACCAAGCTGGAAGCAAAGGTTCAGAGAAAGCCATTATCGAGTGTAGACACGAGAACTAACAGCACCAAGACGATATTGAACAACGGCTACGATGGAGTTCGTGGCAATAGCAAGGCTAGAACCGTCTAAACCCGCGGCACTTGCAGAACCCAAGATGAACGATCCCCCGTGAATCCTCGAAGGTGAGTTAGCGAAGTTTCATGAGCAAGGTATCGCTTTTGCTCACCACATAAACGTTGGGACAGAGCTGGAGGGTCTTACCGAGGGAGGCACATAAAGAATCATTGAAAGGCAATCCTCCGTATACGCAGATGCATCTGCGAAAGGCTGCGGACAAGCTAATGGCATTACGGTCACATTTGGTGATCCGGTACTGATTGAGCCAAAGGTTGGTACGAGTTTTTCTCCGAAAAACAACTGTACTTACGGGAGTTCCCAAGATGAGGCCAGGGTCGATGGCTTCCATCGCTGGGAATCTGCATACTTGACTATGAACCGGGAGGCACCGCTGGGATCCTGAGTTCCCTGCGCTATCCCAAAGTTAGTCTTGCGAGTGAGGTCATCATGACCGTCACGAGGACAAAGATATTTCTTGAGGATTGGTAATTGACACAAAACTTTGCGCGGGTCCAAGTGCAGGATACGCAAGGAATCTGTTGTCGGCGCGGCAAAACCAGACGTAGCGAGAAAGGCCAAAGAGGCAAGGAAAGTGAGGGCGACCATAGCTGACTGGTTGTATCTATGCGGGCGCAGAACGCGTGATACACCAGGAGGACAGACTGGTGATGAAAAAAAGAGAATGCGGGTGGTCTGTGTTATATAGCACAACGGCCCAGCCGTGTGTTGGTTGTATACGGAGTAGAAGCCAGGAATCTGAGATAGGAGAGGAAAAAAACAGCAGAAAGCGGAGGGTTGAGAACGAGCATGAGGTGCGCATAAGATATCTCGACAAACTTGGTACAATGGTCGCTCGTAGAAGGCGGACAGGAACCATCGTCTAAGCGGGCCGATCCCTATTGGCTCAAGGTTCTTGTTCCAAATTTGGATATGTTTCTGCTCTTTCTGGCCATCGCTAATTTATCCTTGCACTTGTTCTCTCTTTGACTCTCAAGGCACACTGGTTTGACTGCGCACAGGCTTATACTGACCTCTCTGTCTCGCGCCATATGTCCGCTGTCGTACCTGTTCCTAGCCCTTCTCATCGTCCGAGCATCATAATGGTTGATCGTCCCTCACGATCATCTCACTCCAATAGGGTAAGGGCATTCATTTCACGCTTCGATAGCTTCAATGCCATCGTTTATGCGCGCCAATTCAAAGATGCAATGTGATTAGCCTACTACCCGGTCAATGTCGTTCGAGATTGGTGCAGCTTCCTACACCACAACCCGACGTGCCTGCTGGTATCAAGTTTCCACGTCTGTGAGAATGCAACTGGTATTTCCGCACGGCTGACACCTGAAAACCTGCTTGATATCACCAATACTACCTCACCCCACACTAGATCGTTCTTTTAGGCGTCACTCGAAGGCTCACGTCTTCCAGCGTACCCGAAAGTACAAAGATATTCGTAACATTATGTGCATCGGTGCTGTGAAAATGTCCTGAATCTCTTCAAGGACCAATATCTCCTATTAGAATAACGTACTCAGTGATACCCTTTGTGTGTAACCACTGGTATATATGTACCTATTAGAATAACGTACTACTACAGTAATAGACTGGTCACATGTACGTCATCACTCACTTGTACACTGCTGATTTCCGAGGCAAACACTCAAATTGCTATCAAATTTTTTGGTGCATTCAGTGCAAAATAGATACATTGACACATTTTCTACTAGAAAATTATATCTCCAGCATTTTTGAGCAATGGGATAGTGATTCTTTGAGTTTTTCAAGATTTCTCAAAATTGTGAAAGCAAAATTCCTATTCACCCTCTTAAGTGCAGAGCCCAATTTCTGGTGAAATTCATAGGTCTTGCATTAAGATGACATATCCAGAATTTTGTGGAGATTGGACATTGCCTATTCCTATTCACCCTCTTAAGTGCAGAGCCCAATTTCTGGTGAAATTCATGAGGTCTTGCATTAAGATGACATATCCAGAATTTTGTGGAGATTAGACATTGCTTTTGCCATCAAAAATTGTGATCTATTCTCAGGGCCCATAATCAGAGGATGATTCATGACACTTCATGACAGCTTTATTACCACCTTTGGTATATGGGAGTATTGTGACACTAATGCATGTCAACCCTTCTTTCCCACATACCACCACCTTTGCTCTGAGGTGTTTTCTCTCTCGCAGTCTTGCCGCCCTTTTAGGGTCACTTACAGTCTGCTATCCTTGCTGTTTTAGAGTTCATAGCATCTGCTCTCTGCTTCTGCAGCTAGGTTACTTATGACAACCACCTGCTCTTTTGGTGTCAAGTTGAGTGCACTTTAGCTGTACTTCTCCACCTCTTTCAATGCCCTCCTGGGCCATGCCCAGATTAGTTTCCTCTCTCTTTCAGCCTGGCCTCTTGGCCCCTTTTTGTTTTAGCAGTTGAGTAGGGCCTCTCTACTGGCTTGGGTATACCTATATTGCACTCAAACTATGCATTCCTTCAGTCACTCTTAGGGCCCCTAAATCTGCAGTTTCACTGAATAAGCAGCTACTATTTCTGTCAGATACTCATTTGTACTTGACTCATTCTTCTTCTCTCAAAATAGCTCTCTACTATGCCTCCCTCTTTGTTCTGGTGCTGTGTGATACACTAGGACTACTCAGCATTGGGTCGAGCTTTGCTCCTCTACTTTATTTTTCTTTTTCTCCTGATATGTTAGCCTTTGTAGCTGGCTGCCAACATTTTAGGTCTTTACAGAGGTAACCCCTCTATACTGCCTCTTCTAGAGCCCGATCCCTATAGGAGCCCTATATCTGTATGTTGTGCACTGTGCAAAGGTCACAATATCACACCTTATTATCTCCTCCTAGTGTTACTGCCAAGGTGGTTGGTATTTTAGGTTATCTCTCAGAAGACGCTAGTGGTTGAGCATATAGGTAGGTGCTCACTTGGCTATGCCTAGCGGAACTGAAATATTGACAAAGCTCCTGTCTCTTGGAGATGAGAGGGATATTAGATAATCACTAGTTGTAATAGATAATTTAGACTTCTTGCTAGGTTGTTTCTTATTTAGTTACTTCTGGTTCTTCTTTGTACTAGTAGCCTAGGGGCAGACTACTAATGTGCACTGTCTTATAAATTTATAAGTAAAAAAAAAAAAA